>CM053504.1:44662994-45081618 GCA_028627145.1 Eidolon dupreanum
AATTACTAATCTGGTTATAGATGAAGACATTAAAGACAGCTGTTAGGTTACCTTCACTGGAGGTCTTTAAAAAGAGATTTTTCTTTCTCTTCAATGATTCTTAATTATGTCTCATTTAACATATCCCTTCAATTTGAGAAGACTTTCACCTAAGGCACCAGTACCCACCTCATTCTCCATTAACCAAATACTGACCGTAGAGGCTGTGGCCAAGTTGCTACTATGGGGCAGGGTTGGAATGCAAAATAGAGTGTACTGCATGGGGTGAAGAGTGTGCATTCCGAAATCACACTCCCTGGCTACAATTGCACTTCTGCCACTCATTACTTAGCTGTGAACCTGATGAGTGACTTAAGCTCTCTGTAAAGTGCAGATACCAATCAAATCTGCCACACATTGCACAATCCTTGGCACATTATAATGCTTGGCACAACATTTCTTGTGTTTTGTGGCAGAGCCCACTGTATTCTTTCTCATTTACAAACAGCTAGACTGTCCCAGCATCTCCTGTAGTTTAGCAGGGTTGCATTTACTGAGTTCTGTCAAGTGGAAAGTGAGTGGGAGTGATGTGTGATGGTAGGCATGATCCTTTGAGAGTTTCTGCAAATCTTCCTTGATGCCCTGTCCCCTTTCAGCTAGTTGCAGATAAGCACGGAGAACTTGAAAAGCTGAAAGTTGAAAATGACAGTGTTCTAAGAGAAAAAGAGCTCAGGTTTGAATTATTGCTTGGAGAAGAGCTGATCACTGACCAAGACAATCTTTCTGGGACTTTTACATGGAAGACAAGTAAACTTCACTCTGTTGAGCCACTGGCATTTCAGTCTTGTAAGTTAAAGCTGCTAGCATCATCATAACTTATTTAGAGAACCATTAAGGACAGTGGATTTTGAGGTGGCTTCCATGGTCTAGCATAAATTGATGTTTCTTCCCATGCTTTACAGTGGACATTGAAATCACTGGCCATTTTCCACATAACATCTGCCTTGGTGAAGTAGCATGAGGTACCAATGCAGCACAGAAAAATTCCCCTATTATAATATTTCTTGAATGAATGTATGAACTTTATGCCAACTCTTATAGACATGAAAGGCTATGATTTATTATTTTATGAGTAATCTACTTTGTTTGCTACATATTTAACTTGTATTAAACAATAAGTTGAATCAGATAGTATTTCATCCCCTGTGAACCATTTCTCATATAACTTTTGGGCACAGGATATTATTTAATTAACATGAAACGATATATATCAGCATTGACAAAGAAGTTGCTATATTAAGCTGAAAATTCCTCTTTCCCTAGCCACCAAATTTCTGATCGCTTTAAGTGTCCTCTACTTCTCAAGCAATAGCTGAATATAAGAGAATAACTTCCTTTTGATTCCTTTGCCACTTACTTTCTTCATGATCACATGGCAGTCCCATGGGAAACCCATGGTTGGTCACTCTTTTTGATGCTCTTCTAGGGTGTTCAAGCACCTTGTACATCATGAGCCTTTTTCAGCTTCAAGCCAGCTTCTGACTTAATGTTCTACATGTGAATCGTATGCTGAGAGTCATGTTGGTTTGGGGAATCTTTGTTCGAATCTTCTGAAGTCTATTTTTTTCATGAATATGTCACACTCTATTTCCTGTCAGTGAGAGTCACTTCTAACTTCCTGCGGGACACATTTTTCTAAGACCAATTCAAAGACATCCCTCAACGCCCTTTCTTGGTGAATAATTGGATGTGGAGATGGGTAAATGGATGGATGCTGGCCTTCAGTAGCCCCATCAGAACCCTAGAAACCTCAGAATCTTTGTG
Source organism: Eidolon dupreanum (assembly GCA_028627145.1). NCBI lineage: Eukaryota > Metazoa > Chordata > Mammalia > Chiroptera > Pteropodidae > Eidolon > Eidolon dupreanum. The sequence continues at coordinate 44,664,798 of CM053504.1, forward strand.
GGCCTCTAGAGACTATGCTATAGGAGTTTAAAATTTAGATTGGGTGGCTCTCCAAATATTAACTGTGCTCTCCAGCATTCCAAGGAACTATATTGAGAAATTTACACTGCCCAGGCAAAAGTTAAACCATACAGACTATTTTTTCATAAATATGAAACTTTTGGAAAAAATCAAATAACAGCAGATCTCAGGTGACATTTATCTTTTCTATATAGAAAACCTGAAAAATCTAATATGAAATTTACTTTTGTTAGGTTTTATCAATGTCTTGAATTTAAGAAAATATTTTCATGGAAACTATAATTTTTTTTCTTCCCTCTGGCATAATCATGGACATTTTGCCTAGTTTTTTCAGCCCATAAACATTGCCTGCTTAACACCACTTATGACAAGTCTGTGATTGGCTTAGAGAGTATGTGCATAGGCTTTCTTAAAAGCAGCAGCATTTGAGGTCAGAATGACAATATTTGTTCACTCGAACAGCAATCCCAGCCAATTGGCAATGACTCCTCCACAGTAAAATATTAATATGAAGAAACAGTCTCTTTATATTCTAAGGTACCAGATTCACCAAGGAACTTTTTTTCCTCCCTTATTCATTCATACTGTGTGGATTCCATTTGCTTATAGCCCTGTAGGGAGAAATCATGGTGGCTTTTATCCAGCGAGTCTTGGCAGGCTCCAGTTATACATTGTTATTTGATTAAGGATTTGGCATATGAGCTAAGGTAAGCCTTTTTATGGCATTATCCAGAATGGGCTTCCTGGTAAACGACATAGCCTTTGAAGAATGTTTCCAAAGAGACTATCATAAAGCTTTTCTGTAGGTAAAAAAAATTTACATATAGCTTGCTTACTTTATTTCATAGACCTGGTCAAATACCACTAACTAATCCAGGATTTCTAAACCTGAGACTTGGACCTCCTTGATGTGAGGGTGGGAAAATCTTCAGAGGTTCTTTAAGAGTCAGGGGGCTACTTGGTGGTAGTTGGTGCCAGTAACAATAGGTTGTAGATGGATACATGGGAAGAAATGGAAATTCTATAACTTCTGAGCCCTCCTCATTCTGCCCAGATTTTAGAATTGGCTATAATGATGAGAGGATGACTAAAGGAAAAGTGATCTGACAGCTGTTGAAAAGCGAAGGAGCATTTGGGAGGTGGAGGGCTGTAGAGTGATGAGAGATATTCAAAGTCACAGGGTTCTGCTTAAAAGTGAATTTTAAGGACCCTGACTGTTCAAGAGGCCATCAAGTCATTCAAGGAGACTGAGTCAGCCCCACAGGAGATTTTACTGCTGGGGAGGAAACCAGTGCAGCTTCTCCTCAAGCAAGTCACTGGAAGAGGTGAAACCAGACGATGGACTGCAAATCTTGACCTAGAACTCAAATGGACTGGCTCCATTTCCTTTCCAAATCTACCTTCATTGCACATTAACCAAAATATTCACTCCAGTTTAGCAAAACAAGTGCTCCCAGAAGTTAGGCACTCATGATAGCGGAAACCATCTCTATTGCCTTCTACAAATAAAGCTTTAGTGAAGAGTGTTACCTGGGACAAGAAAGTGCTCACAGCATTTCAGACAGTAAAGTTTCGTGTAGAGGAGCCTCACTTCCCAAACAATAACAACTTTCTGGGTGTCGTTCTGCAAAGTGTCGTATCCCTTTCCAGCTCCCAGGTCAGCCAGGTCAGAAATACTCTGATCTACCAAGGGAAGAAGCTGTTCCCTCCTCCCTGCTACAGACTCTGGAGCCCCCCAGGCTCCAAACAGTCCTAGCTGCAGGCAGAGAACTCTGACTGGCTGGGAGTTGAGCTGTTGGCCTTGCCTTGCTCTATTGATTTTTTTAAATTAATTTTTTTTTCTCTTAGTTCCAACTTCCTTACACTTACCCTATATACTGGTGGTGGTGGTGGTAGTAGTAGTAGTAGTAGTAGTAGTAGTAGTAGTAGTGATAAACAATAAAGGAAAGAAGACGTAATGAGAAAGGCAAGATTAATTTTCTGGAAATGTGTTTATGAATTCCTGTCTTTGAACAATGATGTTTTCAAAGTTTGGACAGATGGTTCAAGGTTCCAAAATCTCTACATTTGTGTTGACTCTATTTTTAGAGCCATGTTGAAAGCATCTAGCAGTGAAAAACAATATTTGAAATAAAAAAGATTCCAGAAAATACAGGCTGTATGGTCAAAAAATCCTCCACTTAGAGCAGTGAGTGCTGGCACGTCAGCTGTGGCATGTAGAACAGAAACTTTATTTGCACCTGTCTGAAGGACTCTGAGCACCAGTTCCCTCAGACTCCCTGTGCATTTCCCTCCAGCTTCCTGCCCTCGCCTTTCCACAGACTCTCTGTTCCATGGAGTGCTTCAAAGCACGGGCTTGGGGGTTATGTGGGCTTCACTACTGACCAGTCAGTAACTCGGTGCATTTTACCTAAATTACCAGTTCTTTGCTTTCCTGATTCATAGTAAATGCTCAGTAAATTCTAGCCATTGTTAATTTCAGTCTTTCTGCAGATTCTGAACCAAATGAGAAGTATGCACAGGAATCAGAGATCCAAACATCAGATGATTGTACATAAAGCTGGGATGGAGATAAAAGCAAAGTTTTCAACTCTTATTTCTTAAGCTGAGACTTTGAAACACACTCAAGGAAAGAGGTAAGGCTGCAGAGTAGTCACTTCCCCAGCCACCACAAGGACAACTGCAGCCTGACATGCACCTCATTGAGGACAGAGTGCCCAGGAGCCTGAGAGAGAGGGCAGTGGGTCAGGCCTCTCCAGATGTGTTCACCACCCAGCAGTGAGGAGATGGGGGAAGGCTTGTAGCTGGAAGGTAGGCTCAAGGGGAGAGAGAGACAGAGACAAACAGAGAGAGCTGAGAGTGACCACTGAAAGGACAGAGCTCTCATCTCGTGGGTGAGCAGGAACACAGGGAAGAGAAGATGGCTCCCTCCATTGGTGGCAGTGTGTTTATTGATTATTGTTCATCTCTTTTGCACAGGGTAACTACACAATGATTCTTCTTAGTAATGATAGCTTTTAGTTCCCTTCCAGTTATCACAAGAACCATCAAGAACAGTGTTCAAAAGGTGCTGGTCAGCAGAAACTGTCATTAAGACATTGTTCCTTCATATAAATGGCATTCACTGAGCTTCCTTCCTTGCCCTTTCCATCTGTGTCCCTCCATGTTTCTCTCCCAGCCACTGTGTTGACATCCGAGCTACTCCTGGCAAGACAGGCAGTGATAAAAGGAGGCTGTGCAGGGATGCGAGGGCTGCAGAGTCCACAGCTTTGAAATGAAGGAGACTAGAGTCTGTGAAGTGCTTGTGTGAAGTATGCTCTGAGAGTCTCAGGGTGGAGGAACAGGAGCAATGCCTAGCCTGAAGAAAGGCAGAGCCCACCACCCCAGGCAGTGCTTTCTCTCTGAAACTGCCAGGAAGAGTGGGGAGTGCTGATAAGAGTCAGAATAAAATTGACATAAAAATGTAAGATAATGCTTCACTCCTGATAGCATTGCCTTCCTTCTATCTTTGGACAGCAGCCAATTAATCTAAGTAATAAAGGTAGGTGTAGATAACATTTCACGGAGAGGGGCTGCAAAATGTGCTCTAATACCAGAGACACTCCCCAAATGTCCTCTCACTGAGCCAAGTGTTTTTAGTTCACCACATCACCCTTTCCACCAAGTTTTAATTTCTCATTTGGTATCTTTGAGCCCCTAAATTTCACTCTGAAGACCTTGCTCTTTTTTTCCTAGTTGATTTTTCCCTTTCAAAACAAAGGGTCCTTCAAGAGACTATACTCCTGCCAGGAGAAATATTCCCAAATGCTCTCAAATCTGAAAACAAAACAAAACAAAACAAAACAAAAACAGAAAATGCTCTAAAATAAAACCAGTTGTTAGGCTGCAGAGAGCTGCAGCCTGGGGTAGGAAATAGGGACATGAGGGCAGGCTAGGGGCATAGGGACTCCTTCAAAGGACTTTCCATCTGGAAAGGATGGTACATGGGGGTGTTTGGAAAACCGTGGGGACAGGAAATGTGAATTCTTAAAAAACAAAGAAACAAACTAAACAACAAAAGAAAACTGATTATCCACAAATGACTTGAATGGAACCATATGTATCTCTGGGTGAACAGAGCCCTTGGCCTATTCTTTGTGTGCACGCCAAGCCTCCCCTCCCTGAACTTGCAGCAGGCAGCTCTGCGCAGACCCACACTGCAGACCTTCCCCTGGTCCCCACTGGCCACTCTAATTTTGTCCTTCTTGACAGGGCTGCCTCCTACCCAGGAAACCCCTCACAACATAGCCACTGGATGAGCTCCTTTGTCAACCTGTAAACGAGTGATAGGCCTCTTCATGAGGCTAAAATCTCATCTGAGAAAGCTTTGATCCAGAAGCAGAATTTGGTCCAGGATGGGAGGAGCCAAGTGATGGGGTATTCAGGGAGCCCTGAGATGTCCTCTTTCAAAGCCAGTCTCCTTATGAGTGTGATACCCCCATGAAAGAGCTTTTATCTGAGGACCTGCTTTCTATAGTGTTCTCCATTCTCTAGCACAAGCTACCTCTGAATTTAGAATGACAACTTGTGTTTGGGAAGGAAGAGGGAAAGTGGAAGGTTAACTTCTAATCTTGATGCCTGGGTGTGACGGTCCCATCTTATCACTAACTTTACCATTGGAATGTTACAATTATAGACCATTAGAGCTAGAAGGGACCTTGGAATTCACGCAAGCCAGCCTTTCCATCTTTCAGACAAGGAACCAGTCTGACTCTTAGAGACAAGTGGTCCTGGCATCCTGACTCTCCCAGGCCTCTCTTTTCCTGGACCACACCTCTCATTGCAGCTGTTGTTGGCTGTGTTACTTTACATTCTGTCTGTATTGTTCAGAGCATCATAATGGTACCTGTGTCTCTCCTGGTAAAGTGTGAAGTCACTCATGTGTCTTGACTGACAGGCACTAAGACCTGTAGAAAACTCACCCACTGACCCCAGGCCAGACCTGCCCTCTTGGATAAGCTTCTCTCCAAACCCTTCAAAGTGTCCTGCGATGCTCCCCAGATGTTCTGTGGTAGGAGCCAGGAGAGCTGAGCCCCAGAGGGAGAGCAGAAGCTCGAGGGCGCCAGCCTTGCAAGCCTGAGGCCTCAGAACTATCTTTGGACAGAGTTGCCTGGAGCCAAATGAGAGTTTCTGGAATTTGGACACATGATACAGACTCAACATCATTGATTGGAGGGGGTGTCAGCATAGTTCATGGAAAAAATATTTTAAGAAAAAGAACATTTGGCAATTTCCCTGAGCAGTAAACAAGCCCACAGATATTAACCAGAGAACTCCAGGGCACTTACCAGTAAACTAGAGTCACTCAGCTTTTTCATTCCAGGACATTCTCTTCTTCTGAACCTTCAGGGTGCATTCATCCAGAGGAAGGGATGACTGCAGGAAAGGTTTCAGAAGATAGTTTGCATGGAGTTTAACCTTTCGAAAGTGACCTTTTAAAAAACATAGGCTACTAACTGCTCACAAGTAGTTGTGAGACGTAAAAAATCACAGGACTCCAGTGACCTTGCTGAGCTCTGTCCCAGCTGGAGGGATTGTTTCCAAACAGAAAGATGCCAATCTGCTTGTTCTCAGAACTGGCTGGAGAAAGCCCATTCTAAGGAGCTAAAAGCCTAACTCCAGTCAAAAGTCATCTACGAATCCGTCACTTAGGGGTGACTTACCTGTGTATACCATGCTTTCTCACCTGTGAAGTAAAACTTGCTCTGCCTCTCAAGTGACGACTGTGAAGATTGAATGAGATGGCACATAACATGTAAACATGTTCAAAAACTATGAAGCATAAGAAAAATGTCAGGCAATACAATTATATGGAATTGAGCCTCTGACGAAAGAGGCTTATATGAAAAAGTACTTATATCAAAAAGTACTAAACTCTCTTTGTGGGCTGGCTCAGTGAGATGTATGTACATACCCCTCACCTCCCACCCCTAACACATGGAAACCACTCTAGGTATTTTAGCAAGTAGGACTTAGTATAGAAACTTGGGTGCTTACAAAACTGTTGGAAGTGTTATATTCTTGGCTGGGCATCCAGGAGGGACTTCACAACATTGCCAAAATGACACAGGTGATGAACTTCCATCTCTGAGGCCCCACTGGACTCTGCTGCTCACCCTGCCATGGGCTCTGGACACCTGGACACTGGAATGCTAATGGAGCAGGTACCACTCAACAAATAAATAAAATCTAATCTTGACACATTGCTTGCTGTTACACATCTAAACTGTCCTCCAACTCTCCCACCAAGACAATAATTTGGTAGAGTGTAATTCACAATCGACACCTCAGCTGCAAGACATAGTGAGAAATGTGGTTTGTAACTGTCACCCACAGCTAGGAAAAAGATGAATGGTGGGGAGAAAACCAACACCCAGTTTCCACTCTTCAGCTTCTCAATATTCACACCAACCTTGTTCTAGTTGGAGAAATTTGAAAGCTAAAAATATCTCTCAGAATTCCTGAAGCGAAGATTAATTTTTGTATTATCAGAGCACAGGCTGAGAAACTCTCCCAAATAGTAGCTTTTTACTCTTTCTTTTATTAGTGTTCAGAGTAAGTAGATCATGAAGTCCACCCAGTTGCAGATCCCTCCCCTCTTATCTCTTTCTCCACCTTCCCCAAGGCAAGGTGTGTGTGTGTGTATTTGTGTGTATGTGTGTGCAAACACACGCACACACATAAGCACATGTGGATCCCTTCGGCAATCTGGTAAAGGCTATGTAACCTATTTTAGAATAATGTTTTTAAGTACATAAAATTAAACTTATAAGATTACAAAGGAAACCAAATATACTGAAAATTGTATTTCAATGTAATTTGTAATCTTATGTGTTTAATTTTATATACTTTTTTTACTAGCACATTAAATGACAAGGTCTCACAGCAGACCTCACAACATTTCTAATTTTGAAGATAAATAATTTCGAGTGTAAATATTTCAGGATATTTGCAGACCGAATTGCAATATAAAATTATCTTAATTTTATTGATGGCAAAAATCATGGGTTCTGTTGCCAGTATCCAAGGATAAAGGAGATGCTAAATTTCAGATAGGGATTTGTGAAAGTTAACATGTATTTCTGGCATCCAAGCTCATGAATTCCCAAAAGGGGTGTGAACCCATGTTAGGAACCCCTGACTTGAATGTCACCCACCTCTGCACAGACAAGGCTGGCTGATCACCACCATCCATACTCCAGCCCTCCAGAAGAGAGAGAAGAAAGTGGGGAGCAATAGATTTCTTTTATGGGGTGACCATGTGTTGTACATATTACTTCCACTCCTATCCAATTAGGCAGAACTTAGAAACATGGCCACCTGTAGCTCCATGAGATGCCAGGAAATGTAGTCTCTAGACAGCCATATGCCCAATTCAAAACTCCTAAAGCTCTATTACTAAGAAAACAAAGAGGAGAATGAACATTGGGGGCCAATTGGCAGTTTCTGCCATACTCATTCACGTCACAAAAGTACAAATGATGACAAGCTCAAACTAGTTGAACTCCTTTATATGGACTTAAGGCAATTTGCTTTCTTTGTTAGGAAAATACAAGCTCCTAGTATTTCTCAAGCATTCTTTAAACTTATTAATTATTGAAATAGATCTGTTACTCTAAAAGCCAAAGAATAAAGCTCTATTGTGGATTCATGAGAATCTAACTGTGGCCTAATTTGGTTTTCCAGTCAATTAATCTGCCTCTGAGAGAGCTGAGAATGCTGTTCACTGTTGCTCTGCCTGGAATCCTAATCCATACTATACTTAATGATTTTTACATTGTAGTTTGTGGCAGTGTTTTTAAACTCTAGTTATTACTTTCTCCAGGGGAGAATTGACCTTTTCATGGACTGCTAAAGCTCCTCAAGCAAAGCTGTGAAGCTGAGGAAATTGTCCCTCTCCCTCTGCCCCTTTCCATTGTTGTTCAGGCACAGGTACATGCTGGATCACTGTGTGTGGTGACAACACCATACACTCGAGCTACTTGGTTTTGATATGCTTGCCCTTTGGGAGCTCTAACTATGCCATTGAAAGTGATTCCTGTCAGGGTAAGCCCACTAAGTTAAAGCTTAAGTTGAATTCCAAAACCCTTTTTTATAGGAAATAAAAACTGTAGGGAAGAGAAAATACAGAGGATGTCCTTTAAAGTAGTAGCTAAGTCATTCATCATAGAAATATATTAGCAGTGAAAATCAGAGTTGGATAGGTATACTCTCAACTCCCTTCTCTGTCTTTTCTCTATTTCTCCTCTCTTCTGTGGAAAGGAGAATAGTAGAGCTAGCCAGATTTTGTGAAATGCGGCATGCACACAGCGATGTCATAAAAGATTCTGCAAGAGCTAAAATATCTGAGAAGCAGTTTAAATACCTATTGATTTAACAGGAACCAATTGAGTTGTTTTTATGAACAAATCTAAATCATACCAGATACTTTATGGCTTGTTTTGGAAAGAGGCCCCAGGACCTTTTTGTCTTACAGAACTGTGTGCTTCTACGTGCACAAGCCCGGCCTGCAGTGGACACATTACTGTCTGTGGCGGCCTCTGGTCTCCCTGGAGAGCCCTGCTAGACTAGAGGCCTGCATTAAATGGTTCCTCAAGTGCTCACCTGACATACTTTCTTTGTTCCTCTAGGAAAAGAATCTTAACTTCTCCATTTACCTCAGCTGGTTTGGTAGGTACGAACTGCAGAAACTGGGCCAGGTGAGTACTAGTTTGTAAGATGGGCTCCTCATCATACAAAGCCCAGGTGGGTGCAGGTTGGTTGTGCTCTCAGCTACCTGGTTCAGGGCCTCCATGAGCCCTGGCAGGGTCTGGACCTAACAGCAGCAAACAGAAGATAGTTAAAAACACATGCACCATGTCAGTACTTTGGCTTTCAGGAATGACCCGTTGCAGCCTGGGGAAGAAGGAGGAAAAGGAATGCATGGAAGAGGTCTACTCAGAAAGACAAAAGTTGCAGAAACAGGAAAGGGTCTTATTTCCTCCAAGAACTTTTGGGAAATCTGGAGAAAATTTGATTTCAAAGCCTGACACCAGAGCTGAAGCATGGTTTTTAATTCATTCAGGAATGAGCACAAGGTTGAAACAATCCTGATGAAGTCCTAGCAGCAAGGACATAACTCATCTCACCTGGCTGCACTGGGAGATCAAATGACCTGAAGTGTACCCCTTATACCTAAGGTATTTGTCTGGCAGCCAGGTCCCATGGATTTCTTCACAGACTCATCATTCTTTCCAGAGTGGACCTAGCTCTGCATGCTATGTGGAAAGTGCCTGCTTACAAAACAATCTGACCATTGCCAGATGTGGGCACCTGGCCAACTTTTACATAATTCAGGCTTTTCTTTGCTCAAGATGGTACAATTTAAAGAAGACTTAGAAGTTGTGTTTCTATCCCATCCTCCTTCCCCCCTCTCTTCATACTTTTCTTCCTCTCAGCAGCAAACTCTCTCACCCAAACACGTGGTGGCACTTTATTGTGTGTGCTGTATACACTAGTACATATGGATAGGAAGCACAAGACCATGCATTTCTCTTACACTTGCTCAAAATTAAAATAAAAATAACTCTGAGCATCTGCTGTCAGCCTCATGTTGGCTAGGCCTTGTTTTCCACACCTGTCTCTCTTCCCAAGGTGCCAGCTCTAGAATACCTGTTTGAAAAGCTCAGCACTCAGGAATGTGAGTGGGAGGATGCAAAGCTGGGCACTGTAAAAGCAGATGAATTTTATTCCTGTCATCAGAAGTAATCTCATAATTTAAAGTTATTCTTCTCATATAAGAAGATCAAAGTACTGCACAGAGCACTGCTAAATGAGCACCAACAAATTTATATTTGAAAGTCAGGGCTGAGTTGGGACTTTTCTGCTGACCAAACAGAGTCATGGGTTCTGGGAATTTTAATTCCTATTTCATTTCTTCGTTCTAGTGAGTTGGCCACATTGCTTTTCACAAGGCTTCAGTCCATGCCTGCTTTTGTCATCTGGGCCTCATCTGAAAGGCTTTAGGGCAATGGAAGCCACCACTTGGCTCTGAGACAGTCACATGTGCTTGAGCACATATGTTGAGGATATCTTTGGGAACGAAAGAATCCATCTCTCTCTCTCTCTCTCTCTCTCTCTCGCTCGCTCGCTCTCGCTCTCTCTCTCTCTCTCTCTCTCTCTCACACACACACACACACACACACACACACACACATTAAAGTTGGCTCAGCCTCTCACAGTTAGAGCAGAATGTCAAAAACCCAACTAATATTTCAACTTTCCCTCCTTATTGACTTCCTGCACTGGAAGTAGCCAGCAGAATTTGCCACCCATCGCTTCTCGGCCTTTTGGATAAGATAAAGTGTAGAATCTGCCACCCATACATGGAAAATCAACTGTGCAGAGTTCCCTGGCATCACATTGTGTTGGGGAAGAGAGGTTTCAAAATATGAATACAACATTGGCATTTACCTAGCCATCCCCAGGCACCTTACATTGACCATGAATTTTTCTGCAGGGCTACGGGACTGGCTGGCAGCAGGAAGCCTGAGAATCATCCTCAAGACATGTGTTAAAGCTTGACTCTGTAGACCAGTTTCAGACCATGTGCAGTAGCATGTGTTTAAATTCAGTATAATTCCATCAGTGATGTCAATGAAGCCCAGAAAACATAGGAAAAGAGGGGAAAATGATCTTGTCCAGAATCTTATCCACAGACTGGCCTTGATTAGAGCCTTGATTGCTGTATTGAAAAACCAAGATGGCCATTTCATGATGAGAAAAGACATTTCCTTGGTCAAAGTTAAACATATTCAGATTCAGACAATATAGGGCCTATGACCATGAGCAGACACTGTGATAACCCATTTCACATGCTATCTCATTACTCTTAGGGCAGCCTGGGAAAATGGGTGGTTATTTCCCATCCATAGATTGATGAAAGGACATTAGGCTGAGATTGCCTCTAAAATCCAGTGGCCTCCTCTAACAGTTACATGTACATGTCATGCTTCCCACACCAAGCCTCTGTGATTAGGGGACCTTGCTTTCTGACCCCAATTCTTGCCTCTCCAAAATCATTTTTCAGAGAAGTATCAAGGAAATTCTAACTTCTCCAAATGTGCTATTTCTCTATGATTTTCCTTGTACCCACCAAAGAAAGAGTTCAGCCATGATTCCTGGGATGGTGCCTGATTTAATCCTGTGTAAACTTGGAGAGGAAGACTGAAATATGCAGCCTGGGAATAAAACTTGAAATCTCTTTTCCAACAGAAGCAGAATTTAAATGAAGAAACTTCAGCCTTTATAGAAATGTCTTGGGGAAAACAGCATGATGTGTAGGAAAGAGCTTGAGCCCTGATCACCACTTGCTAATAAGGCCATCTGAATTTCAATTCCCTCATCTATACACAATAGAGGTGACATCAACTTTGAAAGTGGTTGGACTGTGAGGCTTAAGGAATTACACTTAAAGTTCGTAAAGTTACTGACTCATGGTAAGCAGTCAATAAATGATCAATTTTATCATTATATATTTTTTAATATTGAAGGCAGCAGTTTGTTATAATTTCTTCAATTTGGGGGGTTAAGTTTGTTTTAACCAAAAAATTCTAGTTGTTTACATCCTCCATCTGGAAGGTGCTTCTAAAACATATGTGTGCACTTTATCTACCTGCCACAGAACTGAACACAACTGAATTTTTCTGTGATGATTAAGGATATTGCAGTGCCCTGGGCAATCACTGTGAGAGTGAAGGCATCTCAGCGCTCAGATGAAGATGTGGAAAAGTCTTGCAGATCCAAGGATAGGCATTATCCCACAAATTCGTCGGTTGTTTGTTTTAAATAAATCTCTGATATCAAGCACTTCACTAGGGTTTGCCTTTTACTTATCAAAGCAGATTAGAAATTATGTGTAGGGTTTGGCTGTGTTCCCAGTGGAAGATTGGCTTCTAGTTAATCCAAATTTTGTTTATTCTTCATTTATGATGCACATTCATCTTCCTCAAGTAGAAGGAAAGTTGCATCAATGGCAGAAGCCCAATTTCAGCTGAACCCAAGACGAGGCTGTTCTTTGTAATCAAACTAAAGTCAGAACTCCTTAACGCCATCTGTCTCCCCAAATTTATTTGTAACACTAAGCACTTCCTAAGGAAAAGGGAAGTGGGGAGGTGGGAGGTAAGAAATTAGCCCATGTTTTTCTTATTAAACCCTTGTGAGAATTTAGAGAAAATCGGTCACAAATTTTGGGGCACTTAGTTTGGCCCAAGACAGTTAGGTTCTGAGTTTAAACACTGAGGGGAGAGTCTTGGTTTGACTGGGGATTAGACAGCCTCTGTGTGTCCCATATTCCGTAAAGCTCTGTGACAGCTTCTTCAGGCACCTTGAACAACAATAGCCTTTACCAGAGAATAGTCTGATGAGTTAAGTGTAAATGAGTCAGAAACATACGGATTGCATTTCCCTGAGAAAACAGACCACTTTAAAAATAAAGGGGCAAAGTGCTTGGGAAAATGTATTATGAGTTTTGTCAAGGCCAAAAAGGATATAAACTACTTCAGATATTCTCTAAATGCCAAATGAACAAGTATTTTGAAGTAAACTCTCTACGGGGGTGTGCATACAGTCCTGAAAATGTCTCAGCTTGAAAACCTCACCAAGATGATGTACATCCATGCATCATCTAAGTCCCGGAAAGTGATTTTTGCAAACAGCCAAAAAGAATATACACAAACAAGATGCTGATGATTCTCTAACAGAGGAAACTAAAATTTAACTCCATCTCTTCTGTGATAAATGCATTTCCACCCCCTTCCACTCCCTTTTTTTTATTTTTAACATTCTGAGTTGAAAAATATCAAATGGGAGTCAACGCAAAAGTTTGCTATGTGATTTTGCCTGGCAAATAAACAAACAAGCAAACAAAAATGCTTAAAATTGTGAGGCTGTAAATAGATTCTATTTTAATAGGCCACATTTTAGCAATCTTCCTAAAGATTATTGACAAGATGGTTGAAAGGGAAATCCAAAGAGGTGCTCTTCACAGCCAGGTTGCCAAGTGATGAAGTGCTGGCAAAGTTCCAGGAGGCCCACTGCTCGCCTGTCCCCGGGCCACTCACCACCTCCAGACCAGGGCTCCAGGAAGCAAGGAAAGGCTTACTCTTAACCTACAAGGCCTGTCTTGGGACAGACCTTCATTATCTTCTCAACAATGAATTACTGACAACATCACACTTAGAGTTTGGGAGAGAACGCTACAGAGTGAGGAATTCTAGAGAACAAACTGAGTTTGCAGACAACTACATGCACATTCAATTTACCCTCCAGCCACCTTAAATTTCCTAATCCAGCTAAGGCAGAGTTTTTTGTAATTATTGCCTTCCCAGAAAGCCTGATCTCTCTCTCTCTCTCTCTCTCTCTCTCTCTCTCTCGCGCGCGCGCGCTTTTTCATTGAGTCCCTATTTTCTCTCCCTCTCGTCTCAATAATCCCTTTGGGTCTTTCTTTTCCTGAATATTTCTTCCTCCATCTCTGTTTTCCCTAAGTCTTCTTATCTCTCTCTTTATCTGCTTCTGTTTCTCTCTTTCTCTCTCTCAGTTGCCCCTGTCCTCAAGAAAACAAGGCCATGCCCTCCCCTACACTTAGGCAGAAGCGCTTCAGTAGGAGCTGGCTTCTTCTCCCAGTCTCAGCTGGGGAGAAGGGATGTTTCTTGTTTCCTCCTGATGGTTTCTTCATTTGGAGGGATCTGCATTAGCATAAACACATACCTCTCCAAACTTCCAAACTGCCAAACTTGCTCCTCCCAACAGGAAAAAAAAATGGCCTAACAGGGGTGAACATGTATAGCAAGCACTTCTTCCTCTCTACCCCTCAGAGGGTGTGCTCTGTCACTTTTCCACACAGTGCTGCACAAGTCAAGTGGATGTTTCTACTGACTTTCAGGGCCCAGTACAAGGACATGCTAATCAGACTTCAAAATCAGCTTTGTCAGAATTGAAGCGGATCTTCCAGTTCTCCATCAGCATATTCTCACAGTTCATTTCTCAACTGGATCAGAAATTGGGTAGGAACAAGGGTGACATTCATTAGACCCCATCAAAGGCCCCCGATTCCTCATACCCAAAAGTCTTGATTTTGTACCCCAAAATGCTCCCGAATGAGTCTCCACTCCAGTTTGCTCCTATCTTCACGTCTCCAATTTTCCTCCTCTTTTCCCTGGCAGCCATTACTTTTGTTCACTTATATTCAGTTCCCCTCTGCTCCCAGAACACAGTAAGATTGTACATCCCCACACATTTGAAATTAGACCATGGTCTTGCATTATCTGATAAAATGTGACAGGATGACTGCTCTAGAAAGTCACCCAGAGAGCAAGGGAATGTCTGTGCATGAGAAATAAACCTTTATGGTTCTAAGACCCTGAGATCAGTGGGCTGTTTGTTATCACAGTATAACTTAGCTCATCCTGACTGATACATATTCCCTGTCTTATCTCACTCAATCTTAAATTTTTGTATCTCAGCCCTCATTTCATCTTTTTACTCACACATCTCCATTTACTATCCTTTTCTTGCTCTGCTCCTCTAGGTCCCTTGGGTTCCATTTTTTTTCCTTTTCATAGACATGAATTTATATTTATAGTTAACACAAATAATTGGCTTTTATTTTCAGCAAAAAATGAGAGAGCATAATTTGAAGAAGGGAATATTTAACACAAATATAAGAGAAATACTTTAAGCCCAAAGGTCTTAAATACTTAGTCTAGAATAAAAGACAGAAAAACAACATGTTCATCTCAGTAAAGAGATGTTTCCAAAGCCTTAATAAGTCTGGAATACAAGTCATGGAACAGAAGGGACAGACTTCTTGGACAAACTAAAAAGAAACTACCAGTTTCTTTTCTGTAGCCTTGAAATATTGAATCCTTCAATATGTAAGAAAAGAAACAAGAGGAAAGCAGAGTGACATCTCAGAAGTCACTCTGAGTCAGTTCTTCCCAATGAAAACTGTACAGCTCAGAGGCAAAAGAGAAATTTTAGGAGAAAAGAAATCACTCTCCCTCTCTCTTAGTGCAATAACTTTAAATTCCCGGCAGGACACAAACCACATGCTGGTGTTGTGAATAAACTCTGAAAAGCATAGGAGGGTGTTTAATTATAGTTGGCATGGCTATCTCCTTTTACTCTCAAGACAGGAGGTCTCCTGACTATGAACTACATTCGACCTCGACAGACCAAATGAGTGCTTCTCTGGCTACCCTTTCCAGGGCAGTCAGACTTCATTCTGGGGCAATAGTAGCACCTGAACTCAAAAACCTTATTATGTGGTTCCCTGTAGTTAGAGGCCAGGTGGACACTACCTCCAATGCCTTCAGTGGCACTAAATAAAAGAATTAAACCTGTTCCAGGCCCAGTCCCACAGCATGTGCCTGAGAGAGTTTAAGGCAGCTTGGTACATGAAATGGACTGCCTCAGGTTTTCTCTGAGATATTCTGAAATTCTTATCTAGGCTAATGTGGTCTCTGACTGAGAGGCAAGATATAGCAACTATGGGGCCAGCCACAGGCGGAAGTGAAGTAGCTAGAACTCCATGCCCCAATTTCTTTTTAACACATGCTTCCTATAGATGACTCAATATCTTATACATTCCTTTAGGTTTGTTAAATATCAAAACAAACTTTGCAACTAAAACCCATATGTGTCGTTAGACACTATTTACTACCCCTCCTTGAGAACCACTGTGCCAGAATTTCTAGCCCTTTTCTTATTAATGGTTTTCACTTCAACTGTTTTCAACATCTATCCATATTATATGCATCTATTCATTCAGCAATTATTTATTAAGTACCTATTGTGCCTGTTAAGCTGGGTACAAGGTATTAGAAAGATAGAATAGAATAAATAATGACCTTTACTCTAGAGGAAGATAAACAAAGACAATTGTAATAGACTATAGCAAATTCTATGGAACAGCTGGGTAAGAGTCAGGACCCACACCTGCCCCCAAAGCAGCAGGGTAGTGTATCAGGGAAGATCTCCACAAAGAACGAAAGCCTTGTCCCATTCTCCTCTTCTATCCAAACCCATTCACCAACCCTTCATTTAGATGAAAATAAAAGTCATAAAGTTTCATAAAATCATTGAATCTTGAATATCTTTATAATTTAGTTCAGTTTCTCCTAAATTTACAATACAGAAATTTGAAGTTTGTAAAGGTCAGTCACTTGTCCATGGTCACACCATGATCAGAGACAGCTTTCTCTGATCTACAAGGTATCAGCTAGGATGACTCATGGGAGCTGGGAGATCTACTTGTAAGACGGTTGGCTCCCATGCTTGCTATTGGGCTGCGTAGGTCTCTCCATAGGGCTTCTTGAGCATCCTCATAGCATGGCAGCTGAGTTCGAAAAGCAGGTGTTCTGAGAGATAGGAAATGAAAGCTGACCATTTCTTAGGGCCTGGTCCTAGAAATGGGCATGGTATCACTTCTGCCATATTCTAGTTACCCAATTTCAAGGCAGAGGGGAGACAGACATCACCTCTCGATGAGAGGAATGGCAAAGAATGTATGGACATTTTTAATTCACTACATCTGACTAAGTGATTTTGCATTTTGAAAGACTTATTTAAAATAAATAAAAACCAAGTGCAAGGATAATGGGAGCAGCTTGCTGGTAGCCTTTGACACTTGTATTTCAGGCTGCTGTGAGCTCTTTTAAGGGGCTTTCAGGCATCAGCCAGCTGATGAAGGCAAAAAGGAGAGAAGCAGAAAAAGATGGATTTTTTTCCTGTCAATGGAGTTACCCTCACAGCCATGGTGCCCACACTTGGCTGCAAGTTAGAATACCGTGAGATCCTTTATTAAAAAATATAGATCCCCAGCACCACCTTAGATAGATTAAACCTGCACTTCCCAGAGATGACCAGAAAGCTATTTTTAGGACAGTCCCCTGGTGATGGTGAGGCATCTCTGCAGCCAACCCTGTTTGCAAATTCAGACCTGTTCCCAAGATCCCTGGCACTTGATTGCATTAGAGCCCTGCACGTTTTTTATTGATGTTTTTAAATCGATGAGATTTGAGGTCTATTCCTCTTCCCTCCCCAATTACAAATTCTACTTTGGCTATGAAAAATAGTCACAATTGTTTCTGGTCCAAGAGCTCTGCTCTGGCAAATACCAAGACAACTGAGGCTGAAATGAGAGCCCAGGGGATGGAACAAAGAGCTCTGGCTCACTTTTGGGCTCCCACATAATTATTTTGAAATTCATTTATGCTGTTAGAGGAATCAATAAGTTATTCTTTTCTATTGCTAAGAGATATTCCACTGTGTGAAGAAACAACAATTTGCTTATCCATTCACCTGTGGGTGGTATTGGGAAAATAAAACAATTAGGTCAAGAAAAAAACTCCTCCATACCAACTGAGGGATAGAAAACACACTTTATTATTGAGTAAATATTAATAAATTTACATGTATGTGAGACAGCCCAAAAATGACTACAAAATTAAAGAAAAAGTTGACACATTTTCTGCATGAAAGGAGAAGAAAAAACAATAATTTCTCTTATCTTCCAAAGACTAAACAACTGCTCTTTGCCACATTTCCCGTGAGAGAGCCTGGAGCAAATTCCTGATGTCTGTCTACTTGGCCGAGCTGGAGAAACACCTTCATGTTACAACACTGGAGACCAGCTCATTCCCTAGAGAAATGTACTCCTATTCCAAACAGACTTAGGACTCAGATTCACTCTGTGAACTGAAATATCTAAAACAGAATCACTAATATCAAGAGGCCCTAAAATGAAGTCAGGAGGTCATTAGGGAAGCCAAACTCCAGATGAGGTTCAGACTCTTGGACTTCCTGCTTGCTGTAGAAGTATATCTCAACACCTGCTCACCCAGGCTTGATCAATCCTTTTTGACTTAGGTATCACGCCATGTTAAATACCCAATAGGAAAAGTTTCCTTTGTTCCAGCTTGTGGTTTTTGCCTTTATAAGTTCCATCATTGTCTTCCCCAGTGCACCCTTTAGGTTGCTACCTCAATCTGTGTCTACTGGGTTGCAACTCTTTTTGATGAAATAAAGGCTTTTGATTCCTTATAACAGTCTAAAATTAATTTTGGTCAACAACCATGTCTCTAAGAAAACCATCTAAGATGAGGGAAAAGGGGAAATGGTCTCTTTGACCTTCATAAATGAATAAAATAATTTTCATTTATTCTTAAAAGAACATTTGGGATTTTTTTATTTCTAGCTCTTTCAAATAAAGCTGCTATGAACATTTACATACTGGACATATGTTGTTGTTTCTCTCGAGTAAAGACTTAGGAGTGGAAATGGGCTGGGTCAGAGAATAGCTGTATGTTTAACTTTGGACAAAACTGCCAAAACGTCTTCCGAAGTGGCTGCACCACTTTACATTCCCACCAGCGGAACTTGAAAGTACCATTTGCTCCACATCCCCATCAACACATGGTATGCTCGATTTTTTAAATGGTAACAAATTTTATGAGTGTGCAGTGGTATTTCATTGCACATTTTGTTTGTCATTCCCTGATTCAAGTTATGTTGAGCATCACTTCATGTACTTACTAGACATCTGTGTACCTTCTTTTGTAAGTGTCCAGATATTTGGTCCATTTTTTCATTAAGTTGTTTGTAATTGTTTTGAAAGTTCTTAATATATTCTCTATAGAAATCCTTTATCTAATATTTTCTCCCAGTCTGAGTTTTCTTTTTTATGTTCTTAATGGTATCTCTGGAAGTAATACACACACAGACACACACACACACACACACACACACACACACGTATTTGTTTGTTTATTTTTTTATTTTTATGAAGTCCAATTAATAAAAAGTAAAACTGATCTCACACTTCTGGCCTCCAGAACTGGGAGAGAATACATTTCTGCTAGTTTAAGGCACCAAGTTTTTGGCAATTTTTACAGCAGGCCCAGGAAATTAACAAATTTATTCTGCTGGTTTGGGTCTAGCCTTTGCAAGGGTGGTTCAGGGGTTAGGTTAAAATTCGTGTAGATTTATACATAGGATTAAAGGACCCTGTGTCTTGGTTTTCCTTTCTGGGATTATCTGCACTGTTTGTTTGTTTGTTGGTGTGTTTTTGTTTTTTGTTTTTGTTTTCAGGGGCCCTCTTTCTAGTTCCTTTGGTAAGTTCCTATTAAAGTTTTAGGCATTCCATGACTGGAACTTGATGTTGTGTGGGATCATTTCACCAAGTTTGATACCTCTTCACAACCTATCTGCATTCGTTTATTTTTCAGAGTCATCAGATAGTTGCTTTTGTGTGTTGCTCAGAGTTTTTAGTTGTAATTAGTGAATGGGAAGGGGTAGACTTATCTGCACAGTGGAACAGCAACCCCTGTTCCACCCTGGCCAGCTAAGGCTGAGCATCTTGCTGTATGGCATTGGAGAGAGCCTACCCAGAGTAGCCCTTGCATATGATGTTCAGCTTTATAGCCTGTCTTAAGATACTTTGCCTAGGAGAGGTGAAAGCAAGTGGACAAAATGTTAAATTCAACTAATATATTTTAGGAGTAATTATAAGCCCTTTGTTTTTTGTATCAATATGCAATGTACAAAATTAATTCTGCTCACAATTAACTGATCAACTAATTAACGAAGAAAATAGACCATTCTGGAGTATGGAGGAATAAATAACCTTTAATGACAAGGCATCCTGCTCACACCACATGCCTCAGGCAGGGTGTTCAGTGCTGAAGACAGAAATGAAGATATGCCATAGTCCTCACCCACGATTGGCTTATGATTTGAGAACAAACAAGTCTACATATAATTTCTTGTGTCAGAAAGTTTTATATAAGAAATGGTCTGCAAACACAGAAGAAGGAGAGGTGAATTCTTAAGACATTTTGGGAGAAACTTCATAGAAGGTGTTCATATTTCAACAAAGGAGGATCAGCCAGGGCATTCCAGGTGGAAGGAACGATGTGAGCCAGTCATGGAGGTTTGAGGGTGCCAGGCATGGTGCCACAGTGACACAGTCTCATGTGATAAGTGCCCTATGTGAGGCAGGAATGCCGACCCAAGACTCACAAAGTGCCCAGCTGCAAGGAGGCCAGAGCAGCAGTTCAACTGTAACAATCCTGTGACCTTCTGGGGCCGCAGAGTTGCAATGAGTTTCCATGTGAGTCAGCGATTGGATGTGGTTTGCTCGATGATACCTATTCTTCTTCTTTTTCCTGTAATACTGGCATCAGAAACAGCAAGGAGTAGGCTGGCTTTATTAGAGAAATAAAATACAGAAATAAAGGGAGGTCTACATAGGCAGAACTCTAGATCCATTCTTGTGCTGCCCTCTGTTCTCTCTTTTCCTATTTCCTAAGACTTTCAGCCAGATAAGCTGGGGCAGGGGTCCTGACATGTGTGATAAGTCATCCCTAGAGGAAAATGTTTTTTCTGTGACAAAGAGAAAATGGCATGTGAGGTGCCCAAGTGCCAGCTGATGTTTCAAAATGACAGTAAACACGGTATTTTGGCACCCATCCAAGACTGGGATGAGCTGCAAGTCTGGGTAAATACATCACATTCAGGGTAAACCATCTCACTGGGCTCTGTTCGGGCCCTCTTCTCAGGCAGCTGTCTCAACTAAGGGATGGGGTTACTAGTGTGACTTTAAACATAATAATAGTTCACAACATGCCACTATGTTCTGAAAAAGAGTGACAAATGTACCTTAAATATTCTAGAACTTTAATCTTTTGTTTCCTCCTACCAATGCAAAAGAAAGTTATAGTTTTAAGTAGCATCTTAACTTTGGTGGTTCCAAGAGGAATGAGCAGTGCAAGCCCACAAGTACTGTCAGCTCAAAGCCATTCCCATCTGGTTGGTGTATAAGGAAAGTCAAGGGTAAAAGATTATTGTCAGGTTGCTTCTAGCAGACTGCTGACATGTATACTACCTGTAACCCACTCCAGTAAACTATAATAAAACAAGAGTGATTTGGGGGATACAAATGAACAATTAAAATTTAAATAAGCCACTTTAGAGAGACCAATTTGGAAGTTTTATGTAGAAGGCTGCATTTATGGTAAAAATTGGAGAGGGTATGCCCAGAGGATATATAATCATAAAATGACATGGCTGGCTGAAGTGAAGCTCCATCTTGAAATGGAAACTTTAGGGCCCTAATTCCCAGATTCCTGTTATAGACTGAATGTGTCCCTCCCCAAATTCATACACAAAAACCCTACCCCCAGTGTGATGGTATTAGGAGGTGGGGTCTTCAGAAGCTGATTAGAGTTAAATCAGTTCATTAGGGTAGAGCTCTCATGATGGGACCAGTGCCCTTAGAGTCATGAGAGCTTGCTTCCTGTTTCTGCTCTTGGTCATGTGAGGATGCAATGTGAAGTGAGCATCTGCAGCCTGGAAGAGGGCCCAGAACTCAACCATGCTGATACCCTGGTCTTCAATTTTCAGCCTTCAGAGCTATGAGAAGTCAATTTCTGTTGGTTATAAGCCACAAGGTCTAAGGCAGTCTGTTAAAAAAAAATTAAAAAAAAAAAGAAAACCTCCTTCAGAGCATCTCTTTCACCTTTAGGACCATAGAAGGCCCAAGATATATGCTACGGTAACCTTTATAAGAACTTTCTCTCCTTTTCTATCCACAGATAACCACACTCTTACCTCTATCTTTATATTATGTTCTAATGACATCTGGAACAGACTAGATTTCAGGATACCTATTCTATTCTCACACTTTTATTCTTGCTCTCTTCCCACCACCACCACCCCAGCCTAACCCCTCCTCCATCACCACAGAGACCTGATCCATAGAGGAAAGGGGACATCCCATGATGCAACCCACTCAAGGTGAGGCCTACCTTCCAGGGCCTGACTTCCATTCTTTTCCTTCCACAAACTTACTTAAGCACTGGCTCTGTGTGGAAGACACAAAGAAGATAAAATCATGGCCATGCCCTTAAAGACCTTATGGTCTAATAAGGAGAAAACCACCTATCTCACCACCTATAATACAGTTCAATAACTTCTGTGAACAAAGTATAGAAAACAAATCCATTCACACTGCCCAGAAAGGTGATGGGAGGAGGGAGACTATGAGATGTGGGCTGTGTGCTGTATTTTGTACAGTGAGTAGTATTTCACCAGGTAAAAAGACGAAAGAAGTCATTAAAGGCCCTCTGGGGGAGGAATTGACGTGGGCAAAGCTCAGGGAAAGTCTACATTCTGGACATAGAAACAACCCAATCTGATGGAGATAATGTCCAAGCTGAGTTACAACAAATGATAAGAAAGGTCTACTGAGCCTGGATCCTGCCATTTTAAGGTGCTTGATCTTTATCTGTGGGCAACAGAGAGGTGTAGGACACTTTGAAAACAGATAGACACCTCTAGTGACAGTGTGAAGAATGGACTGGAGAAGGGAGAGATTAGGAGAAAGGAGAAGAGCGCCAAGGCTCTTCCCTCCCCTTCCTTCCCCTTGTCAAATCTGCACCCCGACAAACAGTTCTTTCCAGTCTGGAACCTCTTCGCTGTTCCTGAAGGAGACTCCACTACCATTCTTCTCTATGCTTTTACATCAGACTCTTCATGGGTCCTGCCACCCCAATCTCTCACTTCATGGAATTGCTCTCAATGAACTCTCGAAAACACAAATACCATAATGTCTGTCCCCCACCTGGAAACCTCCAGAACTCAAGTCAATATCACTTTACCCCTGTTTTCTGTATCTCTAAAACCCAGTAGTAACCAGCATAGTCATCATAACACAGAGGGGTGGGGGCCTATGACACATCCAAGAAATGGAGATGAATTGACAGGACACCTAAAGCCAGGTAGCCCAGGTCAGAGTAGCTGGCTTATGTGGCAAAGCCAAGATGCTTCTCTGACTCAGCATGGGTCAGTTACTATGTGTTGGTTACTCACTGTATAGCAAGCACTCTGATACAGGTTCTTCTTGAGATGTGTTATTCAGTCATCACACCTACGGGTTATAATGCTTTTGCTCCCATGTTATAGACGAGGCTGTGGATACATGGAGACTGCAGAACTCCTCTTGGGTCACATCCCTGTAGGTGAAGGGTCTGGGATTCAGCTATTTCAAAGCCAAGACTTTCATTCCAACAGGTATTCACTTCTCCAGCATCATATGATCACTTATCTTAGTCTTCTTGCAGGTTACATCAATATAGGGCAATTCTGACCTACAGAATTTCATGGCCTCACTCTTTTATATAGACTCAGCTGCAGAGTCATGAGGCAACAAAATATTGCAGCAATGAAGAGTCCAGCTCTCTCACTTACAGGAAGGTTAAATGATTTGTCAGGGTCACATATATGTGAGTGAGAGTCAGAAGTGGCAACAAAATCCAAGGATCCCATTTCATTCCTAACTGAAGACTTTCTGAGGGTCATCTCCCCTAGGCTGTGATATTGTGCTTCTTTCTCTTCCTTTTCTAAAGTGACCTCCTGGGTTTCTTCTGACATTTTGAAAATAAACTCTAAAAGTTATATCACATCCATCTCCTTTCCTAAAAAAATTTTTTGCTGGCCTATTTCTGAGACCTCACATAATTTCAATTGACTGTCTTCTGATTATTAAAATTACAACTTAAACCTTGAATAGTCCCAAACTTCTCATGGCAACTTATATTATATCTTCCATGTGAGTATTTTTAATTGATTTAGAATTTAGCTATAACATTTATCTGAAAAAAATAATTATAAAAGGCATTCTATATCAAAAAATGAAATTTCTCAGCTATTATAAATGCAAAATTTCAGGAAAATATTTTAGAGCTTTAAAAATGCCTAGTGACATTCACACAGGAAAATCATAAAGCAGAACTATACTAAATTAACAAAAACCATTTAGATATTTATGTAGAGACATTAGAAAGTATTTCATTGTAGTTCAGGTTTTGCAAGCTTCTATTTAAGTGGAAAATAATTTATTCTATTAAGTGTATGATGACTTCTAATTTAATTAATGAATATTGATAACCACTGATCTACTTACCTTGGAAAGGGATAAGAACGGTGTCTACAGGTTCTGTGTGCACATAAGAGCATACACAAATTTCTAGATCCAACAGCTCACAGTTTCTGAGGTTATTTTAATTATTATTTTAAGTTTCTGCAGCTACTTTTTTCAGAACAGATGACATTTTGCAAGACAGTTTTTATCTTCATTCCTGAGACCTTGGCACTTCCAAGTTTTCTTGTGTGCTGAGGGCAAACTCCAGTTGAAGGAACTTCACAGGGCAACCACACTATTTTGTTTTTCTCCAAGTTTCTTACATAGCTTATGATTCCTACTTTATAATGGTTACTCTGCTAGAGATCAGCTGTCATATATTCAATTAATAGAGGTTAAAAATAGAAAGTAAAAAGTAAAATTTAAATCCCTCAAGTGGAAAGATAGAGGAATGAAACAGATTCACCTCCCTAAACATCAGTATTACTTCATGTTTGTTTTGCGTTTTGTATGTGTCTTTAGAGTTCATATGTGTTCTCTAATTGGTGGTATGTGGGGTTGATTGATATGCTTGAAAACTGAAAGAGTATTTTTAATTTAGAACAAACACATACATACAAAAAAAATTAACTCATTTCAGTACCTCCCTTGGTTTTACCAGTCATCCTTTGATAAATACCATATAATCTTAAATTGCTTCAGAATGACTGTTGAACATACAGAAACTGAAAAAGCTGAGTTATTCATTGTAACAAACAGTAACAACAACAACAACAAAATCCCTTATTATAAAATTCCTGGAGGGAGGGCACATAAAATAGTCCATAAAATCTTTCATAAATTATGTCCATTGCAATAATATTTTACCCTTATTAATAACCTACAGTATTCTAACAACCACTGAGCAGTTAAAATATTCAAATATCTTCATTAAAAAATAAAAGCAAAGAACTGATTTTTAAAGTTCAGTTCTGAAGAGTTGAAACTAATAAAATTACTATAATTGAGTTACATTTTATAAGGATAAACACTGGCCACCAATCTAGTAAGCTTTTTTAGTAAAGATCTTCAGAAATGTTTTAATATACCTGTAGGATACTAAACTTTAATTTGGAGAATGTATATTTTAAAATAAGTCAAAATAGTAATCTGCAAATAATAATTTTCTGTTTTCTAAGAGATATACACATACATTTGTAATATATGTATATATGTAAACACATGTATGCATGTATATAATATATATACACACACATAGAAAATATATAAATTAATGTTTCCACTGTTAATTAGGAAATGTTCTTATTAGTGGTGGCAAAAGGCATTTTCAATTCTGAATTAAATGTATATATTTCTTAGAAAATTTTAGAGAATTTGGCATGACTCTGCTACTGGTGATGTATTTTGTTCTTTGTCAGCTTTAATCATTAATTAATAAACTCATTTATTTATTCATTTCAACAATTTATGAATAACAAATGTCTTGGCTTTCTTAATTTTTAGTTTAACAAAGTCCATCAAGATAATTTTGACATAGACACCTGGATAAAGAAGACCTATTTGACCTTGAAAACTGACATCATGGGATTCTGAGTAGGCATCTCCCATAGAAAGGTACTACCACCTCACTGTTTCGCCGGAAGCCAGTTGTTTTGGACCCTGGGCTGCTACATGTTAGGAACAGAGGTGAAAGAACAGACTTCAGGAAACCCTGAAACAAGGTCTAGAAAAAAATTACCACAAGGGAGGAAGAAGGAAAAACCATTTTAACATGACAGAACAGAATGTGCAAAGGGATTTGATATGAGAGAATGACACTTTGGGTAAGTGTCAGCATATACAGGGGCCTGGATGCCATTGTTGGAGTGAGGTCTCTCAGTGAAGGAGGCTGTGCAGTCACTGACTGAGAAAGCACATGTCCCTGTGCTGGCAGCAATACATGGAAGCCAGAGTGAAGGACGAGACACAAAGCAGGGACCTCGTTGCAGGCAGAACGACAATAAATACAAATATGGTAGAAAAAGCCCTCTTCGTGCTGCCTCTTCCTGATTTCTAAAGTTGGCTTCAGTGTTTTAGGTTTTCTCTTTTTATTTTCTCTTTCTCGCTTCCTCTTTTATTGTGGTGGGATGGGAAAAAGAGGTTGAAGTTGAGGACCTGGCCCAAGATGAAAATCATATCTTCATCTGTGAGTCTGGGAAAATCCCAGCTCTTTCCTCTCTTCACACCCATTGTTTAATTGTACAAAGTGCCAGACTTCAGTTTAACTCTGTTAATAAAGAAGCACAGAGCATACAAGATAATGAAATCTGGACTTTGGAATAAACCGTGGATCTGAAGATATTTGGAAACTTTTTATTGGTTCGATACACAGACTCGTTATGGCTACCTCAGATGAATACTAGAGAAGACACACATAATATGCAGAGAGAACTAAAGTGGCATGTGCTCTGAGTGTCTACCATCACCTTTCTTCCTCTGCACTATCTTCTTCCATGTGGTTTAATTGGTCAAACTAAAAAATATGTTTTGCTTCTCTGCTGAACCAAGTAAAATGATTGCTGACATGATTATCGTTCCCAAAGGATTTCTAAAACTAGGCCTTTATAAACCAATAAGTATGAAGGAAAATCTGTTTTGTTTGTTTTTTAATTTTTTATGTACCCTTACTGAAAGATTCTTACTTTATCATAATTATTTTGTTTGTTTCCAAAGAATGCTTAGAGCCCTGGGAAGAGAAAAAGGAATAAGAGCAGAAAAGCAACAGTATGGCCTTGGGCTCACAACATGGTGATTATTATTTTTTTTTTCAAATTAAAGTCTAGTTGAAATTCAATATTTTATTTGTTTCATCTGTATAACGTAGTGATTCTACATTTATATACCCTGTGATGTGATTACCATGACAGGTCTAATAACCATCCAGCACCACACAAAGTTATTATGATGTGATTGACTGTTTTCCCTGTGCTGCATATTACATGCCAGTGACATATTTATTTTATAACTGAAAGTTTGTACCTATTTCTCTTCACTTTTTTCACCTATGCCCCCACCCTCCCTTCCCCTCTGGCGACCATTGCTTTGTTCTCTGTATCTAAGAGTCTATTTCTGTTTTGTTTGTTCATTTGTTTTGTTTTCTTAGATTCCGTATGTAAGTGAAGTCATACGGTAACTGTCTTTCCCTGTCTGACTTACTTCACTTAACACAATACAACATGATGATTAGCCTGCTTGTGGACTGAGAATTGGTCACTTGGGCTGAAGTCTTCTTAATAGGCTATCAACAGTTTGTGACAGTTTGGAATAATAGGAAAGCCCCCTTGCAATTCTCATTAATTTTTTTAGCAGATTAGTCCCTACTGTTTCCTTTGCCACTGTTGGGATTCATCATATCCTCCCCCAGCCCAGGCTACATCTCTGCAGCAAGACACAAAACTGACAACTAACAGCACCAAATATTCTAACCCCTGAGACTTCTGTTTGTATTACCCTCAATTAGCAAAGAGAAAATGTGAATGGGGGCAGAGGTGAGAGAAAGAATTCCTACACCAGGGGACTCCTGTTGTCTAGAGTGGCTCCACACTGCCATTTATTCATTCATACAGCAAATGTGTAAGAAACACCTACTTGTGCCTTGTACCAAGGTGCTAGGAGATAAAGATAAATGAAGCATATGCCTATACTTTCAGCAGTTGCCGTGTAGACATACACAAAGGAATCCAGCTATCATGGAGGCTGGAAATAAGTGTGTGGATTGCCTAGGGGAGGCAGAGGCTAACTCTGCCAGGAGAGTATTGAACCATAACAAATCAGGCAATGGGTTTTCTTTTTTAAATCCTCTAAATTCAAGAGTGTATGAGCAACCAACTGGAAAACTCAGGATAAGCTTTGTGGTACCCACCCAGGCAGAATTAATCCAAGGGTCTTCTCTCAGCACTTTGTTCTTTTCATTAAGTAGAGCCCTATCACACTGTATAATAGCAAGCTAGTTATCTGCCTGTCTACCCCCATTCCCTCCTCACAAGACCAAACCCTTGGTTGATCTTTAATGCCTATTGATATGGTATGAATGAGCAAATGAGTTACCTGTTTCCTCTGTGTTTCTTTTCATACTCTATTATGAAAGGACCTTGAAACTGTTTTCATATATTTAAACCATTCTCTTTCTTCCAACCCCACCCTCCCTACCAGTCTAGAAGCTCAGAGAATAGGTCTGAGTCTTGTGTTTCTTCTTTATTTCCTAACAGTAATTTATTACAATAATAATTTATTACAGGGCACCATGAGGTTATTTAAAAAATTTCAGCAATTTGATTGACAGATGGAATGGATCCGTTACCCATTGGAATAGAAACAGAAAATGTTTATCAAATAGAAGCTTGAAATAAGAGCTTAAGATATATAAATCTAAATTTCTCTAAACCTGTTTGGAGTATGCAAGGTGAGCTAAATGGAGTCCTTTGAGAAATTCGTTTTTTGAGTTTTCCAACTGTTTTTTATGTTCCCTTTTCTTTTTATCAAGGCTTTAGTTTCCCACCTTTGCTGCAAGATTAAAAAGCCTGGTGGTCCTGCTTCTTTCTGTATGTACAGAACAAACAGTGACTCATTGTGTGCCTAACGTGTCCAGACAAAATATGAAGAGAAATCAGGTGTGTGTGTGTGTGTGTATGCATGTGCATACAATCTGTATACATTTGTGTGCCAAGTCAGAAAATTATCCTTTCTCCTGCTATAGAAATGGGTATTACTTATATTTTTAAACATTTGCTTTTCAGAAAGGCTAAAGAAAGACAAAATAAACTCTTTGCTCAAGACTCTGTTGGTGGGAGTAGGAGGATGTAGGAGGCTGCAAATTATCTTTCTTCACTTCATCCTTTGGAGAATATAATTGATAAAAATTGAGATTATTGTAATAGAGGATTTCTCTTTGATTTCTTCTACTATTCGAACTGCACAAAATAAATCAGGGCTTTGTGGTTATTTCTATTGCATTTTTTTTGTTACTTCTTAATAAGAATATGATTTTAGTAACATTTTGACATTTGTCTTTACAGACATGGGTTGGTTTGTCTTTGCTCACTGGTTTGTGTGATATATGTAAATGACACTGATGATGACAATGATAATATTGGTGGTAATAATAAGAGCTAAGCAAGGTAACAAGGTCCTTTTAAGTATTTGACACAGGTTTTATTATTCTCCATTCTACAGATGAGGGACTAAATCTCAAAGAAGTTAAATGATTTGCTCGAAGTCATCTAGAAACCTGGGTTCCATCCTAGACTTCTACTTATCTCCCTCTATCTAATGTGAAAATGAGAAAATTCATCCACAGTTCATGGTTTCAACTTTCACAAAAATATACTGATGATTTTAGCCTGCACATCTCTGCAAACTTCAGAATTATATATCCAAGGGCCAACTAGATAGCTCCACCACCATATTGCAAAGATCACAAATACAGATCTAAATTTATCATCAACACAACTTCAAAGTTTTCCTACTCTTGTATTTTCTGTTTAGTTGATATCTTCACCTTAAGCCAGAAGACAAGGATTGTCAAATTTTTTAAAAAAATAAAAAATTTTTAAATAAATTTGTTTCAAATATTGCATGGGGTATACTTATACTAATAAATATATTCACTGTTTATCTGACATGCAAACTTAACTGAGCATCTCCCATTTGATCTGGCAGTCCTACCAAACAGCCCACCAGTAATTGTGAGAATTATCTTCAAATCCTCTCTTGTCCCACTGCTATACCATTAATTAACTCCTGCTGTTGTTACCTCTTGAATACTTCTCAGAAAAACCTTCTCCTGTCTGTCTTCATTCTTACAACTGCTGCCACAATTCAGGCCTTCATTATGTGTAGTATGGATGACCATTTCCAAAGTGTTTTGCTTGTTTCTTATGTTGCTGGTTTCTCCAGACTTCTATCAGAAATGTTCTTCTCTGTTACAAAGCTGACTATACTATTCCTTATTGTAAGCTCTTCAGTGGCAACCCAATCCCTACAGCAGCAGTTCTCAACCTTGAGTGTCCATAAATCACCCTACTTAAAAAACAAAAAACAACACGGTCAGGACCTTTGTTGTGGGCCTGAACATTAACACTTTAAAGCTCCCTTGGATGATTTTAATATGCAGTGGAAGTGGAACATAGAGGTCATGCTATACAGATCCCTCCATCACCTGGCCCTGAAGATGTCACCAAACCTTGCCCTTGCTGCCCTTCCTTACTCACTCCAGGAACACTTGTTTCTAGCTCCTCCTCATCTCTGTTCCTTTTTCCTTTGCCTGGAATACTCACTCCTCCCTTCTTGGCCCCCCTCCTCTGACCTCCTAGGATTCATCTGGATTTAAAACGCAGATCAGGATCATTTCCTCTAAGAAGACCTCCCTTATTCTTGACTCTACCACCTGCTCTCACACAGACTCAAGAAAAGCCCCTGCCCTGTGCCCTTCTACATATTGTTCCACTTCTACATTTGTCACATCTTTAAGAGCAACCCCTATGTCTTCACTCATTTTTGCATGTCCAGGACTAAGCATATTACCTGATGATGTAGTTGAACGATTGGATAAATAGATGAATGAATAAGCAGCCGAATGACATGGTGAGCCTAGATTCTAACCCACTCTTTGTAAATCTAGTGCCTGTGCATCCTGATACCATATAGTAAAATTTGTTTTATCATTTAATAAGTTAGAATTCTATACTCTACATTTACAGTAAGGAGCAATAATCATTTATGTTCAGAATGACAGCCCAGAAGCCAATTCCCAAACATGTCAGGCCCCTTCTTGCTTTCTCACTTTTACATATGTTTCTCTCCCAGCCCAAAATACCCTTCTCTCGATTGCTCAGCCACTCATCCTTCAGCATTCAGCTAAAACATCAAAATTTTAGGTAATAGTTTAAGACTGCCCCACAACTCCCAAACGATCATCTATTCCTCTGTTTCTATAGCATTTTGTGCACACTTCAACTGTAGTCTCAATTGTTTGAGGCTGCAATTGTTCAAATGTCTGTCTCTCCACTGGGCTAGAAGCAATCTGGGGTCTTGTGCAACTTTTATGCAAAGTATAATGTGGGTCCTCAGTAATATTTTTATTCTAAATTATTATATTCCATAGAATAATGTTAAGAATATTTTATACTATTCTAATTCTTTGAAAATTGGTCAAATTATCCCATTCCATGACACTGCTAAATGACTAAGAATTTACACTACTTTGATCTTTGTTTTTAATTTTAAGCGGTTTTAACAGTTTTGTCAGTATCCTTTTACTGTCCAGTGAAAGTCATAAGGACTTAGTAAAAAGAAACCTCTGAAGCTTTTTTCACCATCTACTACCTGCCT
Source organism: Eidolon dupreanum (assembly GCA_028627145.1). Taxonomy (NCBI): domain Eukaryota; kingdom Metazoa; phylum Chordata; class Mammalia; order Chiroptera; family Pteropodidae; genus Eidolon; species Eidolon dupreanum. Next base: position 44,696,185 of record CM053504.1, read on the forward strand.
ACCTATCAACAGTTTAATTGGATTGGACAAAGCTGAACAACCACCTCTCCTCCCCCGCCCCCCCCCCCCCGCCCGCCACCAATCCTTTTGCCATGGTTAATTTCATTCAGCCCAACAAGCATGCAGTTGAGACCAGAGCCAGGAAGAAGCAGTGTACACTTCTCTACTAGGCTTTGATGTGCGGTCTTGGCTCTGTTCCATCTCTACCCCAGGCGGGAGCCACAGCTGGCCACCATGTGCAAAGGCAAGCATGGTGGGGGCGGCGGGGGGGGGGGGAGCTGGTCTCTCCTGAGCCAAATGTAGATTCCACGACTGAAGTGGAAAATCCACATCCTCAGTCTGATAAGAGTACAGTGTGGGCATAACAGCAGTGAGTCAGTCCTGGGTAAACTCTGAAAAGTCTTGGTTCAAATCCTTGGTCTGTCACCTGTTAACAGTGACCCTAAGCGGATTTGCTGAGTACCCTCAACTAGGATCTGCGCAATGCAGTCAGATTCTCTGCTTCAAGTGTTGCTGTGAGGACATATGCCTGCACTACATGGGAAATCCCTACAAGACATAAATCACAGCAGGTACTCGATGCATGTTAGCTCACTTCCATTCCTTGTCCTTCCATCAGGAGTTATGAAAACAATTCACAATTAACAAAAGCCTCTTCTACATCAGGATGTCCAGTAAGTAGCATCCATTTTGGTGAATAACATCTGTCCCCTTGGCATTTGTGAAGAATAACATGTTCAACCCCTGAGCAGAGTAGAGTCCCTTTCCTTTCCCTGCTGGGTTTTGCCAAGAAAGAGAGACCCTGAGGAAGTCAAGCAATGTCACTTTCAGAGCACCCTGGCTGCTGCCTCCCATTTTCTTTATCCTGCTCATCAAGATGGAGTGATCAAAAGCAGCCTGATAGATAACCTGAGACATAAGGATGGGTCAGATCTGGAAGACAGCAAAGTGAATGGACAAAGCAGAGTAAAAGATGGCACCTTTTATACCTCTCCCTAGCTCTCAGATGCTGTGAAAGTATTGGAAATACCAGTCCTTTCCAAATCCTTAGGGTCTCAGGAGAGAGTGAAATCTAGGCCTTTCAACACAGGATACTCAAGTTAATCTCTAGGCCTAATCCACTTAGAGCATTGCTTTTAAGTCTCATTTAAAGTGACACAGAGGCCAAGACTAAGGCAGATAAGCCCTTCCCACTTGGAGGGGCTCAGCTGCACCAGCACCCCAGCTAACCTTTCCAGGTCTTCTTCAGTTGCATTACTTGTCATGCTGTGATTTATATTTTAATGCTAGGGACACAACCCAAGGAACTGTATATCTGTGAGGTAGGGTCCTCTGGCTTTCTTTCCATTCTCTGAGAACCAGGGTGGCACTAAATGACTGCTAGCCACCATCTCTCTAGCAGAAAAAGCTCAGAGGCCCCTCGAACAATGGAAGAAAGTGCTAAATGCTATTGGGGAAAGCTCTAGATAATTTTTGCCGATGCGGAGGGACAAAACTCTCTCAGGCTGAAGGGGGTAGGAGTGCTGCATAGTCAGAAAAATAATGATCACACTCTAAAAACAAATAGATGACTCCAGCCTGGGAGTTTCTGGCAGACATTCATTCAGTTGCGGAAAGCAAACAACACTCTCAATGCAGCCTGTCTAGATAGGACCAGTCCCGAGGCCCCATGAGCACAGGCTGCGGGTGCCAAAAAATAAACTGATAAATAAATAAAATGAAAATAAACCTCCAGAGTTATTATTTCCAAAGACATAATAGAACACGGACAATGGATACATTAACTCATAGGGAGGAGAGATAGATATTTAGGTCACTTCTTATTCTGTCCCACCTGGCTTTTAAATTGATCTCCTCTTTATTTTAAGAATTTGAGCAATTCTAGGGAAACAAAATTAGTATTTCAGATACTTTAAACCAACATGGGACTTTCCCTCCCTTCAAGGATGTGAAAGTTGGAGTTAACACTTCTTATCTCGATTTCCCTTTCCTTTGAAAAATAAATATGTATGTGCTCATGCAAGCATGTGTGTGTACATGCATGTGCACACACACACGGGTATCTTTTCTCCTATCATGAAGTTTGTAAACTACTGACCTTACTTTGACCCTTAAAACGATGCAGAAATTCCAACGTGTGATCATTGGGTCTACATGCAAACGTGACTACAGCTGCTGTGTGACACCGGGTAAGCCTTTGATCTATCTGGCACCAGTTTTCTCATCCATGAAACAAACCCTTTGGAGGAGACTATCTTGAAATCCACTATTCTATTAAGTTCTATGAGACTGAAAAAGTCCTAATTTGCCAAACAGGTACGCAAAGGGCTCGTTTCTTTTCTAAGGAATTTGTAGTCAGAGTTGTATGCAGGAAGACTTTTCACCATTTGTATTTCAGGAAGTGGGTTTCACATTCTAGCACTCATACTGAACTTCTTGATCAATGATTCAACCTGCCAAAACTTCATTTACACTGATATTTTTAAGAAAATGTGAGTTGCAGTAATCCTATAAGGAACTTACTGAGAATCATTTACATCCACCAGAAGAAACTCAGATCAATTAAAAAATGTGGTTTGTTTATAAATATAATATCCTGAGCTCGTAACAGCCCCAGAGCATTTCTGTTCCTGGTGGTTTCCCCTGGTGCAACACCTGAATCCAAGAGGTATTCAGGAGATGTTTGTGATCACATTTAGGCCACTACCAAGTCACAGGTGAGAAAGAGACATAAGCAAGTATTATCTCACCCAACTTTAGAATGGCTGGTGCCCTTTCATAAGAGTTCATTGCTCTTTGGGGAGGATTAAAGCATTTCATATAAATCCTGTTTATGTTTTCCCAAGAGTGTGTTTAAAGTATTCAGACACAAGTAAATGTGCCTGGCCTCCTAATCTTACCACTGAAGATAAAAGAAACTTTTTCTTTTGATGTGAGTAGGTAGCAGCTCCATTTATTCTTCTAAGTTTCCCTGCAAAGGGCCAACTGAGCTGAGGGTGTTAGAATGTGGAAGAGGAAACTAGAGAAGGCAAAACTGTCCCTGCTTCACCACTTATCCCCAGGGCCCCTCTGCTCCAACTGTCCAGGGATCTGACACCCTCTTTGGGTGAGCTTATGCCTTGCTGTTCTCAGCTGGTAAGGCTGCAGGATGCTGTCTACTTCCCCATAGGTCTAGAGCCGCCTTGGAGACGTGAGTCTAACAGGATTAGTCTAGGGGCTCACAGCTAGCCTGAGTCAAGGCTGGACTCTATTTGGTGGAAGTGTGAGTTCTATGCAGGTCTTAGTCAGGCATGGACTGGTGGAGCTGAACCCAGGCTTCCCAGAAGAGACTGGGCTCATCCCAAAGCCTGCCCAGGTAAATCAGCCTCTTATTACTCTCTGCAACTTCCAAGGCACTGAAACACTATCCCTCCCCACAACACCCCCTACATAAACACCCTCCCCATGCCCCAAAGGCTTAAATGCCTGGTGCCAGCCCACTAATTTATATTTACATTAATGTGTAAATTATGGCTGTGGGCTATTTTAAGAATCATTTTGCTAGGAGGACTAAACAAGAGATGATGATATCAACTCCCAAAGCAGAAGGGACAACACTGGAGAGTTTCAGACTTAATGAAACTCTAGATGGACATCTAGTGACACCCTGTAGCCCAACACGCTCTGGCCCATGTTCCTTCAACTCACTGGAGCCCAGCACTGAGGGTCAAGAAAGACCACAAGTCACCAGCCTCTTACAGTGAGAGGAGTTTCCCCAGAAGTGTGAGGATGTGGCCCCGCTTCTGCTTGGAACATTGCAGCCCTGTGAGCTCAGTGTCTAGGCCAGTGAGGGATTTCTGGGGTGCCTGAAGTTAGAGCAGTTTTTTGTTCAATGTACATTGCTTGAATAGAGTAAATTGTTGCTTGTTTGTTTTGCTGACTGAGGTAAATCAAAGTTGTTTATTCATATTTGCTGCTTTTTTCCCATAAAGGAGATCTAAGAAAGCAGTATCCATCACCAGTGGCATTGCTGGTTCCCATAGTATATTTGAAACACAATGACCTGGTTGATTTTTTGAGTAAAAAACAAAATTGCAATACCTGGGAATTTTAGCTTACTTGCCCTGCTCATGGTCCAAGAAAATATAGTTAAACTTACATAAGCCATCTTCACTTGAACTCTTTACAAAGCCATGAGTATAATTCTCATTTGTGTTCTCTAGGAAAAGCATTTTTCCATGAGATTTTCAAAATCTCTGAATAAATGAAACACTGAAATAAAAGAAATAAACTTTTCCCAGTTATTAAAAACAACTTACTAAAACACCATGCCTATCCTGGACACCTGTGCAGGTCACACTTTCACCAATAAGCAGAGAAGTTGGTCCTATGTTTAAGTTTTTTCAATATTTGGGAGGAGTAACCATCTAATTCTGCTTGCTATATTCAAAGCTTACTTCATCTTCCTTTGTTTTCTGTGGTTCCAAGTAATTTGCTCTGAAGCTTCATAAAGACTGAATATTTATGAACATGATCACCAGGATTCTTTGTCCTAGGCCTCAGTTTCATCACTTTTAAAATATATTGCCTTACAAGCTCCAAATCGTTTTGATGTTATTAATATTCACTGACAGATAAAATGTCTTTCTGAAGATATTTAGAGATCATGTACACACAATACATGTTAAACTAAATGTCCTGGAATGTACATGGAGCATTTTTACTTTTCAAAAACCAAAATAGAAAATTCTGAGAACTTGACATGAAATTAGGGTTTGTAGCTAGTTTTTAGAAAATATTCAAAATAAAAATGTATCTAGAATTATGGTTGAAGTTTACTACATCATGACCTACTTTATGGAAGAAGAGAAAATGGTTAATCCTGAAGGAAATCAAAGAATATAGCATTTCCACTGATTTCTGAAGTCAAATATCTCAGACACCATTTCCTTCACATTGTAGGTGCTTAAGATATTTTTTCTTATTTTACACAACTTGCCCCTTCACTCCCTTCTAGGAAAATATAAGATTACTGATGTAGTATTCTAGGCTTTCCTCTTGCCAATATATTGCTTAACAGACTCAGAGATTCAACAGAGAAGTCCATGTCTTATCAAGCACCCAGCAAGGATTACAGTCCATGAGATATTCAAGAATGAGTTAGGAAGCAATGTTCAGAAAGTTCCCTTCATCATATTGTAGAAATGAAAGTAAATTTAGAATGACAAGTGACCTCAGAGCCTGAATATGAAGATCACATGTAAGGACCCATTTGTTAGCTATAAGAATGTTCAAGAGCAGCCCAGGGAAATGGTTCACATCTGAAATTATTCAATTGCCTGCTTGCATGAGATTCTGAAATCCACAAGGTAGCATTGGTGGAGTGTGTTATTAACTCTGTCCATACCTCCCGCCCACATTCTAGCTGACTCCAAGGCCAAGGTTGGAGAAGGAAATTCTATACAAGGGTGAGGCCCCTGGAAATACCCTTCCACATTTCCAAGGAGACCCAGCAAGGCTCATAGCTGTCTTATTTTGGATTCATTCTCAAGTGCCTCTGTCAGATGTAAGGAAGGCTTGGTCAAGAGCATTAGGGACAGGGTCCAGGGAATGTTTGTGAACATAGTAAAATGGCAGGAGAGGCCCTTCTTGTGCAAGGTCAGCTAATGAAATGGCTACTGCTGATTTGTCTCGCCAAAATATTGCTGAACAAAGGATTATTAAGTGAGACAACAATTATGTGCTCATTTGAATGGCGTGAGAGTTAAGTGAGATAAGGCAGGATTTCCCAGTCTTTCCAAGCTTGAAGGTCTCACTTGAACAAATATGTTTGTGTATTCTATGTGGTGGTAGTTATATCTCTCTGATACATTGATTGAAAAATATCTGATAACAATCAAGACAAAAAGTTGTCATGAATTCAGTAATTTTTAAATTGATTTGTATTAATCAATTAAAATTGTATTACTATACATCTGAGATACATATGAGAAATATCATTTGTTAAGTCTCTCAATGAAGGGTGTGTTTGTAGAAATTCATCCCCAGCACCCACTGCTCAAGCATGGGAAGCATGCCTGAGTCATTTAGGATTCTACAGAGTTCTGGTTATTTCATAGAATTGAATATGGTACTCAAACTTTCTTTACACACACACACACACACACACACACACGCACACGCACACACATTAGAAAAGAGCTGACCTGCCCTGGAAAGGAGGTGCAAGGAGGCAGAGGGCCAAAAGCACCTTGTCCCCATCTTCTCCTCAGGACTCATTTAAACACCTCCTGCAGCTGTCCAGCCACAATTGGACAGGTCTGTATGTACAGAAGAGGATTCACTTCTGAGTTCATCAGCAATTCCGTTTTCACCTTCAAGGGAAAACCTGCTATCACTCTGTCACATTTGTAACATGCAGGTGCTTATATCAAGAGGACTGCCCTCCAGGGGGGAAAATGGCGTAAATGATAGAGGCTCTGTTCATCTCTCTGGCAACCAAATCATAGTGGTGACAGAAACAAGGAGCAAACAGCAAGGAAAAATTGCCTGGGATCTAGATGAACAAGCCATACAACTAGGGAGAAATCTAAGAAGTCACCCTGCAGTGGCAGAAGGTAGGATGGGGCGAGGACATCAGGCTGCCTGGTCACGATCGGCTGGGTGGGACAGAGGTACAGCACCGCAGCTGGCAGCTGCAGATGTCTCTTAAAGGGGCTGCGACCTTGAACAGACTTCGGTGCCCACAGTCTCGCTCGTTCTGAGCACTAGCACTGGGTAGGCTGCTCAGGGAGGCACCAGGGACTTACGGGGGACTCTGAGTTGTCGGAGTGAGGACTGGAGGCAAGGGTCTCTCCTGGACAGAAGTGCTGGTGGTATCCGTTGTTTCTCTGTTCACCCTCCTAGTGTGTGAACTCAGCACTGCTCTAGCTGACACATAATCCAACTGGATAACTGAGGTCTCTCCGCCCAGATGATTCCCTGAAACTCTGCCTCCCCCAACTCACTGCCTCACCCAAGCCACATCCAGGTTTGTCCTTGCTTGGTCAGGTGCCCGTTGTTGAGTAACACCTGGACTCACATTGGTGGCAGCTGGCCTCGGTTTCTGGTGTGGCCTTTTGAGGCAACTATAAGCACAGCATCTGCAGATTGCTTGCTGAATCTTAACAGGTGGCCCGAAAAGACACCGGCTGGGGCTAAACTTGGCCTGCAGTTGAACACCCCTCAAGACTGTGCTATTGGACACCTACTAAACAAAGTCACGCTAATAAGACCGGGAAACTTAAGACCTTTGCTTAGTACATAGAAACAGACCCAGAAAGGCAGCCAAAGTGGAAAGATGAAGACGTAGAAACCATATTAGAGAACAGAACAGAAATCCAGAAATAATGCAGTCAAGCAATCTAACAGATGCAGAGCTCAAAACACGGTTATAAAGATGTTCAATGAACTTATGGGAAGTGTAGATGAATTCAATGAGAACTTCAACAAAGAAATAAAAAACAAAACTGGAAATGGAAATTATAAAAGGGAACCAGTCTGAAATGAAGAACACATTATCTGAGATGAGATGTATATTAAATGGAATAAACAATATGAATAAAGAAGAGAAAAAATTACCTATATAGAGGACAGGAAAGCCAAGGATACACAATCAGAATGGCAAGAAATAAGATACCAAGACTACAAAAATAATTTAAGGAGCCTATGGGACACTATTAAAGGTAAAAAATATCCATGTCATAGGGGTACTGGAAGAAAAAAAAAGATGTTGAAGAGCTATTTGAAGAAATAATGATGGAAAATTTCCCTAACCTGGTGAAGGAAATAGACACAAAGCCCCAAGAAGCTCAGAGAGTCCCAAAAACCAGGAACCCAAAGATGCTCACACTAAGACACCTCATAATTAAAAATACCAAAGATTAAAGACAAAGAGAAAATATTAAAAGCAGCAAGGGAAAAGCTCCCACAAGGGAGCACCCATAAGACTTGCAGATGATTTCTCAAACGAAACTATGCAGGACAGAAGGGCTTGGCACAAAATATTTAACATGATGAAAACCCTGGATCTACAACCAAGAATACTTTATCCAGCAAAGCTATCATTTAGAGTCAAAGAACAGATAAAGAGCTTCCCAGACCAAAATAAGCTAAAGGAATTCATCACCACCAAGCAAAGTAGTGCAGGAAATGTTGAAGGAACTTCTTTAAGAAGGAAAAACATGTATCAAAAAGAGGAATAAAGAATGGCAACAACTATATTCCTATCAACAGTTACCCCAAATGGCAAAAAGTTAAGTGCTCCAACCAAAAGATAGAGTGGTTGAGTGGATAAGAAAACAAGATCCCTACATATGTTGCCTACAGGATACTCACTTCAGATTAAAAGACACACAGAGACTAAAAGGAAGAAGATGGAAAAAAATATTCCCTTAATGGACCTAGAGTGTCTTGTGCTGAATGAAATGAGTCAGAGAGAAAAAGACAAATATCACATGATTTCACATACATGTGGAATCTAAAGAACAAAATCAACAACAACAAAAGTGGAAATAAACTCATAGATACAGAGAATATTTATAGAGATACTAGATGGGAGGGGGGTTGGAGGAAAAAAGGCAAAAAGATTAAGAGATACAAATGGATAGTTGTAGAATAGACATAGAGATGTAGAATGTAGCATGGGGAAGATGGTTAATAATGTTGGAAAAAATATGTAAGATGGAAAAGGTTTACTGGGGTGATCCCTTTGTGAGTTATGTGGATCTCTGATCAATATGTTTGCTATACAACTAAAACTGGTATGCTAACTATAATTGAAGAACTCATTGAATTGTACAATGTAAATACAAGCAACTAATTTTCTATTATATTTCAATAAAGGTAAAAAAATAAAAACAAAAAAATAAAAACAAAAAAAAGGAGGACTGCCCTCCATGTTATAGATAGATAGACGAGCCTCTAAGGTAGAAACGCCTTAGAAGCTCATCACATTATACAGACTACTTTGAGCACTTCAATCCTTCAGAGATGTTTGTCCCTTTAGAGATTAATATGAGAAAGCTAACATTAGTTTGCTTTTTCAAATAAAAAAAAAGATAATCTTAATATATTTCTATGAGGAACTGGATATTGTTCAAGTTAAGTGGCCAAGGTGTCACCTTGACGTCTCTCACAAGAATGCTTATTAGTAAATACATTAGAAAACCAAAAGACACAAGGCAACCAAAACCAAGGTGGCATATCACACAGGAAAAGGTGACAAATTTAGCCAAACACAGTACAGTGAAGATGTAAGACTGAGTTTACTCAGTGATGACTGAATTGGAACAGCCCCAATACAATACCAGTAATATAACCAATGGCTTGCAACTAGCAGCCTAGCCCAGAAAAACCCTGCACTGGCACTGATCTTGACTCAGAGTGATGATGGCTACACTTGGACTCAGGTGTTTCTTGCCTACTAACTTGAATTGCAACCAGAAAAATCTAAAAATCTGTTGCAAAAGATGGAGGGCAACTCTCTTAATACAAATGCCCAAATGTCATGGAAAGAAAGCAGGTTTTTTCATGAAGATGAAAACAGTAGAACTGGTGGACTCAGAAGAAGTGAGTTTTCTGCAAATACTTATCTGTCCAAGCATGGCTGGGGCAGCAGGAAGTACCCAGGATCCCCACATCGAAGACCAATGGCTAACACTCTGAGGCTAGGAACACTTAGCCACTGGGATCAAGGTGAGTCCTTATCCTTCCTGATTTTGTAGATGATAGAAGGGATCCTGGTATGAGGACAAGTGTTGGAGCTGAGGTGAGAGCTCACCAAGTGCCCAGGATCCCGCCCAGCTGATGTCCTAAAGCAGAGGCCTGTGAGAGAGCTAGTTAGCACAAATCTTTGGCACTAGAATTTACGTAGCATTGAGGTCCTGAGGCAGCATGCTTGGTGGTTAAGAGCAGAAGGAGAGGAGAGGAGAAAAGGACGACTCCCCTAACTGCAGTAGAGTGGAAAACGCTGAAGTGGAGGGAGGGTCAGCTGACATGTTGCCTATAGAAATACTGAGAGACAAGTTCTAGTCCTCAGAAACAACTGGGAACGGTGTCTCCAGACTGTGCAGATTGGCCCTCCAGTGGGCAGCCTCAGCTGTGACCCCAGGCATGTGACTAATCTGGAAACCACAGAGGAGAGAAGCCGATGAGATAATGTGGAGAGAGTTGCATTTGCTTAGCAACTGGTAAGAGGATCCAGTGTACGGAGATGCCAGTCATGAGAGAAATACTCTTGGCCAGCCTGGAGTGATGACTACTTCAGAAGAAGCAGACCAATCTACTCAAGAGAGAGGAAAGAAATGGAAGGAAAGGAAGGCGAGTGAGATAGCCAATGCCCCAGACTCTAAGAAAAATCTATTTTAACTACATAATGACTTCTACAGATCTTGAATTACATTTCCAGCAAAGGTAGTAACAAACTCAGTATACATTTACTATAGTCAGACCCACTAAATACTTTATATAGTTATACTGGTAACAACTTATTGGATAACCCTTCACTTATGATTATCTCTATTTTACGGATGAGGAAACTGAGGTTTGGAAAGGTTATGTAACCTGTTAAAGGTCATACAGGTTGTGAGAGGCATACTAGATTTTGACTATGTACCTTCAGTCACTGGCTCCTTCATCACTATCATGCACCAATAGTTATAGAATTCTCATTCTGACTGGAATATAACAATGGGCTATGAACTTGAGCTAAGATCGCCTAAAATTCTGAATCTAGCTCTAAGTCTTCTGGAAGTGGAGAAGCAATTAACAAGTCAAAGGAGTTCTGAAAACAACTTAAAAGTTATGATCAGGCAGTATCAGAGAGACACAGATTAAAATATTTTAGGAAATCATATTGAGAGGATCTAACCAGCATGGCAGAATGAAAAAATATTGTCAGCTAATGATCACAAGGAAATTCAGAATAGGAAAAGTTTTTCCTAATTGGGAAACCCTGTAGATTTGTGGACATTTTTCCAAAGGCAGGTTATGGAAAGCTCATTAGCTGAGTCATTTAGAATAAAACCAGACAGAACGTTCACGAACGCCCAGGAGCGATTTCTCTCACATTGGACAAAATGACCTAATTGATCTTTTCATCTCCCATTGCAAAGAATCTCTTTATTTTTCTACACAGAATTCCCCAGTAAGTTTGTCATCCTTTTATCTATTTTGAGTTCACAGAAAATATAAAACTAGAACATTGTGATACCCCAGAAAATTCAAACAACTGTTATACTGAATTATCCTTAAAGTCTTTCTCTTTTCTGGCAATACAGTAAGAAGCAATTTTTAAAATTTTAAAAACATGTAAAAACAATCTCATGGAAATATCCTTAACTGTATATAGCAAACTGGAAAAAAATGTCCTGTGCCAATTTTGAAGATATCTATTCAGCATGATGTACTAAAACAGGTTTGAGAGCATTAAAAGCCAAAATTCCGTCATTTCAGAAATACAATTTCTCTTTAGCTTACCAGTTCCATTAAGCTGATTATTCAAACAAACACCCTACTTGTGATAATAACGGGCTTTCTGCATGGACTATGAAATACAGAGCATGAGGCCACCTTCTTGGGAAAAACATGAACATATGGACGCAGGATCTCACCTGCTGGCTTCCCTTTCTCTTACTTCTTCCACCCACTCCTTTCCACCCACTCCTTCCCACTTCCCCTCAACTTCCTCCTCCCTTTCCTCTTTCTCCCCTTCTTTCTTTCTAAATGCACATTTGTTTGAGACTTTTTTTAACCAAGAGAAATATGAAGAAAAAACATTTTAATAGACCATATGTCCTCAGCCTAGATGATCTTTGTTGATATATATTTTAATATAAAAATAATATATGTAAATGATCAGAAAAGTCAAGTAGTAAAGAAAGGCATTAAATAAAAATGCAAATATATATGACTTACTGTTAAATTGTACACTTGAAACATTGGATTTGGTTAACCAATTTTTATTAATAAATTTAAAAAAAATTTTAAATGAAACCTCTTTAACCCAGGATATTTGTTAACACTTTCTCATGATTCCTTCCAGAAATGAAATTATCTGTATGCCAGAATATATATTCTTTTATTAAAAAAAAAAAACACACAACTATTCATAGTAAGCTTTTCTATGTATTTATTGCTTTATCTTTCTCACTCCACTTCTCTATTATTATTTTCCTAAACTTTTTGAAGATAAATTCCAAACATAATGGCTCTACCCCTAAATATTTCTGTAGGTATTTTCTAAAATCAAGGACGTTCTCTTCCATATGAACAGTACAATCAGACAATCATGATGTTCACATTGACAGTGCTCATATGTGTGTAGCACTGATATAGAAAGTTTGAGAGGCTGAGCTGGAATAGGACAGCCAGATCCAACTGAACTGCCAACAGGAGCCAGACATGTAATAGCAATCCTTCAAACAGGCTGGGTGAGAGGTATGGTGGACTAGACACCAGAATGAATAGGAGTTAGAGTTTAATGGATACAGTGTCTATCTGAGATAATAAAAATGTTTTAGAAATGGATGATGACAATGGTTACACAAAAATGCAAATGTACTTAATGCTATTAAATTGTAAACTTAAAAATGACTTAAATGGTAAATTTTATGTTACATGTATCTTACAATAAAAAGTTAAAATATAAAAAATCATATGCAGACTGAATAAGTCTGACTTCAAACCAGACTGGATCACCTGTTTTTGACTGCTAGTCAATTAAAATATCATTATCACACAAGTAAGGAATTCAGCCCAGAGAGGCACTGATTTATCCGAAACCGTAAGACTCACATCAAAGCCAGATTCAGCACCCAGAATTTCAAGCACCCAGTGGGGAATGCTCCCTTCAGCCACTCTGGTCCTTGCAATGCCAAAGTCATCTCAGGATCCCTGCATCTCAGGTCCAGTGTTATAGACCTCTATCCTAACCCTACTAAGTGGATAAGCAAGAGTGACTTCCCCAAGGAGGGCAGGAGGCTATGGGCTCTCACCTACAGCAGCAGACTGAATAGATACTCAGCAGGACCACAATCAACTCACAGACACAAAATGCTGGGGCCCTTCAGCCCACTGCAGGCCTTCAGAGCCATGTGTCTCTGCTCTGTTGCCCATGGCCTGGGCCAGCTGGCATATAATGCCCAAGTCTTCAGAGTTCCTTCACAGCCACTCTTCCCAAACTTCCCAAGCTGAAGTGTCTCTCTTGGCCTCTCAAGCTTCTGTCTTTCAGTCATGGTGACATGGCCTTTACCTGCCCCTTGAGAATCCACCACCCAGTAGATAACCCACCACTTACTGGCCAAATAACCCATTGGTATTCACTGGCTAAGAAGAACTACCATGGGCAGCTCTTGCCTATCACACAGGATTTTAGTCAGCATAAGAACTAAAATATAAGGATCGGGAGCATAAATAAATATAAACTAACAATGTCATAGTATTTTGGAATTTACATGGTTTCCTTATACCATAAGAACAATTGATCTTAACAAGAATGCTGCAAGATAAGGTCTTATGAGCAAGATAAGGCTCCTTATCATGTGTTGGCAAATTATAACCTGTAGGCCAAATCTGGCCCAATGCTTGCTTCTGTAAATAAAGTTTTATTGGCACAGCCGTATCTATTTGTTTACCTATGGTCTCTGATTGCTTCGTACTAAAAAGGCAGAATTAAGTAGTTGAAACAGAGACTACATGGCCTGGAAAACAGGAAGCATTTATTTTGTGGTCTTTCACAAAGAAAGTTTGCCAAACCCTGACAAACAACCTCTATAATTAGAAAGCTGGGCTTCAAAAAAAACTTCAGACAGGGGACCCTGTAGTCTTCCCATCACACCATGCTGCCTCTGTCCTGGGCATCTACGTTGTGTTGTGATTCTCTTTAGCTGATCACATAATAGCTATTCCTACACGAAAAGTCTTCAAGTTTGGGTCAGTCAATCAACTCTAATACATCAAGACTGTACTTCACTTTATGAAACAAGGAACTAGGAGAATTAAGAATAGGTTTCTGCCTTAGCAGCCAATTAGAACTACCTGGAAAGTGTTTATATTGTTCCACTTGGGGGGCCACCCCAAACCAATTAATTATTAAATCACGATCTAATTATCAACTCACAATTCCTATTTATTATTAATTATTAAATGACAATCTCTGGAGGGTGGCATCCAGTCATCAGTATTTTGTTTGATGTTTTCTTGTTGTTGCTGTCATTTGTCTCCCAGATGATTCCAATATACAGCCAGTGCCCCATGTTAGAACCCTGTTCTCTGCCTCCCAGGAGATCCCTGATGGGCCATGACACCATATCTTTTAGAACATGGTACTCAGCAGATGAATGTGCTCTGGTTACCTGACCTCTCTTCTTGCACGTTTGCTATAATTACTGGTGAGAGTTTAAGTGCACTCGTGTATTTTGGTTGTTATTAGTATGAGAGGCATGAATGCTAATTGCTTTTATCAGCAACCTGTATATTTGCATTACTAGCTCTGTTGCTAATAAGAAGCAGCATATGGATTTTTTGAAATGCCTTGTAAGTACCTAAATAGGTTGAAAGAGCTGGAAACCAAATAGTACTAGTGTCAAATTACACCATCTATTGCGTTTGACTAGCAGTCTTGCTCCCCAACCAGCGCTTCTTCCAAGTGAGTGCGCCTGCTCAGCAGAGACTCTGGGTCTTCTTCTAAGCCCCTCTCCAGGCCCACAAGGGATCCCCAGCAGCCTGGCCAGACTTGTATTGGAGACAAAAAGCTTCTTTCCTCTCTCTGAGAAGAAGGGAAAGGGCAAGCTGTTCTTTAGAACTTTCTACTAGAATGAGATATGAAAGTATATGGAAAGACAACTTTAGACTAAGGTATAACCTAAATTCCACATAAAAAGACTGACTTTAATTCATACTTTAATACTTCAAAATGATGTATCTCCTAATAACTGAAATATATTCAGAGTGTATGCCTTGTGACTGAAGAAAATTTGGTTTTGAGCATTCATAAAACTCAGCAGACGGGAATGGCGCGGTTGGTGTCCGACGGCTGGGAGGAGGCAGAGTGGGGAGGGTATGGGCATCGGCAGCACCAGGCTTTCCCAGGACTGTCACTGGAAGCACCATTTGTGTCCTGGTCTTGTCTTGAGGGTGAGTGACTTCACCCTCTGCCAAGTTATCTTAATGTAAATAGGAAGATTGCAAGCACTCTGTGAAATGTGAAATGAATCAAACTTTGAGTGGCCAAGTGGCACTCTCAGACGCTGGCTCCGAAGAGCAGCCTGTCTCTGACACAGCAGGCATCTCTCAGCAGGGCCTGACTGAGCCAAGTGTTTATACTCCCCAGAGTAACCGTGGTTACCCAACACAGTGTGCCTGCTGGTGCGCCTTCCTGGTCCCTAGCATATGGGCCCTTGCCCAATGAGCAGCTGCCCTGCCTCTGCCCTCTGCTCCTCCAGGCCCACTGCCCAGAACATCCTTTGACTCTTACCCTCATTATCTGGGAACTGCCATCCTTCAAGAACCCAGATGATGTCCCTTCACCTCCCTGAGGCTACCCTGCCTCAGCCATCCCAGCTCACAGTGATAATAACAGAACACACCCATGGTGCTTGTGCCAGTAGTCTGAAATTTACAAAGCACTGAAACCCAGTTTTTCATAGTTCATTTGGCAGCAAAATGGGACCTGAATGCCCATAAGGCTATTTATAATCTTTATGTATCCTACTTCCCGTGAATATCCATACATTTCTCTGTAGAAATATTAATGTTTGTATTATTGTAAGTTTTATATAGTAAATGTCATATGCACCATATTCTTTCTAAAATTTGAAAAATTCTGAATCCTGAAACACAGGGATTTCAAATAAGGGATTGTAGAGCTGTGCTAGTGAATAATTATATAGCTGTTACTATATGCTGGGCACTCTTGTAGGTGCTTTACACATCCAGTTTTCTGCAGCAAAATGTCTTGCCACCAAATTAATTAAAACAAAACTTTATAAGGAAGGAAAGTTACATGCTGACCACTGGGTTGTTTCTTTCCTTAGTGCCCATCACCCCTGCCAGTGTCAGCTCTGTGGATTCTCCCTCTCTGCCCAGCTCACTGTCAGGAGACGACCGTTCCCTAGTGTTGATTTATTCTAGGGACCTGGGGCTTGTATGATGAGTCCTGTCTCTTTTGCCTAAAAAAAGTAATTACAAATTTAACCTGGTGTGTGTGTGTGTGTGTGTGTGTGTGTGTGTGTGTGTGTGTGTGTGTGTATGTGTGTATATATATACATATAGCCTCTCAATATTCCTGTGACTCACAAAGTCTGTCCAGGTTCCTGATCATGGATCCATCCAAATCCCTACAACCCTTGACACCCCTCTGTGCACTCCAAGTGACAGGCATACACTTCCTCTCCATGAGCTGCACCATCCTGCTTCTGAGCCTTCGCCCACAACATTCCCATCATTAGAACACCCCTGTCTTTATTGACCCGGCTTCCCTGCTCAGCTCGGTGAACTATCCAGTTGCACCCCTACCCCTCTCAATGCTGCACAGCCTCAGCTCTGCCTCCGGAGCTGCCTCTGCTCTCCACCTTCACTAAACCCTCATCCTCCAGCCACAGCTCCATGCACATTCACCTGCAGGGCCTTGCGTAGGAAACGCAGAACTGGCGCAGACAGGTCTCAGTAATGTGTGCTGGGAAAAACTGAATTCATGTGGCTTGTACCAGTCAAGGTACAGAAACCCAGTCCTTAGAAAGACACTTCTTCAAAGAAGAAAGGGATCTCTGAAAAGCAGACCAGGCCACTCCATATGGAAACAATCTTCAGGTGCTTACTGTGCCCATAACAAGGTGTACATGCAGGTCTCCTAAGCCTGGGCCTGACATCATCATGTGTGCCAAGCCCTAGGGGCCCTTTCACTGTGCTCAGCTGACTTCCAACAGAAGGTACCTGCTTCTCTGTGCCCAAATGCTAAGTTCTGGATCTGAGAGCATGCGTCAGGCCCCAGGTGCCAGACAATTAATAGCCCCAGGAGCCTCCCTTCACAGGCTGCCCTTAGTCCAGACTCTTGCCCCTCAGATGGGTGGGAGGTGTGAATTTCATATCATTTCCCTGTATTTTGTGTCTTCCTGGGGTTCCACCCCAGCTATCTGCTATGGTAACTGGCTCAATAGTGTTGGCCACCTCCCTTCCTTGATATCACACCCCATTCCCTCTTGGCATTCCCTACCCTGCCCAAATAAACTATTTGGACTTAAATCCTACTCTCAGAATCTGCTCTTAAAAGAAACCAAATCAAAACAGCTATCAAAACCAAAGACTAATGTGAAATATTTGCTTTAACTCTTTTTTTTTGCCATCCTGATGTCAATATTTTTTATGAATAATAAAGTTAATGTTTTTATTGTCTTTTTAAAAAATAAAATAGTTATTTTGTTTTTATATGCTGCATCTGCAGTACAATTGATTGAGTCCTTGTTTCCACCAGAACCACTTCTCCAAGATGCTTGCAGAGCAGACAGCGGTAAGTTGAGAGAGATTCCATGTGTCTATAATGTAAGTAACAAATCCTGGACCGTTCCCCATCAGGCTTGTGGATCTCCATTCCAGAGCTCCTGAGTAACCTCCTTCTGCAGCCCCTGCACTAGCAAAACAGCAGCCAGCACCAAATCAGATACTCTCCAGTGGACGTGCTTTTCTTTTTCCTCCACTCGAAGGGACAGACTTACAAAATGAATCTCATTAGCTCCTAGAAAACTGATCCATGCTTCAATTGGCGAAGCATCCAAATAGTAGCATTGGCTGGAAGGATTAGCAAGGAAAACCAACCCTGATGATTTCTGGCTCCATCAACAGCAATTGCTCAAGGTGGGGTCGCTGGCTGCTCAAGGTTTGATATGTTTCAGAAATGTAATGGAGCCTCTTTATGTATAGTAAGATACTCAACATTTCGAGAAAAAGTGAAGTCACTCAGTGACAGTACCTGTTACAAATACTGCTGCCTGTGATGCTCTGGGAAAGAAACTTGCATCTAACAATGCAAGCGAAGGTCCCCTTTCCCCTGCCTCTGCCACCATATGTATCTGCTGAGTACTATGAATAAAGGGATTAATTCTTCCATTCGTGCACTGAAGCACCACTGAAATTAAAATATAATATTCGAACAATAATCATTTGTGACAAGGACATCATATCTGTAAAGTATAAAGTATGATCCATCAAAAAGATAAAGCAGTCATGAACCAACATAGTTGCCCTTCCCAAAAGCAAAAGTGTTCAGACTTATGAAGAGAAATTGACAAATCTATAATCATTTCTGAGAAATTAATAGATAAAGTAATAAAAGTTACATAAGCTAGAAATGTTTTAAGCAATGAATCTTAAGAGCATGATCTAATATTACATTTAGATATAAATATCACTTACCTACAGAAGAAAAATACACTTTTTCAAGTACACATCAAAGATTTGCCCCAAAAAAACATACAAAAGAAGGATTAATAAATGTCAGAGAATTTTCTCTGACAAACTTGCAATTATATTAGCAATCCACATTTAAAGATTTTTTAAATAAATATGTTTGAAAACACCAAAATTATACTCCTATATAACACCAGATTAAGAGAAACCTACAATAGAAATTACAAAATATTTAGAATGGAAGCAAAAGTACTTTGATACCTATTAAAAGTAGCTCCTAAAGGAAAATTTATCACCTTCGAGTATGTATTAAAAAACAAAAAGAATGAATCCATGTCAATGGACCAATCGCTCAATTTAAAAGCTTGAAAAAAGAATAATCAAGTAACCCAAAGAAGGTATAGAATGTAAATAATAAAGATAAGAGTAGGTACTGATGAAATAAGATACACATGTATAATAGAGATCAACAAAAACAAAAGCTGATCCTTTGAAAAAACTAAGTGAGACAAACATGTAGACAGACTCATTGAGACAAAGAAAAAACTACACAATGTTAGTAATACAGAAGTGAATACCATAAAGATTTTTGAAATCACAATAATATATTATGAATAATTTTCTGCCAACAAATTTGAAAATTTCAAAGAAATGAACAACTTCCTAGAAAAATATAAATAGTACACATAAATTTAAATTAAATATAAATATGAATGCAAATTTTATTCAAGAAGAAACAGAAAACTCAGATAAGCATATAACCATTATGGAAACTGATCTACAAATCAAAAGTCTCACAACCAAATGACACCAGACCTCAGGGGCTTTACAACAGAGTATAATGCAAAAAAACTACAGCCTATTCTTATTTATGGAAATATGTGAAGTTCTCAAATAAAACATGGGCAAATTAAATCCACAGTATAAAAAAAAATCCAGAGTAAATAATAAAAAAGTTACACTTGATGCAGGAAAGCAAAGATGACTTGAGATCCATCTTGAAAGAGTAAATGTTGTTGCCTACCTATCCTACACCAGCAAGAGCAGTGGAAGATCTGGGTTCTTTTATTTTTTCAGATATGGAAAAAATCTGTGTTGAACATGTTCTAATTAATTAAAATATCTTGGAATATTAGTAAATCTTGTAATAAAATAGCTTGTTCTTTGAAATGTATAGTTTATAACTGCTGCTATTGCTTCTGTTACTAAATGATTCACAGAGTGTAAAATGTCCTACAAACATATGACCTACGAATTAGAGGAAAGAGATTAAAAGGTTCAGTATTTGCCCAGGAAAGGCCTGTAAGTTAGAGCAAAGAGCATTACTGCTGGCTTCTGCCTCCTTCAGTGTGCCAGCCAGTCTAGACCTTGGAAGGAAGCTTCTGCTCATCCCCCAGGGCACTCCAGCTCACAGTCACAGCATACAGCCACAGCCCAGCACCCAAGAGCTATTCTTGCCCACTGCTGCTGTCAGTACCTCCACCAGGGGAGGGAATTTTTAGCTGTGATGCTTCTGTCCCAGGAAATCATTGGGAGGGTTTTCCAGGAGGCCAAGGGCAATAAAGGAGAAAATGTGTCCATGCTGTTTTTTTTTCTTTTAAAAGTTTATAAAATAAATGAAGGAGAGACAGACAGACAGACAAGAAATCTACACAGCAATTTTTGGTTGTCTTTAAGTAACCTCTCAAATTTTAATAATGTTTTATATATCTTTGTATTGCTGCGATATTTAAACTATGAAAATAGTTACTATTCCACGGGCCATTGTGGTATTTGATATCAGGTTTATCCAACACTTAAAAAATTTTCCCCCATGATCATATTCCTGTTTATATTATAAATAGTGAGGAAAATGGAAAAGTTAATACACACTATAAATGAACCCAGTTAGCTCGTATTATTCCACTGATAACAAGCTGAGCTCAGTCATTCAGTACCCTCCCCTGAGGTGGGATTCCAAATGGGTCTGGAACATGTTGGGGCTGCTGGATCCCTGAGGAGGAGCACCTAAGTGTGGACGGGAAAAGGCGGAAAGGGGAAAGCACCATGCCTTTCTTGCTCCTCGAAGAGCACAAAGTGCCAATGGCCCCAACTGTCTGAATAATCTAGCAATGCCTTTCATCATTTATATACCCAGTTCTGAGACACAAATCAGATAAGAATATTTCCTTGAAGAGCAGATAAGCATTGTTTTCTTTTAATGCACATTTATTTTCTTGTCTTTTCTGAAAAGACTATTATCCCACCAACAGCTAAAATAAGTGAAAGTTAATTTTTGTTTTTGGAGGCCACTGAGATTCGGGGGTTATTGGTTAGCACAGACTTAACTAATATAGGCACTGTAGCTCAAATTAGTATATTTAAGCTGTTGTCAAGAGCAGAACCAAAGAAAAAGAACACAGGGATAATCAACTTTGAAGGAGCATTGGTGATCAGGTACAGTCAGAATTCTCAACAGTAGTTGATGGCAGAAAAGTTAGTATACTGGGTCCCCATTAGGAGGTGAGCTTAGAGTATGTTAAAAAAATTTTAGATATTTGTGGGATGTTGATTGAAGTTTCCTATTCCAGCACAACATTAGAGACAACCTAAATGCCCACCATGGTTAAGTAAATTGTGGTAAATATACTTTATTACTGTTATTTAGCCATCAAAAATTACAATTATAAAGATTATGTAACACTGGAAAATCTTTATCATAAATGTGAAGGAAGAAAACAAATGTTTTTGTGAAACCATCTAAAAATATACATATGAACAAGTACTAGAATGGAACATGAAAACAAAACAAAACAAAACTTTTTGCTATTTTAAATATTTAAAATGTTAATTTTAACAGAAATTAAAAATAAAAAAATTAATTCATTAAATCAAACTTTTCCAACACCAAAACAAAATGTATGGAGTTTTTAAGTTATTGGCAAAATATTTGCAATTATTTTTAAACAGTCTATAATTTTCCTGCTAGTGTGTGAATCGCCATGAGGGCTTCGATTATTTTCTTGGTTCCTTTTTAAGAAATACAATAGTTCCCCTTGTGACAATGGTCATGAAGCCACCATGACTTCCTATAGACTGGTTATGCTGACGTACCTATTAAGACAGGAGTGAGCATTCCTCAGATGGAGAATGATGTACCTTTTTCAAAAAGGACCCTGTAAACAAACTTTATGTTTGGCTGATGGTTTGTTTAGCATTTTTCCATTGGGAACATCTCAACTTCTTGCTTCCTAAAAAAAAAAAAAAGTTCTCACATCTTCATTTGATAGCTACCTTAATCACATATTTCTAGTGTTGTCATGGATTTGTGTTTATAAATAATTGAAGTTGGATTTATATATTATCCATGTTCTAAATAGTTATCATCAGTATGGAGACTTAATAGCATTCATCTCATATCCAGAATGGCCAGTCTTCACTCCATTTTGCAGCAGAAAGGGCAATATCCCCAACCTGCCCCTGCTCTTCAAAGAGTGCACAATGATCACATTCTCCTTTGGAAGGAGACGTGGTAAGGAAGTGAAGTAGGGAAAATTTCCATGTTACAGCTCAAGTCCTAAGACTTATCTGCTAACTCCAACTTTTACAAGAAATTCCAAGCAGAATTTTTTTTAATTTCTCAGTTTTATGAAGATGTATAAGTTTAAGCTGTACAGCATGATATGACATACATATATCGTGAAATGATTACCACAATAATTTTAGTTAATGTCCATCTTCTTGTCTAGATACAAAAAGAAAAAGAAAGAACAACATTTTTCTCCTTGTGATGAGAATTCTTAAGATCTACTCTCTTAACTTTTCTATATATCACAGAGCAGAGTTAACTGAAGTCCTGTGTTGCACCCTATACACCAAGTACTTATTATATATCTTATAACTGGAGGTACGTACCTCTTGGCCGCCAAGTGAAATTTCTAAATGAGAAGGAAGAAATAAAGCAAAATTCATTAGGAGGAATATAATACTTCAAAATTGACTTCCTATGATTTCAGAAATTGATACCTTCATGGAAAGCCAGTTATATCTCCTAGTTCAAAGGTGTCAAAGCTATTACCAAAGAGAGAATCCACAGCATCCCTAGACATTCTGATTTTCTTAGCATTTTTCACACTACCTATAAACTTCTTACTTGGGAGTCACACATTACAATATATCCAACTCCTGTGATTTTTTTGTTGCCATGGTAATATCCAAGAATAAGACAAGATAGACTTGAATTAAATTCTTTTATTTTTATCAGATAACAATACTCACTTTTTTTTTTACTTTTCCATAGATTTCTAAATCTCAGCCAAGCTTTATTTTTCTCTAACATATTACAAACCATCAAAAATCTACTTTTTAAAACCTGATGTTTCAAAATTCTCTTTATATCTATATTCATGGAGTAAAAAAGAAAAAAATCATAAAAAAGAAAAAAATCAATGTGGTCATTTAAATTTGTTAATCAGAAAACATTAATTAATCAGAGGAGGTTGCATTACATTATCACAACAAACCATCCCCAAATCCCAATGGCTCAACAATAGTTTATTTTTAAATGATGCAAATTCTATTCCAGATCCAGACAATCCTCCAGAGCATCTATCCTCCGTAAGGTGACTTACTACTTAAGACTGAGAGGCTGCACCTCTGCAATCAATTCAGCGAGGTATACAAGAGTCGTGGAAGGTCTTGCAATTAATTAAATGCTACTGCATAGAACTGTAGTCTTCCCATGTGTCTTGAAGAAGAGGGAAAACATATACCTAAGGGTACTAAAAATCTCTGCCACACGTAGATAATAAAATTGTGTATACATGAGATAATGACATCCAACTCAAGAAGCATTCTAAAACTAGTTTAGATTTCTAGTCATTTAGAACAGTACTATCTAGTAGAAACATAATGCAAGCAATTAATCTGAGTCATGTATATAATTCTAAACTTTTAAAATAGCCATATGAAAATATAAAAAGCAACTAGCAGAGTTCATTTTAATAATATGTTTTATTTACTGTAATATGTATATAAACATTATTATTTTACCATGCAATCAGTATTTTTATCACATGTTTTGCATTCTTTTTGTACTAAGTCTTCAAAATTCATATGTATTCTACCTTAATAGTGCATTTTAATCTGGACTAGCTATATTCTTGGCTGTAGATATAGATGGCTGGTGGACAGCACAGATCTAGAAGCTACTTTAAATCATAGAGGAAACTATATTCATTGACCACTGGTTTGTCAGGCATTTGCATATGTTAGTCTGGAGTAGTCTAATAAAATACTAAGGGTCACATGGGTCATAAGTGATTGAGCCAGTATTCCAGGCTATGTCTAACTAACTCCAAAGTCCATGCTTTTTCAACTTTATCCCACATAGAACTTTAGAGTTAAAAGAACAATTCTGAAATTGAAGAATTATTTAGTGAACAATAGTATTCTACCCTATAGCCTTATTGTTATTTCCTCTAGAAGATGTTTAATTTTATCTGCTCTATAATTAGGACTTGATAGAACCAATATTTTATTCAACATTTTAAAAAGTAAATCATTTCTTTACCTTCTTAAATGTTTCTTCTCAGGGCTAGATGTGGCAGAAGTGGAACAGAAGGAAAGAGAAACTGAATGGGGTAGGTAAGGCTCTAAGGTCAGTAGTTTAAAACTTAGTAACTCAAAATAACCATTTCATTATATCTCATAAGCTTGTGGGTCAAGAATTCACGTAGTGCTTAGCTGATCTTTTCTGTTCCACATGGCATCAATAGAGGTCACTCAAGGGTGAATGAGATGATCTGGATGGCTGGTTCAAGATAGATTGCGGTGGGATAAATGGGAGGCTTGCTCAGCTAGGACCATCCATCAGAGCTCCCATGAGCCCCACCTCTAGCATGGCAGTCTCAGGGTAGTTGAAATTCCTTCACAATAGCTCAAGAATCCAAGAGATAGCGTCCCAAGATGCTGGGTAGAAGCTGCAAGGGTTCTTTAGGCCTATTCTTAAAAGTCCCAGAGCAACACTTCCACTATATTCTATTGGTCAAACAAGTCATTTAGGAAGATTCAAGTGGAGGGGAATTAGACTCCACTTCTCACTGGGAAGAGCATCAAAGTGTTTGGAGCCATCTTTAGCCTACCACAGATAGAAAATAAAAACAGTAGCTTGAGCAAGATAGATATTTATTTCTCTCATAAAATTCTGGACGGAAGCAATCCAGAGTGGGTATGGGACTTTAAAGTGCCATGGACCTAAACCCCTTCTATCTTGTTGCTCTGCTTTGCCTAGAATATTGGTCTAGAGCCAGGATTGTCAAACCACAAACTTACAAGCAATATCTGGCCCACAGCTTGTTTTTGTAAATAAAGTTTTATTGAGACACAACCATGCTCATTTATTTACTATGGCTGCTTTCACATTACAATGGCAGAGATAAGTAGCTGTGACAGAGAATCCTGCAAATATTAAAACATTTACCATCTAGTCCTTTACAGGAAAAGTTTGATATTGGCCTAAGACAATATCTAAATGTTGTCCATATTACTTCTACAAAGAGGGCTGGGGATATCTTTATTCTTGGAAGCCTTTTTCCCTCAAAAATAGGGACTTTTCTATAACTATACAACATGGGGAATTTATAAACTGAAGCAAACTCACAGACTCTGCCACCAAGGCCCAACTGCAAGAGCTAAGAGATTGGAAGGCAGGACAGACATAGAAAACCAAACACAGGCAATCGGATTTAATCCAGGCACCCTTTGTTATACCAATATGTTCTTTCAGTTGAATAGAGCACAGCAAGCAGGAATCCAGGCCAAGGAGAGAGATATCAGCATGGGAGTCTATCAGCAGACAGCGGGTCTCACTCTGGACTCGTGAAATAGAGGCTTGAGTAAACTCATTTCTTCAGTAAAAGGACAGGATTTCAGTACAGAGAGACTAGAATAAATGTTAAGTTTTGAGAGCAACTGGAATACAGAGGGAAAGATAGGAACTCATTTGATCTAATAGTGCTGAAAAATAGAAGCTCGTTCCAGCAATGAGGGTGATACCTAGGTTATGAGGAGTCACATGTACACATGTTCATAGTTCACAGGCAACATTTCCTAAAATCTTCAGAGGGTCTGTGTGGATCCTTAAAAACCAGGAAGGGCAGAGCCAGCAGAGGTCCCATGTTCCTTATCTTGAGGGGAGGAGATGGCAGAGTCCACCAGTGAATCAGAGACCCCAAGCTGGTACTTATCATTCATTATCCACATTTACACTTTTCTTTTCAACCACTTCAGAAAAAAAGAAAAATGTCCAATGGTGACAAGTTTGGACACCAGGTAGTCATTAGCATGAGTGAAATTGACATTGATCACAGACTAATCCTTTTAGGATTTCCTTTATATCTTCAAAGCCCAATCCTCCTGTCCCATTTAGGATATTTTAAAAAATACACCCAAAGAATATTCTTTCAAGTGCATTGACACTGCATGTAGATGATTACTATCCTGACTATTAATTATTATTATGGTTACTATTGGCATAATTTCTATATTTTTCTGTGTGCCAGTCCAATCCCACATCTAGCCACTGCAGCCAGTGCTATGTTTTGCCTGGGAAACAAATGTCCACATGTGGTTATGGGCAAGTACAGACGCTAAAGACAGCAGCCATGCAGATCTAAACAGAGTTGAGTATGTTAGAGAACAGGTGACTAGATCAAAGGCAGGTGAGCAGGTCCAGAAACTTGCTGAGGAAGCATAGTTTCATGAAAGCAGTTATCCCAGTGATGCCTAAGAAATCCAAGCCCAGGTGTAAAGAGAAATGCGAAGCATGCTTTAAAGAGCAAAGCTGGACTGTGATGAAGGATAGAGAAACTAAGGCATTTACCATGGTCCAACAGAGAGCAATAAGACCGTTCTCAAAAGGAATTTAGACAAAAATCAGAAAGTGCACCTAAACCATCTTGAGCATGCCAAACGGTGGTGTTTTTTTGTATAGTATTTGATGTATGTTTTGATGTATATTTTTAGTGGTAGCTAGTGCACATGTTTTTTTTCCCTCTTACTAGGTGGTAAGTTCCTCAAAGACAGGGAGCCTACATCTTGTTTATGTGGTTTCTTCCATGCCAAGCACAACATCTACAACACAGCAAGTTTTAGTAAAAATAATAATAATAAATAATCAATAATAATAATAATTGAATTAAAGACCAAAAGGAAACATTTTTAAAGACTCAGAGTTGTAATAAATCTGGGGTGTAATAAAAGTAACAGTTCACAGCAGATAGGAGGACGAAGCCCAGGAGAGAACGTGGCTGTGAATGCCCCAGTGGCTCTCTGTGCACACTTTCAGAGCACACTTCCAAACAGACACAAGCACATGCAGAGATACCTTCACACAGAAACAAACCCAGAGATGCCTCCACAAGGATGCAAACACACTCAGAGCATGCCTCCACACAGACGCCAAACCTTTCTTGCAGAGAGTTTCAATCCTTCCAGAGATGTCTTCTGCCTGCTTATGAGGGTTCAGATGTCCCCTAAGAGGGATAATATTGATCTTTGAGAGGTAACTCATATATCACCATCTTTATAAAAGGTAGGTATTATAGGAAGTGGATGAAACCATGACAGTGTTGGGACTGCCTGGGCAAAAAAGGAGCTGGAACTTGAGGAATTCAGCTTATGCCCATGGCAGCCTGATGTCAGGGTTCCTAGGAGGCCAGCAGGTTGTAGGGAGCCCAGCAGGTGGTAGGATAACCTCAGGTATTATACAACTGGAGAAGCATGCAGGCAGCCCAGCATTATAGCAGATACTTGGAACAAGGGAGGCAAACTCTGAATTAGGGGAATAATATTGGCATCTAAGTGTATATTGCCAACAAGAATGGTATAAAGTAAAAAAAAAAAAAAAAGCAAAAAAGGTGAAGGAGGGCAAAATCTCATTTATGGGCATTGATGAAATGGGTCAACACCAATGTGGAATCCAAGGTGCCACAGAGATGAGCTCACAGAGAAGAGAACTCTCTCAGCATCTGGGAAAGTTAGTTCAGGGTCTACAAGAGAGAAAAGGACACCAGCGGCTTTAGGTGACCTTGGAAAGTAACAGAGCATGAATCAGGGTAGACTATTTATTAAGAAACAAACAGCAGATCTTGGGGACTTGGCTCAACTAAAGTTTATATTTGTTCATATGGGTCAGTAGAGAAGGGGCCGGTTTGGGTGACTTGCCTCATAGCGTCATCCAGGAACCTGGGATCTCCTTCCATACTTTTTCTCCATCTTCAAGTCTTATGGCCTTCCATTGGATTCTCTACATCTAGATAGCAAAAGAGGGAAGGAGAGAGCATAGAAAATCACATTTGGGAAGTTTCTTAGAGCCAAAGCCTGCCAGACCTCACTTCTGTTCACATTACCAGAGATGGAATCTTGGCTGAGGAATAAGTCTCAGAGGGAAAAACAGTGAGGTTGAATGAGCACTTAGCAGGAGGCAAGTCAAATCAGCAGCTCCTGGAAAGCAAACATGACTTGGAGAACGTGAGAGAACTGAGGCCCTGTAGTGGAAAGAGGCTCCATGGAACAAGAAAAGATCAAAGAACAGGAAGCAGAGGGGCACTGGTGGCATAGTGGCTTATGATCATGACACACTGGGTCACTCACAAAGGATTGGTGTGTGCCAGGACTGAACAGGACAGAGCTGTAGATGGCAATGGAAGAACGAGGGGCATAAAGTCTTTGGAGGACCCACACAGTAACAACAAATACAAGGGACAGGGTACATTTCCATCAATACAAGCTCCTGTGGTGTGTGTGTGTCTGTTATAGAGAGTGACTCAGACAAGTCACAGCTACTGCTGGCTGGTGGCTCCCAGTACAAAGAAGAGTGAAGATGGCTTAATAGAGCCAGAGAAGCAGAGAAAAGAGATAGTAGAATGAAATTCCCAGCCACTTCCCAAATTCGACATTTGTAACCAAGACTGTCAAGAGACTGGGAAGCAGCACAGAAAAGTCTGCACATCCTTGTGTCCCACATGTCTGTTCCCAGTAGCTGTGAAGGAGTGGGGCCTGCAGATTCAGGTACTTGTCACCTTTGGGGGTCTCCATGTTATAATTGGCACATGTGTTATGTGGTGCCTTTCTGTTCATAAATTCTGAATGTGACTTTGTATTTCTCATAGTTCCACAAATGCCTGGAAAAAAGCAGAAACAATGCTTAAAACTAATAACCTAAGGGGAGTCATGAAATATTGCAATTACCAAGTTCATTTGGTAGGGGGAAGGTTAATTGGAAATAGACACATTGTCTCTTTCTCAGAAAGTCAGTTGGTTCAAACCACTTCAGATGAAAATGGTTTCTCAGGCTATGTCTATTTTCTGTCTTCAGCATTTCAAAAATCCCAGATAATTTAAGGGCAATTAACTAGAGTCTTCCTTCTGATTTTAGTTCAGATTTCAAAGCTTGTCTCATCCACTCTTATCTAAAAAAGAGCTCCTCCAAAATCCATTTGTCAGAAGTTATCATGTGAGAAGTTTTCATGAGAACAAAATCAAGACATTTTCAAAACTTTGGGAAGAAACCAGGTCATCAATGATACTGAGCTTTGTTTCCCTGTCAGCCCGCCTGGCAATGCACTTAGGGAAGGTAAGAGCTAAAGGATAAGTATGGACCACAGGCATTGTCCCTGTAAAGTGGTGTAGAGTCCTAAAAGGGTTCCCTGAGGGCCAGTGCCTATGCACTTTATTTTGTTGTAGTTCCCATTCTCATTATAAGCATTTCTTCATCAACTATTATAGTGCCACAGAATGAGATTCCAGACGTGGTCAAGTGAGGGCCACTTTCCAGAATGAATCCCTTTTTCATTCATTTCCAATCTGAAAAAACTCTTATAAACTAAACAACACAAAATAAGAGACACACTCCTGGCCTGCACCCCAATGATTCTCAACTGAGGCCAATTTTGCCCCCCAGGGGACATTTAGCAATGTCCAAAGACATTTTTAATTGTCACTATTGGTGGGAGGGGGATGCTACTGGCCTCTAATGGGTAGAAACCAGAGGTGCTGTTAAACATCCTACAATGCACATGTCTAAGCTCAGGCTGCCATAACAAAATACTACAGAGTGCATAGCCTAAACAATGTACATTTATTTTCTCACAATTCTAGAAACTGAAAAGTCCAAAATCAAGGTCCAGAAGGGTTTGGTTTCTGGTGAGAGCCCCCTTCTAGGCTTGCATACAACCACATTCTTGGTATATTTACACATGGTACAGAGAGTCTCATGTAAGGCCAGTAATCCCATCACAAGGAACCCATTCTCATGACCTCATCCAGCCCTAATCACCTCCCAAATACCACGTTTCCAGATATCATCACATTAAGAGTGAGGACCTCAACATAAATTTGGGGGAAAACAAACATCTAGTCCATAAGAGCACACAGCAAAGAATTATCCAGCCCAAAATATCAATGGTGCTGAGTGGGAGAAACCCTACTGCACCACAACATGTACCACTTATGATGCCCACAAACCACCCTGAGAGGGTTACTACTCCTTAATGTCAAAGCTACTCAGATAGCCTCTTATCAGTTGAATTATCTCATAAAGGAAAATAATCTTGTTATTTATAATCTAATGGAAACCACTGAGTGATTCCATACAGGAGTTTTCTAGAGCAGAATAACTGCTCCTGTGTGAACTCATACTCACATAGCTGAGGGTTTCTCTTTCAGAAATTCTTCCACCAACCCTTAGAGAAACAAGGAAAACTTATGCTTCACCTAGATGTATTTATGTCTCTGATTTTCCTTCTTTCTTGTGAGATGCATGGTGGCATGCGAATGGACATGTGGGCCATTGAATGGACATATGGGAGTGGGCAGTGAATGTGAAGATCTTTGTATCACATGTGTCACATGACCTCCAAGAGCATGCACTCTGAAAGAGGTATTGAATGACAAAGTATACAAAATGACTCTCAGCCACTCTAGTGCTGGCACGATAGAGGCTATTCATGGCCCAACAGAAAGAACCTCTGCTTATCAAGACTCACCCGGCTACTGCTGCTGCCAAGCACCCAATCTGCCAGCAAGAGAGACAGAAACTGAGCCCCCAATGTGACACCATTTCCTGTGTCTTTTTCATAGTGTCAAGTTGACTACATTGGTCATCTTTCATCCTGGATGGGCCAGTGGTTTGTTCCCACAGGAATAGACCTAAATTCTGGGTTTAGCTTTGTCTTTCCTGCCTGCAGAGCCTCAGACAGAACCATTATCACAAGGCTTATACAGCATTTGACCCAGCATGGCATCCCACATAGCATAGCTTCAGACCAAGGAATCCATGTTACAGCAAAGAAAGTATGGGCCTAAGACCATGACCATGAGATCTACTGTCCCCACAACATATTGACCTCCAATATGTCAGGCTGATGGAGCACTGGAATGGCCTGCTAAAGACACAATAAAGGGGCCAGCTCAAAAGCAACACTCTGCAGGAGACCGGAAAAAATGGTGTAGATGTTAGAAGCTCTGTTCATCCCTCTGGTGACCAAATCAAAGTTGTGATGTAAACCAGGAGCAGCAGCAAGGAAAAATTGCCTGGGATCTAGAGGAACAAGCCATACAACCAGGGAGAAATCCAAGAAAACACCTTGCAACATCAGAAGGTAGGATGGGGCGAGGATGAGGGGCTGCAGACGCCTCTTAAAGGGGCCACATCTGCGATCAGATTTTCACAGTTACAGACCTGCTCTCTCTGAGAACCAGCGATGGGTTGGAAACATTGTCGGAGTGAGGGCCCAGGCAAGACTCACTCTGTACACAAGTGCCAGCAGTATCCATTGTTCCCTGTTGAGCCCTCCACACTTCCAGTGCATGGACACAGCACCTCATAGCTGTGATGTCATCAAGCTGGATAACAAAGGTCGCTCCGTCCAGAAGAGTCTCTGAAACCCTGCCTCCTTGAACTTGCAGCCCCACCCAAGCCACATCCAGGTATATCCTCAGTGAGTAGGTGCTCCTTGCTGAGCAGCACCTAGACTCACACTGGAAGTAGCTGGCCTCGGTCTCTGGTGTGGCCTTTGAAGCAACTATCAGCACAGCATCTGTGGATTGCTTGCTGAATCTTAACAGGTGGCCCTGGAGGGGTAGAAGCTTGGGCTAAGTTTGGCCTGCAGCTGAACCCTTCTCAAGACTATGCCACTAGATAGACATCTACTTCACAAATCCACACTAATAAGACCAGGAGACTTAGGAGCTTTGCTTAGTACATAGAAACAGACACAAAAGGCAGTCAAAATGGGAAGACAAAGAAAGAGAAGCCATATAAGAAAACAGAACAGAGATTGAGATATAATAGAGTCAAGAAATCTAACAGATGCAGAGTTCAAAACACTGGTTATAAAGATGCTCAATGAATTTTTGGAAGTGTAGAGAACTCCAATGAAGAGATAAGAAACATAAAAATGGAAATGGAAATTATAAAAGGGAACCAGTCTGAAATGAAGAATACATTTCTGAGATGAGAAGTATATTAAATGGCATAAACAAAGGAATAAACAATGTGAATAAAGAAAAGGATCAAATGCCCTATCTAGAGGACAGAAAAACCAATGACATGCAAGCAGAATGGTAAGAAATAAGATGTCAAGACTATAAAAATAATTTAAGGAGCATATGGGACATTATTAAGGGTCCAAATATCCATCTGATTGGTGTAACTGAAGAAAATCAAGATGTTGAACAACTGTTTAAAGAAATAATGATGGAAAACTTCCCTAACCTGATGAAGGAAATAGATATAAAAACCCAGGAAGCTCAGAAAATCCCAAAAATCAGGGATGCAAAGAGGCCCACACCAAGACACATTATAATTAAAATGCCAAAGTTTAAATGCAATGAGAGAATCTTCAAAGCAGCAAGAGAAAAACAAATAATTACTTATAAGGAAACACTCATAAAACTGGCAGCTGATTTCTCAAAAGAAATTATGCAGGACAGAATGGCTTGGGAAAAAATATTCAACAGGATGAAGACTCGGGATCTACAACCAAGGATACTTAATCCAGCAAAGCTATCATTTAGAGTTCAAAGACAGATAAAGAGCTTCCCAGACAAAAATAAAGTAAAGGAATTTATCACCACCAAGCCAGTATTACAGGAAATGTTGGAGGGACTTCTTTAAGAAGAAAAAATGTAAAAAAAAACTCACTTCAGATTAAAAGACACACACAGACTAAAGGGTAGGGGATAGAAAAAGATATTGCTTTGATGGACCTAGAAGGTCAGAGAAAGATAAACAATATATGATTTCACTAATATGAGGAATCTAAGGAATAAAAAGAACAAACTAATCAAAAACAGACTCAAAAATATAGTGGACAATTTGGTGATGGAGGGGAGAAGGGTTTGAGGGGCTGGGAGAATGGGGTGAAGGGTTAAAGAAGTACAAATTAGTAGCTGATGGATGGTCACAGGGATGGGGAGCATGGCATAGGGAATGCAGTTAGCATTAATATGTTGGCTTGGTGGAGGGTCAGGAGAGGAGGGAGCAATTGAGGGGATCATTTTATGAACTGTATAGATGTCTAACCAGTGTACTGTATACTTGAAACTAATTAAAATAAATTAATTTAAAAAAAAAATTTTAAAACGAAGGCTACACTCTGCAAGGATGGCGTGCCATAACCAGGGACACGGGATACACAATGATTTACAGACCTTTATATGGCACAGTACCCACGAAAGAAAGAATATGTAGTTTAAGAATCAAGGGGTAGAAGTAAGAGTGGCCCAATGGTTCCACTTGCCATCACCCTCAATGACCCACTGGTGAAGTTTTATTTCCCATGCCCACAAAATCGGGACCTACAAGGCAACAAGTCTTAGTCTCCAAAGGGACATGTTCCCTAGGTGAGCATTGCAAAAGTCTCTAAATTACAAGCTGGACAGCCACCTGGGCAGTCAGGAGAGGAGTCACCATCCTGACCTGACCACCGGGCAGAGGGGCTGCTGTTCCACACTGGTAGCAGAGGGGAATAGGTGTGGACTCCAGGTGACCCACGCTGGCCCCCGTTTGTGTGTCCTTGTCTAGCTGTGACTAGACATGAACAGATAGAGCCAACCCAGCTTGAGAGGAGTGAGTGACCATGGCCTACAACCCCTCAGGAATGAGGGTCTCAGTCATGCTACAAGGTGAGAAACCAAGACTACGGAGATGGTGGCTGAGGGAGAGGGGACACAAGACCAAGAGTGGAGGAGGTAAACCCCAGGACCCACCACAGCAGTGGGTACTGTAATATGTCTCACAAGCCTCCCTGCTCCAGGATTCCCCTAGGAAGAGAGAAGAACCTGAGTTCCCCGAGAGTATGAAGAAGTCCGTCAAGTGGCACAGAGGTAGACAGAGGGACAATAGACACATGGTCCACTCTCAGGAAGCATGATTGGCTGACACATAGGCCTGGGCTGTAGCTTCACTGAGGTCACATCTGTCTGGGGGAAGCTCACATCTGACTGATGAGATAGGAGTAGAACTGAGCCTCTGAGGGTGATTCTGGCTCTAATGTTCCATATCAAGTTGGCTGAGGCTCTGTCAGGCCTACCCTGTGGTCCAGCTCTTTCTTCTGCCCAGTCCCACTTTATCTTTCTTTCTATAGCAGCTCTTCTTGCACTCAAACTCTATCCCAGCATCGGCTTCCAGACACCTCAACTACAGCACAAGCCACTGGATTTTGTGTGGCAAGTTGTTCCCCTGATAGCCACCTATCAGGAGTATAGGAAGTGGGAAGGGGAATTCTGTCTGCACTACCCCCAACATAGACCCCAAGGATTGAATTGGAGAAGTGCTGCAAAAGGGCAGCCTGCAGCCTGAGAGATATTCACAAAACAGTTTCTAGTCAGACATCCTGAGGCATTGATGTGGGTTGAAAAATATTTTCTTTAAAGGGCCAGTTGGCAAATATTTTTTCTATTTTATATCAACTCTTACAATTATTCAACTGTGCTGTTGTAGCACAAAAATAGCCACAGACAATAGGTAAAACCATAGTTTGGCTGTGTTCTAATAAACTCTACACACCAAAATAGGCAGCAGGCCAGATTTCGCTCATGGACCATAGTGCTGACCCCTCCCTCTCCTACAACCACTGTTTGGATGGAGAAAATGTAGACTCACTGCATGAGTATGAGCTCACTCTCTTCCTTTTAAGTGCTTGCTGGTGTGAGTCCTTCTGCCCCCTCTGCCCATCAGAAGAGGGTCAGAGTTTCTATCCTTGAAGGATGGAGGCAGGGAAAGTAGTTTTCAACTCCTGTTTGACCACGACTCACAATAAGAAATACATTTTACTTTGTAACCTAGTATGTACATACACTGCTCAAGACTTGTAATTTTCACATGATGGCTTCAGAACATTAACGGACAATGAAATATATTGGAAATCAATTTGATGAAATACCGAATAGCAGTAGTTTAATGAATTAATGAAAAGATCAGAAAAGGATAGGATAGGATAGGATAGGATAGGATAGGATAGGATAGGATAGGAGAAAAAGAATAGAATGGAATGGAATGGAATGGAATGGAATAGAATGGAATGGAATGGAATGGAATGGAATGGAATGGAATAGAATAGAATAGAATAGAATAGAATAGAATAGAATAGAATAGAATAGAATAGAATAGAATAGAATAGAATAGAATAGGAAATATCACTGCATAATGTATAGAAAGGGCAAGTATTGTTTCATGATATTCTTTTTGAGATTGTATGAATGGGAGGGGGAGCTATCAGGATAGGATTAAGGTAAGCCAAAGTCAAAAAGTTTGAGAATCGCTAGCCTCTAGCAATCACTCCCCAGGGATAATATAGCAACTACAAGCAGATTTGCTTACAGCCTGCATTTGAATGATACATATGGCCAAATGGATTATCCATTATCCAGCAATTCTTGTCAAGGCACCTTTTAAAACACTCCTCCTCTTCAAAACATTTTCTTATTCCTTTTAGATTTTTTAACACTCTCGTTTGGCCCCTTTTCAATGTACTTTTTATGACTTTAGTTGCCAGTAGAGAGCTCAGGTATCGACTGTAAGACCTGCTGTGATTTCATTTCATGTTTAATTAATTCAAGCTGTCCATTGCTTTCAAGTGTTTGCATATGTTGGCCATGTGTCCCTCCCTGGAGCTTAGGCCCCAGGGCTGGGGAGAGCCTTCGGATCAGACTCCAGATGGAAGAGTCTCACTTTGACTTGAGAACCTCCTTGTCGAAGTGTCTTCTCCCCATTCCTGCCTTTGTGACAACCAGGCCTGTGTCTGAGCAGATGACCAATAACTACAACAATGGCTGTCACAGGCAAACTCAGGAGGTGCTTCTGTATGGCCACTGGCTGTGCATACTTGGGGAGTTCTCCCTTCCTGTTAAAGGCTGACACCAATTTTTATATGCAATTCAGCATCTGCATGTGTCCTGAGTGCCCAGAAACCTGAGTATTAACAGAGGTCAGAGCTCAGAACTTACACCTCCTGGGAGTAAGGACTCCTGCTATTTCATCTCTGTCCCTCACTAGGTTTTTAAGTAGCATCTTGCAAGTAAGTGCTCAATACAGCTGAGCATGTGGTTGGAACAAAGTGACCATCATAGTAACAGAAGTTAATTATGAAAATATAAGTGAACCAAAAGAACTAAAAATCCCAACCTAAGTACCAGAGAAGAGATTTTCTTAATCCAGTGCAGCTTTCAAATACCCTCCCAAAAGGCTAGCTAGCAGAGTGAGTCAGAAGCTCTCAGGACTATCTTTGGTGTGGGTATATCTGACCATACTTTCCTTATGTGTGATTGGTTTCGTATATGGCAGTGTTTCTTATGATGTTAACAAACATGAAGGTATCTAAAATCATGACATAACTGATTTGAGTGCATTTCAATTCTTACCAAGGTAGAGAAAATCAGACATCATCCCTCTCCTTTCCCTTCCTGTTCACTTCCCTTATTTTGATGACTTCATTTCAATATGCCCTGAACAGACATATATAATTTCACCTTTTATTTCAAGAAGTGGGATTCAAGGAGAGATTATCTGTGCCTCGCCATTTAAAGCAGGTGGTCCTATAACATGAAAGTTATTAATAGAAGTTTCCACCATTTTCCAAATTACTTTTTACTTCCTTCATACTCATTGCTCAAGCCTGAGCATTTAATCCATATATGAGCTCATCATTAAAAATTAGCACAAAATGAAGTAAATAATTATTTTTCATGCAGGATGAATTTTAAGATGCACAGACACAGCTTCTTTGTCTTCTCTATCTGAAACCAGACAAGCTGTGACAGAAACTTCTCTGACCCTCACAAAGATGACAGTAAGTGGAACAACACCCTTCCCCACCCCTAACCCTCACCCCAAGTTAAGGGCATGTTGCTTTTCTCAAGAAAACGCAATCTGTCCAAAAGCTAGCCTCTATGCTTAGATCCAGAACACAAGAAGAGAGACAGCTAGAAATTGATGCCTCAGAATCCACTCTTGACTCAGCATCAGCAATCAGTGGTCCAGCAAATGAGCTTGATTTGGTAGGTTGCCATTTTGGTTTTGCACATTTTTAGATTCTGCAGTGAATATTAGGCCTTGTTCTTGAAAGCCAATAAATGTATGGCATCTAAATATTTTTTGTCTTTGTTTTCTAGGTCAAATTATCATATGAACATAATGAGCCTTAGCAATATTAATGGCACTCCTCTCCTGCTCTACTAAAGATAATGTGAGCATCTTGCTATGGGAGGAAACTAAAGCAGGACAACATTGGCTATGGGGAGAAGGGCCAGGCCTACTGAGGCCTGACCAGGGTATGTGGAAGGAACTGTGCAGCCACCCAGTCTCCAAGTCAGTGAGGGGAACTCAGGATTGAGCTAAATGATATGGGCAGAAAGAGGATCAAGAAGGCCACTTCTCCTTTGCGATCTATCAGGTCTCCACAGCTCAGAGGGCCACAGGACCGCTGGCTCCAGTCATCACCTCCTGTGAACATTTGTCAGTAGTTTATCTTCTTAAAGCACTGTCAGTAACTCACTAGTTTATTCCTACAGCAGCCCTGTACAGACTGCTTGGGGCTTCAACTATGCCAGTTGTAGATGGGCATGAGAGTAATACTGATCACATCACATTGTTGGGAGAGGAGTAAACAGGAGCCTGGTACACAATAAATATGCAATAGATGTAAGAACTTCCCAAGAAAGAAACAGCACTGTCATTAGTATTTCAATGTGAATTTCCTCATTGGTACTTTCTTCTTTCATAAGAGGGTCTGGCAGAATGATAGCACCGGCTCAGGGCTTGGAAGAAAGGGTGGAGGTGGCAAGAAAGGGGCAGAAACATGTAAGAGGAAATGGAGGGTTGTGGAAGACAAACTTGGCTTAATCTAAGTGTTTTTCCTTGTGCTGGAGGGTGGGGAAGCAGAGGCAGAAGGTTGTAGAAGAAGGGGTAACAGGAACATAATATGGGATGACTGGGCCTCAGCCAGGAACCTAGACTCAGGAGAGGGCACCAGTGTTGTAAAGGGAAGGAGCACCAGGCTGCAACCTGGGTGGGGGCAAAGGAGGAACAGCTTCGTGAAGCACGCCCTTAGGAGCTAGGCCAACACGGAGTGAGGGACTGGGGAATGGGAATCAAGTGCTGTGAGTCAGGGATGTTTTATAATGACCAAACTGGGGGGGAAAGAGACCTGGAAAGAACTCTGAAATCACATAACTCAATTTTCATTTACATTTTACAGAAACTGATACCAGTTGGTTAAATGACTATTCCCATGTCACAAGGAAAAGTTAAAACTCAAATTCAGGTGTTTCCATTTAAATCTTACAACTCAGAGCTCCTTCATAAATAAATAAACAAACAAATAAAAATGTAAATAATACAAAAAATTTAAGTTACAATTCATTTTCGAATTTCTCAATGATGCGATCAAGAGCAAAGTGAGTTTAAGTCTGAACACAGGGTTCCAATACTGGGAATTAAAATCATAATGATCTTCATGCCTTCATTATCTGTCAGGGAGAGGCTCAAAGGAATGGGAAGACTTGGTTATTTGCATTCATTTCATTATGTGAAAAATATCATCACGTATGTACATCATGCTGGGCTCTAAGGGTTTATTTTACCACAAGTAGGCAATGCTTGTGAATAGTTTGAAAGTAGGGATTCTCTGGACTTCCTAAATATGTTGGCTGCTGTTAAGTTGAATTTATTGATGAGGCAGTAGTAATAAAAAAAAGTGAACTTAGGAAAATAAACAGTAGAGAAAATAAACAATGTCATAAAATTAGTTCGTGTCTTTTAGACAGTTTATGAGAAAAGATGAAATTTTTCACATGTTCAGTAGACATTTAAAATTCTCCCATCACAAGGTGGGAGAATCAGAGAACTCAAATATTGGTGGTCTCCTCAAGGACCCAGTAGAACAAAACCTCAAGGAGAGTCAAGTCTTAGGAGACTCCAGGAATATGCAGAGGAATCCCTCTGCGTACTTTCTTTGATAAACCCAAGGTTGTGTAATCAAAGTGACTTATTGTTTTCCCAGGAGTATGGCTAGCACCCACGTTAACAGTGGCTGGAGCAAGCTGCGTCCCCTAGTAAGAATTCCTTCTGTGATAAGGGCTTCCGTTGCCCTACAGGTTGTGAGGTCTCCCACTAACACTTTGAGTTCTCCTGCAAAGCAAGTGCTCGGGATGTGAGTATCAATGATTATTAATTGAGTCAAGAAGAGAGTTTGCATACTTCAAAAACAAACTCCCCTGCACCTTTAGATTTGATGGATGAAATCAGACCGGGGTGAGTCTCCCACTGTTTTCTGCCATTTGGCCACTCCACTTTTTAGTCTATGCACTCAGACTAGTCAACCCATCCAACACGTGTGAAAACAACTCCCATTTAGTAAACCTTCATTTCTCTTTTACAATTTTGCAAAAGTCAAGATAAACTTTCTAGGCTGGATACTACTCAGCTTGTGCATTCAATAAATTACTCATCAGATGTGAAAGGAGTTCAGGTCTATATCTAGTTAATGTTTACCCTACTGGCTCTGCCCTATGACTGATCTTTTTATGTGCTTTCTTCTTGAGAGCTGAAAACTAAACAGAAACTATTTGCAAACCAAAGGGGCCTAAGCGGACATCTCTCTCGGCAGGAGGTGAGGGTCCCACTATGAAAGAATGGTGTTTGCTGACTTGTTCCATCCCCATTTCTCTGACCTCTGCTGTCAGCCCTTCTCTGGCTTTAGTGAAAATTCTATACTCAACTGACAGAATCAGTCAAAAAAGAATAATCTGCCAGTCTCAATTCCTTCAAGTTCTATGTTGACATGTCTCTGACTTATCTTTGCTGTTATTTCCCCACAAAAATAAGAAATATATATTTTTAGACTGTCCAGATTTATAAACTGACACTTGTATAAATCCTTGGGGTTACTCAGTTATTCAGAGCTAAGCCATACTGTAAATGAAGCACTTTATGATAGATTTTATAACAAATCCAAACCCTATATCTTCAGGGCAGATTTTTCACCTGAGACTAAGAGCAACTACCTCCTGGGCACCTACACTTAAATTCAACAAACCCAAAGCCAAATTAATCATCTTCCTCTACATTTAATCTTCTTCATTTCCTAGTACTTCTCTTGCTCCCTATTTCATAAGTGGAACTGCCATTGGCCCGGTGATTAAAGCCAGAGGTCTGGTAGTCATCCTGCCATCTCCTCCATTCAATTACAAAATCTCACCAAGTCAGGGCACCTAACACTTCTCACACTTATCCACTTTTTCTCTACCTCCACTGCTACAGTCTTCAATGGGACCAGCATTATCTCCCACCTGCATCAGCATAATAGTCCCCTAACAGGTTTCTCTGTTTCTAGTCTTGGCCCCTCCAATCCATTGTCCATACTGTAGTCAAAAGTGAGCTTTCTAAAGCAAAAACTCTCATGATGCATCCCCTCTTTTATAACACTGGTCATTCCTCAAGATAACACCAAACTCCTTAATAGAGCTATGAGATATTCATTCAAAAAGTACTTATTGAGCATGTTCTCTGAGCCAGGCCCTGAGACTAAGTGTAAGCATTGTACACATCATCTCTGTCCTCATGAAATTAGACTAGTCCAGGAGCCAGCACCACACACATAACCACACCAATCAATACCTAATTACAAGTCATGATTGGCACTGTGAGAGGAAATATGATATAGGATGAGAATATGTAATGGTGATGGGGGTAGGAGTTGAAAGCCTTCCCCAATAAAGTGATGAGGTGGTAGGGGAAGCTTCTCAAGAAGAGAGAACAGGCTTGTAAAATCTCCCTGACAGGAAAGAACATGTGTTTGAGAAGTTGAAAAGAAGGTCAACATAGCTAGAGTGAAGAGGGCAAGACAAAGCATGGTGGGAAATGAGACTGTAGAGGTGAAGAGGGACAAAAATCACACTGGCTAACCAGGCCATGCAGAGATGACTCCCAGTTTTCTAGTATGTGCAACTGTATCTATGGGACTGGGATTCTGGAGGAGGCTGATTTTGGGAAATGTAAGCCAGAGCTTTAGACAAACTGAGTTTGAGGTGGTTTGAATCATCCTAGGAAAGATGTTATATAAGAAGTAGGTATGTGTCTAAAGCTAAAAAAAGACACTGTAGGTGGAGCTGGGCATTTGTTAAATAAGCCTTATCTCTGGCTATTCTCCTTCACAGCTCCCATATTCTTGCTCAGCACTGGAGACACATTGACCCACTTGCAGTTCCACAAGTGCTTCATGTCCTATTCCTTTGGAGCCTTGAATATGCAGAACCTACATTCAGAAATACTCTCCCCAGCCTCTGCTCATGCTTTACCTGCTGATTCCACTTGTCCTTCAGGACTTGGCTTAGACAACAGCCCAGCAGCATGTGCTCCCAAAGACCTGAGCTTACCCCCACGTCCTAGTAATCCTCTGCATGGAGATCGCCTACTTTTCTATTTTTCCTACCACTAGACTCCAAGCTCTAGCAAACATCAGTAAATGTTTGCTAAGTAAAAGAATGATGAATTTATTTATCCACAGAATCAAGAAGTTCTACAAACCCCAAACAAGATAAATATGAAGAAATACATAGCTGGACATATCACAATAAAACTGCAGGAAAACATAAAGGCTGAAAGAAGATCTTAAAAGCAGCCAGAGGGAAAAAAAAATAAACAAAATAACTGCAAATGAGCAATAATTAGACTGACAGCTAATTTTCAAAAGAAAAGCGATGGAAGACAGAATTCAATACAACATCTATAAAGACAAGAGGAAATTAGCTGACAACCTAGTAGAACACTGTACATGGTGAAAACAGTTTTCAAGAGTAAAAGTAAGATAAAGACACTTTTACAACAACAAAAGTCAAAGTACACAAGTGACAAGCAGACTGACACTGAATGAAATACTAAACAATTTTCTTCTGACAGAAGGAAGTGTTCCCAGGTAGAAAGCCAGAGGTAGTAAATAGTAAATATATGGGTACATACAAATGAGTATCAACTATATAAAACATCATTTGTATATGTCTGAGCAGAAGGGAAAAGAGATAGTTCTCTTAGTTCAGAAGAGATAGGTGTTGGCTGAGAAGCTTGGAAAAAGAGAATCTTGAGAATCTGCTATTTTCCAGATTTTTCTACCACCTGGATACTATTCCTAGGGATAAGGACTTCAGTTTCCAAGGATTTTTAATACACTAACTTTAGAAGATAAACTCTAAAGAAATTTTACTGATTTTTAAACTGATTCTACACAGAGGGGAAAATAACCAAATGACTCAGGACCAGCTCTGAGTCCATAGTGCTGTCTTTTCTCCCTTTCCTCTACAACGGCCCAATACAACAAAAGCTTCTTTATCACTCCTGAAAAGTCCTCTGCAGGGTCGGGTAACTCTCCACTGTCCTCCATGTATTGGCTTAGTGATCCAATCTGAGGGCACCTCCTTGTCTTCTTTGCTCCCTTCATTCTCACAGCAGGGGAAAAATACAGACATGAGCACCAGCAATAAAATGATTTTTTGTTAGCCTAAAAGAAGTCACATGGCCACGCATATTTTGAAGGCATAAGAAAATCGCTCTCCTAAGAACTAAGAATTCCAGGGATAAAAATTAACTCTCCAATCTAAGATAGTCCAAAGTCAATACCTACTTCAATTATCCCCAATGTCCTGAGGGTTCTCTGACTCTGAATTATTTCCAACACCACCAAAAAAATAAATTAAAATACAAATTTAAAAACTCACTAATACCTACAACTTCACAAACCTGAAATTTATGCCTGATTCTTCTCTATCTCTTATTCATCTTATTCACTGAAACATATCACCTATATCTCATAAATATCTCTTAATTTGCCCCC
The DNA here is from genome assembly GCA_028627145.1 of Eidolon dupreanum. Taxonomy (NCBI): domain Eukaryota; kingdom Metazoa; phylum Chordata; class Mammalia; order Chiroptera; family Pteropodidae; genus Eidolon; species Eidolon dupreanum. The sequence continues at coordinate 44,738,973 of CM053504.1, forward strand.
TTTACCTAATGCAGCTCCCTCTGTAAGGTCAAACTGCCTTTTCTCTTGTACTCGTTGCTCTCCCTGCTTCCAGACTCACCTCCTTCTTCATTCTCCTTTCTGATTCCAAATCAGAATCTTGAGCATTCTATGTCTCCTCTTAATGCCCTCAGTAATTTCCTGTTGTCTTAATACAAAGTCCACCTGCACATGACATAAAGATTCCCTATGAGCTAGCTCTTTTCTTTCTTTATCTACATCATCACTTTCCTCACCCACTCCATGCTTTGATCATAACAAACTATTTTTGTTCCCCAAAACCCAATGCACCAGGAAACACCCTTAATCATTTTCACTACTTTTCCCTCAGCCCTGCCTGCCTGGTGAACACCTGCTCATTGTGTAAGCACCAGCTCAATATCCCCTCAGTGAAGCCAACTCTACCCTCTTTCCTGAACTCCTATTTTATTCAAAGACATGAGCCCTGTTCACCTTTGTCTCTTAGGATTTAACAGAGTGTCTGACAGAGTATTTTTAAACATTTATTAGCTAATTAATAAATGAATACTAACTCTTCCACTTGGCATTCAGAAACTGTGTCCCCAAGAACCTGGGTCCCTATTAGCTATTAATAAAAATAATCCTAGAGACAGTTAACATTCATATGGTGATTACAATGTGCCAGGTATGATTCTAAGTGTTTTATATGTACTAACTCACTTAATCCTCCTACAGCTCTGGGAGGAACGCACTATTTATCATTCCTATTTTCCTGATGAGGAAACTGGAGCACTGATTGGTAGTGACTTGCCTCAGGTTACACAACTAATAAGTGGCAGAGCTGAGGTGCTGACTCATGCTCTTCACTTCACTGGTTCCAGGAAGAGCCAAGGGCTGTGTCATGATGGCCTCTCAGGGTCCACACAAAGACCCACTGGGGGAGGCACTCCACATTCCATATTGGCCTGATGTGCACTGCTCCTGTCTCCTGGAAGCAGGGAAAGATGAACACCTCCCCAATTCATGTGTCATTCTCTCCAAATCCAGAAGGACAATAATGGTGAGTTTGGCTAACTGTAGTAGAAGACTGCTTTTACTCTACTGATTCTCAGATTGACCAAAGGGCATGCTAAGAAGATATTTAAAGTTTATGAGAAAAGGATTCAGCCTCTATCTAGTAGTAATAATTAATATGTGAGTGACAACTATGCAGCAGAGAATCTTCTAAGGCCATAAATGTATTAATTCATAACAATCGCTATGAAATAGATATCATCACTAGCCCCATTTTATCAATAAGGGAGATAATTCACTCTAATCACCAATGACCTTGCCCAAGGTTACCTGACACCTGAGTGGCAGGGCAAGGATTTCATCCAAACATTTGGCTGCAGAGGGTACAGGTGAAACCTGGCATCTCCAGGATACTAGGCTGGGTCATTGCAAGCCACCACTGGGTCATTTCTGATCCTCAAAGGCAGTGCCGGCTTTACTGTTTTCAACCTCTTTCCCCTTTGAAGTTCAGAGTTGAGCTGCATTATACCTTTTCCAGTCAGCCCTGCCCTGGTTTCTCTCCATGCACTAGCAATCTATTCTCTTATTTAAGAAAGAAGCTAAGTTTGCATTTTCTTCCTATTTACATTGGCCTCTTAAGATGACCTTTGCAGGAATTTCCTGTCAAAGCAGCTGATTGTCTTCCTAAAGTCATCAGGAATGAAGGCTGAAGATGGGGGGTTGGTCCGGCTTCATGTCCAAGGGGTTTTTCCGCCACCTCTAGTGCATCTGCACCAAACTGATGTGATTTGAAAGGATCTGTCAAAACATACATGTGAAGATTTCATTAACTAGCTCCCTAGAATGGAGGAGTGAGTCAGGGAGAAGTCCTTCGCTAGTACATACTCTGAGGGTGAAACCCTCCAACATTCCTTTAGTTGAGAAGAGGAGCGTCTGGAAGCAGTCCACTGTCATGTTGTATTAGAACATCCGAATTATCTCATGAAAGACCTTGGAGAGACACAGAAAGCAGACAGTAGTTATCAAGCCCATCGACATTGATTCCAGGCCATCTGCATCCATCTTAATTTGTCTTCCTGGCCCTTCACATAGCTTATGACTAAACAGACTTCATATAAATTTTAACACTGTTTTCTAAGATTTATGGAAGATACTAATTTTAATTTTATTTTCCCATGTTTATCTCTAAGTGACTAGATAGATAAGCAACAGAAGTCATATCGAATAGCCTCAAAGTTTTCATGATGTTTTGGGAAATATAAATGACTACAGTTAAGACAGATTATGCTACGTGCTTTTTTCCTAACATTACAGGAGATGATCAGGTGATGCTGAGACATCCTGGAGCCCACACCCCCAGGCCCCTACCCTCGAGTCACATTGTAAAACTCCTCTTGTGTAAATGTCTCTTCTTCTCAGGGACTCAGAGATAGACCCTCATCTTGGGAGTCCCCACATCCTTGACCTTGCCTGTGTGCCATGCCTTCCTCCTGAATTATGGGGGGTGGTGTATAAGAGAATATTGGCAGGCTGTGGACAAATACAACTATAAAATTTATGTTAAACTCACAATAGATATGGATAGTTAACTCACCTCTAGATTTAGAGCCATTCAAAAAGTTCGCCATAAAAAGCACATCAGATGTATCTTTTACCATATTTTGTTTTGAAGGTACTCTTGATTTCATTCAAACAAAAATAAGATGTTTTGGAGCTATTTCAAATGTTGTAGCATAATCTTCATTTCTCTAGTTTATGATCTTTTGACTTCATGCACATTTTGATAAAGACAAGTTTATCTTCCTATGGAGCTTTTAACTTTTGGGTTGTTTTATTTTCTTCTTTATTTTTATAAGTCGTCCTTCTCTGATTTTCATTGTTTAAGATCTGAAGTTATCTACTATTTCTTGAACTTGGCAAAATATATTACTCATAGTTTATAGCCAAGTTATAAAAGGTATTATCAACATCTGGGGGAAGTGCAGAAATTCCTGGGATTATGAGGTTAATTCATTATCAAATAATGAAATGTATCCTTTACTATTTAAACAAAAGTGACATTGGCTACTTCTCTATTCTATATCATTCCAGAAAGTATTCAGTAAAGAGAAACTCAACCTTCTGACATTTTATTGCATCCAACAGATACCTTTATTTTACATGAACAATATTCTCTCCTTCTTAGTAAACAGTGTAATAAAGAAGAGAAAAATACAGACTTAGACCTGGGATCAAATTTTTGTATCATGTGACCTTGTTAGAAATTGACCTTTCTAAGCCTTAGTTTGTTCATTGGCAATGTTACCTACCTTACCAAGTTATTGTCAGGATTAAATAATAGAATCTCTTCAGTGTGGAGCCTGGGACATATATGTTTGATGAATGCTAGAAGTAGTAGTACCCATTTTAATGTTCTCAAATAGATTATGTTCTCTAAGACACTGAGTATTACGACACCACAGTCACACACACACGCACGCTCACCATGCACGCCCTTCCTAGTGCTCTAGCTGCCATCCACCATTGATTTCTCTTACTCATGGCAAATTCTATAGTTCCCTGACCTGATGTTGTGTCTTCTCCCTTAGGCTTCCAGGCAAAAATTTCTAAAAAGGTTCTTTCTTGGAGTTACTAAGTCTGCATTAGAACCTACATGTAGACACCATTAAGATTCTTCTTGGTGAAATATCTCACAGTGATACTCAGAGGACACTTTTCGGAGATAACTTGGCAAGAGCAAATGAAAGCAGATATCTTCCACAAGAGAGCCCATGCAACAGACAGGTCAATGGTAAGTAGCATCAGTTGGCGACAGACAGACAAGAGGACCTATCTCATTTGATAATCAGTAAGCCTGCATTTTCAACCCGAGATCAACAGCTCAACAACTGTTTGTTCCATGTTAGATTGTACTCTTTAATGCAACATATAGTCACTAAAAAGTGTTTCTTTTCTCCCCCACTTCCTCTTCTAGGCATGAATTCTCCTTGTATGCAGACCAGCTCGTCATGATTGGTTCTACCCTGAGTCAAAACAACCAGGCCTTCTGTTTTAGAAAAAATCCATTCCAATCTATTCTACGAAAATTGTATAGATGCCAAATTACTTTTTAAATTGAATTTTGACTTTTTGACCACTTCGTTTATACTTTTGCATCTTTCCTAAATGTTTGAAAACGTTTTGTACTTAAAATAGTACTAAAATTGAATTTTTAAAAATACAGATGAAAGAAAATAAAAACTAGTAAAAGTGAAGCCCTCATTGGAATTAGTACAACAGAATGTCTTGCAGAATTTCTAACTGTATCTCTACACTTGGCTCTGCTCTGCTCTGCTCTGCTTATGGCCAAAGCAAAGCTTATGCCATGCCGTAGAGATGGAGTCCTAGAGACAGTTTGCAGATTTCGATTACATTCATGTAATAAAATGGCCCGTGCTGACCTGTGAATGTCTTCCTCTCAGGAAGCAGCCCTACATAGGAACATCTAAATATCCTTTAATAGTGTCTGTGCCCCAGAGGAAACAAAAAGACCAGAGGGCGGCGTGGCCCCTGCCAAACAGCGGGAGAGTCTGGTCAAGCTCACAGGAAAGGGTGAGACCCTGCCTGGAGCCAGCAGCCAGCAGGTGACCTCACCCAGCGTGGCTCCGGCCTTTCAACTTTTTCATTAAAGAAATCATTTTTCACTGAGACTTCCACGTGGCCGCCTCGCTCAGGGTGGGCGGGGACCGAGGCGGTGGGCGGACCAGATGGGCGGGGCGGGCGCTCACACCTGCGCAGCGCCAGGGAACCGGCCTGTGTGCTGGCTCGACCACAAGGCCTGTGTGCTGGCTCGACCCTTGTGCGCTTGTGCGGGGCCCACTTTGCAAGTGGCCGGGACGAGCGGCTCTCATTGCGGGGTGAAAAGAGGGAGGGCCGTAGGGCGGCAGGTGCACCCCAGACAGCGCTTCACCCTGCAGTAAATTCCATAATTACAGGTCACAGAGTGGGCGCCCCTTTGAAGTGAGGAACTTTCTTGTTCCTGCAGCGGATACAATTTGGCTGAGATATCAAATGCAGATAGTAAAATTTTAATTAACAAATCAAAGCCTTTATCTGGAGTTTTTAGAACTGTAGCCAACAGTTTTCTTCGATCTCAAGAGCTCCAGTCGGAGCCGAAGAGAAGAAAGCAGCGCCTTTGTGCTGCAGAAAACGTACAACTTTTCCTGATGATTGCTCTCCCAGATAAGGCTCCTGTTAACTGCCTCTGCTCTTTTGGAAAGAGGTTTTGAGGCCCCTCTGCAAAGGGGCTGTATTTTTTAAAGTCTTTTGACACATTTCCCTGGTTAACCCTTTGTCTTCAGAGCCCAGGATGATTTTTCCAACAAGGCAGGCTGTGAGAAATGATATGTCTCTGCTATGTGGCTATGTGGACAGGCAACACACCCAGGACTGAAAACATAATCACCCAGACCTTCTTATTGGGAGTCTATTCAGCCTTAAGAGACACATGGTAAAGTAATATTAATTACTTACAGGTAATTAGCCTTTCAACAAATTCACAAGGGAAATAGTTGAAGCTGCCAGCCACCACAGCTGCAGATGGGAGAGCCAAGACTCTGAAAGGAAAAGAATGTGTTCTGCCTCCTAGTCCAGACTGACCGCTCACGAATAAAGCAAGAGGAAATGATGTACAGCAACATGAAATTAAAACATCAGAATCAAAATTTGTGGGTATATATATTATATACATACCTATATATATATTATATTGTAAAATTATCAAGTCATAATAGCTGAGTAGTGATTAAAGTTACTTTTTATTTGCTTTTTTTGTGTGTGCATTGCTCTAGCTTTAGGGTTTTTTTTTTTTTTAATTGACATGTGTTAAATTTATAATAAATTGCTACAGCGGTTAATTGAGCTCTTTTGAAGGCATACACCAAGTAGCCCCCCCAGTGGCTGAGTCCCAGTGCTGATCAACATGTGGTTTTGGGTTAATCAGACTAGCGGGGGTTGAACTGGATGAAATGGCGGAGGAATAGAGTTCACTCAAGATTGCACACGCAGGACATGAAGTGGGTCTGAAAGAGAAATGCAAAAGAGAAGCAGGGACTCATTTGTAGGAAACAACTGTAAAGATGCAAAGGCCCCCACTAACCAGAAGAAATTTAGGAATTTCCCCGTCATATCATGCCCTTTTCCTATGTCCAGGTGATGAGCTTACCCTGGAGGATTCCAACTATTCTCCTCTAGTTCATCAGCTGTAGCGTTGCTCTCATTGGCCCTGTGATTTGGAGAAGAGTGGAACTGGTAAGGAATCCTGAAGCAAGGAAGAGGAGGCCCCTGAGACCTGAGCATGAGAACAGAGCACATCTGTTCGTTTATTTGATAACAAGTGTTTCTCACAGGTTATGTCTAAAAGAGGCTAAAACTCAGATTGCTTTAGTCAATTTTGTGGCACTAATATATTTGGATGGGGGTGTAGAGGAAGGAGCGAGATTAGTCAAAGCTAAAATGGCCAATTCAGAAGCAGCATGGTGTTGTCACCTTTATTATTCCATGGAAGTATATGCCTCTTCTTAACCTTCATGTTCCAAGTCCAAAAACATTTCAGCATTGCCAAGCCATCGTGGGCAGCTTGTCCTTCGCAGGAAAGTACCTGACTACACTGAGACCACTGTGCCTAAAACTGCCAGAGGTTCCTCTCTTGGAAAAGATCAGAAGCAGCTGACCAAAGAAATCCCCTCCTGACTCTGGATGGCAACTCCAACACCTCATCTACCATCCATCCCCCCAGGAGATTTTCATACTAACTGCTAGAATGTGCCATTTCTGAGCATAAATATAATCTAAGATGCATTTGACAATTAAAGCTATTTGTTACAGTCGTGATTTCTCTTTGAAGTGGCCATTATGTTGGAAAAACAAAAGAAAATGCCCGTAATACTCTCAAGATGGATGCAAGTCCCCAGAAAAACTGTAAGAAGATGGCATCATGTTTAAAGCATTGCATAGTTTTCAAACATATTTCCTTGCCCTGTGATTAAAAGAATTTTTTAAGGTCTTCAAAACACAATAGCACTGTGGGCCTTAATTGCTTTTAACAATTCACTGGGTCTGCAGTATATTAAACATGAAAAGTTCCTCTTGGCTGGTCTGTTTTTCATAAGTGTGCCTTGCTAATTGATTTGTGCCTGCTTAATGGCTGTGAAGGCTGCAGAGCAAGACCAATTCTATGGCGTTCTTTTTCAACTCAACTCAACATATGCTCACTTAGGCATTTGATGAATGTGATCTGCTAAAAAGGAAGCTGGCATTTAGGCTACAAACCCTGAAGGGAGATATCCAAAATCTCAGGCATCCCAATTAATTTGTTAACACAATTAGTTAACCAGTCACTACTTACTAACTATAGTTACTATTTGTTGGGCATTTACTATGTTCCTAGCACCATAAGCTATTGCTTAATCCTCATGGCATTCATGAGAAGTAGGAACCATTATCTCCACTTTCCTAAGACACAACAGAGATAGGATTTGACTCCAGGTCCGTTTTACTACAAAATCCTTGTTCTGAACCAGTCCCATACTGCCACCATACCACATGGAAATCTGTTGGGGAATATAAAATCGTGTATCTGTGGTCCCCATCTACCTGCTATGAGTTTATGATATCTTTGTGCAATAAGCTGTAGATATTAACTGCCAACTCCCTGTGATGAGATGGAAAGCAAGTGCTATAGCATTCAAGAAGGGGTGTGATCTTGTCTACTGGAAGTACCAAGAAAGTTTCCAAGAAGAGGGAACTTGAGCTGGTTCTTTGGTGAAGATGGAAACCCAGGTTAATGTTTTCACAAGTTCTGAGTAGGTTAGAAGATGAAAAGAGCCAGTATTAAAACACTTTTACATGTTCTTGCAAAACTTAAGGAGGAAAGATTCATTTCCATGGCTACAATAGTATCTGAGTTTAAATCTATGGTAACAAACTCATGATAAGTCTGACATCATACCAACCACAGCAGCTACCATTTATTAGATGTTTACTCTGTGCCAACACTGTAGTAGCAATTATTATCTCATTAGATCTTCCAATAACCTTTAATTCCTATCATATCCTCATTGAACAGATGAGAAAACTGAGGCCTATGGAGGTAGGTAAGTTGCTTGTGCTCACATAGGCACTAAATGGCAGAACTAAAATAGAGCTAGGTTTCTCTGACGCCAGAATGTTCCAGTCAGCACTTGGCCACCCTGCCCTGCCTCTCTTAGGGCAGTAATGAATGGAAGACATGGGTAAAGATTCAAACTGACTTCAAAAGGAGATTCTTGGAAAATGCACTGTGCAAGCAAAGAACTGGGAATCAGAAGTGACTCTCTGAGAATCAAACCAAACCCATAGGGTTGGAGAGAAAGTGAGATGAAAATGGCATTACTCAGAGATAAAGAGTCTTTATTTCTCTTTTTACCTCCAAGAGAAATTCATCTGGAAAATTATCCAAGTCCAATGACATGGCTCAAGGTATGTGTGTGTGGCCCAGGATGACAGCAGGTAATGCACACAACGGGAGCATGAGAACTGATACCCCAAGGAGACCCAGACCCTCAGCCTGAGAAAAATGAGCACCCACAAAATGGGATCCAGCTGGCCTGAGAAATTTGGGATTCTAAATGAAAATACTGGCCTAATGTTTGTTATATGTTATTCCCCCTCGGGGAAGTATATGTATAGTAAGAGGACCTATTCCATAGATATCCCCATGGTCCAATATAGTTGTTAATAGAAAGCCGATATGAGAATGTGACATCACTCTACAACAGGCTTTTAGTTTAACCAACACTGAAAAGCCGAGCCAACTACAAAGAGCTTTGGTACCTCCTGACCAGGCAACCACACCACAGAGCAGCATTTGACTCCAAGAAGAGTTTAGTGCAAACAGCACAGAGCTACCAAGAGTCCTCCTCTCTTCCAGTATTTTCTCTGCTGCCTCTATGTCTAGTTTCCTTATCTCCCACTTTGCAGGTGTGCCCCCTGCTCCTTCCAACCCCATGAAGACAGCCTCAGAAGTGATCTCCCTCAGGGGATATCTTGGGACTAAGAGTTAGAAGTCCTAGAATTGGAGTGTAGGCTCAACACTGAACCATCTACATGATCTTAGGCAAATCACATATACATAAAAACCTACTTGAAGGACACTGAGAGCCACCAAACAATAAGACTTCACATAACCAGAAGAAGAAGGGAGCCATCAGAGAGGAGCCCTGGATTTGGTGGATACTTTTCCTCTTGGGGCAGATGCCAATTTCAAAAGCTAAAGCTGTAACTGGGAAGCTGAGCAGAGCTTTTTGCAAACTCATGGTGCTGGGGGGTAAAACATAGAGTTCAGCCTCAGTGAAGAGAAGAGGCCGTGGGAAGCAACCCAGGTTCTCCATTCAAATCCTGAAAGACTATACACTAGAATCAAGTGAGAACCAGCCCTCACAAGGACTGGAGCCCAGCTTGGCCACTGAACCATCTCATTCCTCAACTGGACCAAAATGTTCAGCAACCTCTCAGAAGCAAAAGTATATTCTTCAAGAAGAAAGAAATCATCCCAAGTGGGAATCCAGAGATGCAGGAAGATACAAAGAGCCATAAGTATGTGGGTAAACAAATGAATACTAACTACATAATACAATAATTCTTCCCTGAAGGGTATACATAAAATTAAATATGCACAATAGCACAAAAAGAGGAAGGTGGGTAAATGATGTAGTATAAATGCCTGACATTAAGTTTTTTAATGCAGTGTAAGTGCCTGACGCTGAGCTTTTCATTGCCTATGTAACCGTCTCAAATTAACATATTGCCAACTGTAAGACACAGCTGCTAGCAAATCAACTAGAGAAGAACCAGGCTACCCCCACCCTTGAATTTTCCTTTCAGAAAGCCCTGGGTAACCTAGATAATTGACTACTTAGGTGACCCATCTTCTCCCTTCCCACTCCCTAATTCTTATTCTTATGTTTTAAATTTGCCAATAAAAAGTGAACCCAAGAAACCCTAAGCCCCCCATACTGGACCCTAATGAAGGCAGAACCTTAGGTATGTGCTCCCTCCCTTTCTTTCTACTCCAGACCTGGCGGTTTGGCCCCAGGCTGCCATGTACCCTCCAACTGGTGAATAATAAACATTGTATTTTCAAAGTTCCCTGATAGTTATTGCTGAGGTGCATCTTGCAATCACAATAGCCACAAGGGCCAGTCCAGCCACAACACTGACTCTGGTTGGGGAAATGTCTGTGAAGTCTGCCACAAGTAGAAGGGGTCCAGGTGAGTGCCTCAGGCATTCCTAGCTGATAGCATCACTGTGGATAAGCTGAGTCGCACCCAAAAATGGAGTTAAAGTGTTCTAAGGCCTCTTCATTTAGAAAGTGGTAAAAGAATTAATTTATATTAGACTTCAGTGAGTCAAGGGAGGATGTTATTTCTATGACAACCACTAAAAGAACAGTAAAACAATATGTAACTAACAAGCTAATAGGAGAGAGGGATGAGAAAAAATTAACCTAGAAAAGGGCAACAAAAGAAAGAAAAAAGAACATAGACAGGGGCACAATTAGAAAACAAATAGTGAAAAAGTATACTTTCATCCAACTATATTAGTAATCACACTACAAGTAAATGCACATTTCAATTAAAAGACAAAGATTATATCAGATTGGTGGGGAAAAAACTGATGCACGTCTTAAATATAAGAGTAAAGAAAGATAGAAAAGATGGGGAAAGATACAGCATGCAAACAATAACTAAAGGAAAGCAAATGTGGCTGTCTTAATATTATACACTTTAAGACAAGAGGCATATCTAGAGACAAAGAAAATTTTCACAATAATTTGCCTTATAGAAAACTATTTATCAATGTTTCAATAAGGAGGGCATCAAGCCATAGAGTGGGAGAAGCTATTTTCTATACATCTACCTGATGAAGGACTCTCAAATTGGGAATATAGAAAAAACTACCATAAGTAATTAAGAAAAAGAAAGAAAGTACCTTTTTTTTTTGAATGTATAAAATCTTAAACAGGCACTTCACACACACACACAAAAAAAAAGATGTCCAAATTATCAATTAACCTATAAAAAGATGCTCAGTTTTATTAGTCATGAGGGAAATGCAAAGAAATCACAATTGGATGCCACTACTTACCCTTACTTTAATGGCCAAAATTAAAAAGACAGACAATACCAAATGTTGGCAAGGATATGGAGCAAACAGAGCTCTCATACTTGCAGATTATGTGCTGGCACTGCAGACAAAAAAGGGGCCGCATATGATACCTGACAAACTCAGAGACTGAAAGTAACCACATAGGATGGTCTGGACACAAAAATTTCTAACTAAAAGTGGGTCATAGTGGGCAGTCACATCCTAGACCTGTATCTTCCTTGACAAAGATCAATCATTACCTTAAGTGAGCCTGTCTACTGTCTACCCTTGGAATGTCAGAGTAATCTCCTTTTCCAGACAGGGCACACCCACTGCACCAGTGCATTGAGACCACAGAACCCCTCATTCTTGTCTTGTTCCCCACATATCATCTCTCTGTGCTGTAAATGTTAAATATTAACTATCCTTATCCACCAATGTAAAAGAAGTGTCTCTTGGTTTTATTTTTTATCTAGTCCCAAAGATTTCCTCACTTTGCTTTCTTCCACCTTCTTAATCTGCCACCAATGGACGTCATGTAACCCTTCTTACATGTCCTTTGATTCTAATGTATAAAATAAGTTGCAAAATTGTCATTCTCTGGAGTATTTTCTCAATCTCCTGAGATTTTGCTTCCCAGCAATTGTCAGTTTGACTCAAACAAACTCATAAAAATTCTCTACAGGTTTGAACGTCTCTTACATCGACAGTATCACCCCTTTGAAAGATGTTTATGTACCAAAGTTGAACACATTTGTACCCTACAACCAAGCAATTGCACTCCTAGGTCGATAGCCAACAGAAATATGTGCATGTGTCCACAGTAGACATATTCAAAGCAACTTTATTCATAATACTCAAAAACAGGAAGCAATCAAAATATCCATTATTGTAAGATGGATAAATATGGTGTCTATAGTATATCTGCACAATGAAATTGTTAGAAATGAAATGAAATTGAATAAATGTCTATACCACACAGAAGACTTAATGAACCTCAGCAGCATGGATGAATCACAGAAGCATGATGTTGAGGGAAGGGAGCCAGACATAAAAGAACACACACTGTATGGTTCCCTCTATAGAAAGTTTAAAAGCAGAGAAAACAAATCTATGATGATAGAAGTTGGGAGAAGGTCACCTGAGGGGAAGGCAATAGTGACTAAAAGGGGACACCAGGGTGTTTCTGGGATGTTCTGCTTCTTGCTCTGGGAGCTGGTTACACAGGTAAGTTTGGTTTGTAAAAAGGCATTAGGCTGTACATATAATAGCCATGCACTTTTCTGTATGAATGTCATTCTTTATTTAAGCAAAAAGTTGATTTTTAATAAGTCTAATCTATTCTGTGAGAGAAAGAATCTCTGAAAGTTTGCATTGTTCTCAGAATCTGTGTAAGCAGCAGAATGTCTGGAACTGGCCTTTCATCCCAGGGCAAAAAAAATGTTTTAAAATTCCACACTCTCAGACACTTGACAGAACTACCTTTTCAGTTTGGGCTCATGATGAGCCCATTTCTCTGTCGCTAACACAGGGACCTGGGGCAGCAAATCAGACCCAGGCTGAGAAAAAAGCAGATTCACCAGTAGACAGTGGCAAAAGGCCTGGGACTTTTGAGGTAGCCCTTCCTGTTTGTGTTGCAAAAGTACATTCTCTAGTAAATGAAGCATTAATTTAATCGAACTATAATAGGTGTGGGTTAGAAAAATAACAATAATAACCAAACCTGCTGGCATGGCAAACAAATGTGTTGGTCCCCTTATACCACTTCCTGGCATTTGTTTCCCAAATGAACACCAAGTGAATGATCTCAGATCACTGAGATGTGAACTTCATTGTGAATTTGTTTTGGATATTTGGCTGCTCAGGTTTGGAACAGAAAATGGGAAGAGACCCTGATTACCTAGAATAGAACTGGCTATTCTCCAGGCTGGAAAGTGAGGATCTGGAGTCACAGGTGTCCTGCCTTCCTCTCAGTAGCAAGATGAGCCCCCAACTTGGGGACTTGAAATAGAAACTGTCATTGATGCACAATAAAAAGTGTTGCTCCAAGAAACCAACTTGGGGAAGTGGGAGGCCAGCATACCCCAGACCCCTGGTAGAGCAGAGGGAATGTGGGATCTTTAGTTAAGTGGATCTAGGCTGTGGTTCTGGCACAGGAGCTGATGAGAGTGGGATGGATCTCCACGATAAAAGGAGAGAAGGCTGTGGTGGAGGGATTTGATAAAAAGGCAAAGAAAGGGAAAATGAGAGAGAGCTGAGTCAAACTGAGCCAGATCTCCATTGACAAAACAGCAGCAACAGGAGGTTTTAAGAGCTGGGGTGGCCAGAGGGCAGGGGAGTAGGGAGAATGGGTGAGAAAGATGATGGGGAGTAAGAGGTACGAATTTCCAGTTATAAAATAAATAAATTACTGAAATGCAATGTACAGCCCACGGAATATAATCAATAATATTGTGATAACTTTGTTTGGTGACAGATGGTTTACTAGACTTATCATGGTGATCACACCATAAGGTAAATAAATGACAAATCACTATGTCGTATACCCAAAACTAATATAATATTGTATGTCATTTATTCTTTAGTTAAAAAAAATTAACTGGGAGGTCTACTTTCTAATTAGGTTACTGCTGTGCAAGGCTGAAGTGTTGCTGCCTGCTACGTTACCTACAAATCAGGGATAAAAACCTATTACACATAGCACCATGTGTCCGCCATGCCTGGTGAGACAGAGTTCTAGTTCCAGTTCAGGGTGAGCAAGGTAAGAGATAAAGACACAGCCTCACAATGCAGAGAATAAGAACCCTGTTGGAGCAGGACAGGGGTACAGGAGCGAGCCAGAACGGGACTGTGACACCTCACTGAGAAGCAGGTTGCTAAGGAACTCTAAGCTGGTCATATTCATAAAGAGAGGGAGAGAAGTGGCTACTGCATGGGTTGTGGCAGGGATTCAGTGAGAAAACATAGAAAACGTGCTAGCACAGTGGCTCTCACTTGGTCAAGAAAAGGAAGTGGTGTTTACCTTGCTCCTTCGAAGAGCCTCCTCTTGTTTCTCCCTCTTTATTAAGTCTCAGCTGGCTGAGAACTGTCTCCTTTAACGCATCCCCAATGGGCCTCCCTGTCTGCTCCCTGTCCTATCCTGTCCTGCTCCCCCAGGAGAGCCCAGCTTCAGTCACTAGATGCTGCCTTCAGATCCAGCCGGATTTCCATCCTCAGTGGAAGGACTCTACCACACCAGGAGAGTTTTGACCATGAGGTTTTGCTATAGAACTAAAATTGTTACAGGGTGTTGGAGCCAGAAGAGTCTTTTGTCATACAGTGTAATACCTGATTAAGATAAGTGATCAGGGAATTGCAAAAAAGGTATTTTCCTGTTCACTAAAGCGTCTTCACTCCTTGGAGAGTTCTCTCTCTTTTATTCTACTGCCACTTCTATTTCAGCGTCACTCAACAAGCCAGTAACATTCAAATTATCCCAAGGTGGAGGAAAGCAGCCCTTTCCCCTGGTCAACTTGGTTTTGTGCTTTTTGGGAATGTGACATTGAAACAAGCTCTGTTCTCTAAATCAATACTTCATTAGGCTGAAATCTGCAGATGAAAGGGGCTGTTGCCTGCCAGGAAATCTGTGAAAACTATTTTCATCTTTGCTAAGAGGTAAAATATTTGTCTTTAATAAACACGGTGACTGAGACATAAATGTGCTTATAAATAGCTACACCAAAAATGTGCAAACACACACTGCTTAAATAAAAGGAATGCAAGGCCTTACAAGTACCACTCCAATTTCAACCCAGCCGGTGGCCCACAGGGTAAAAGATAGCTGCCACCATAAACTTCAAAACAACTCTGCCTCTTCCAGAGCCACTCGGCCTTGCTAGTGGAGGCCTCTAACTCACTTATTTATCATGGACACCCTCCTCCAACATGCTTACAATAGTTGTGGCTGTTTCAGAGAAGACAGAGGCAGCAGCCCACATCAACATAGCTGTCAGTTTTCTGCTGCAGGTAAATTAAAACTCATATCTCAGGCTGGAGGGCCAGGGATGACCAACAAGGCTGGGCATCAAGTGCAGCTGACAGTGTGACAAGAAGAGATGCAGGCGGCATCGTATATCTATGTAGAGGTCTCCTTCAGGATATTTCTGAGCTCCTCCACATCAATTACAGCGCTGTGCAAACACACATCCCAAATGTGATTGTCCAGCTGACAGGTCAGGATAAAGCAGTCATCTGACCATAACTGCTAAACCACTCAGTTTAGGGAGCTCAGGTTACAGGGACTATGAAACCTGAGTAAAACTTGAAGGACCCAGGACACTTTCACCAGCCAATCTCCCTTCTTTACTGCAGAGTTAATAAATATGTGAAAGGAACGTGTGTTGGCACTAGAAGCAGTTATGTGACCCAGATAGTATGGGCTCAACTCTGCAAACCACAGCCAGGGTGACATGAAATGCTCAAAAGACAGAGGGAGCTGAAGCCATTAAATGTATTGAAAGAGAGATTTCACTGCCATGGAACAATAAATAAACACAGTTTACTAAAGAATACATAGATGTCTAGAATTCTTCAGGAGATGGTAAAGTCCCAAAGCAGGTCTGGAAGTATTTTTGGCATCCAGTGTCTGCTCCATCTGCATGAACACATCAACCCTCTGGGAGAAGTTGGGGTAAATCTAAGAAAGCCCTCCAAATCCCTGATTTATAGGTGGGGTGGCCTTTGAGTTGGCCTTCATCCACACTCAGAAATTAACCCTGTGATTTTTTTTCCATATGCAATTGAGTGGAGTGAGAGGTTGAAACAAAATAAACCCCTAGCCAAACACACACATACTTACTGAAAGTATACTAACATAGACTCTTCTATAAACAGATCTTTACTTAACAGATACATCACAATAGTGTTTATTTATGTTTAGATATAGACCCAGGAAATTTTATGAGCAAGTTTTTGATTAAAAATGTTTCATGAACATTTTCAACATATAAAGCATTATTAAAATATTCTCAAATAGTACATAAATCCTTAACCAAATGTTGGTTATTAAGAGTTTAATTACCTTACATTTTAAACATTATAAGATTTGATTATATATTATTCCTACAAACCTAGGATCATCCCAATGCACCGAAGAGGTCACCAGGGAAGGGATTCTGGCTCTGCCTACATAAACAACGAGATACGCCATAAACCTCACGGCAGCTGTAGTCTGAAAAGAGCAAGGCTGGGCTTTCCTCCAAGTCTCAGATGTGGGAAAGGCAGGCGTAATTGTCAGGAATGGAACAGAACTATCAAAGCATATAATATAGAGAAATCCTAAAATGTAAGTCTCAATTCTATTGTTCTTCAACAATGAAAAGCTGAGTCTCCCATCAGCATGGCAAGTGGGAAGACAACTATCTGTACTGCCTCGGGCTACCTGCTGTGTCGGCCACCACCCAGACACACTCACTCAGGTCAATGCTTGCAGGGCTTTGTTGCACTCCATAGACAAACATTTTACTTCGTTTAGTATTGTGATATTTACAACACAGTCAACAGTAGTTTCTTTCTGGATAAATTGATATCATGAGAAAAATTGTTCAAATTTCATGATCTAGTCCTTCCATAGCAATGGTGTCTGCACAGCATCCATGGCTCTCTCACACTTTCACTCTCCTCCAGCAGTAACTTTCTCTTTCCTCTCTACTACTGCCTTCTCTGTCCCAGTCTGAATTTCTGAGACAGGCTAGACATGACTCACCTGTGAACCATAGTTACATGAAGCAACAGTGCCCCAAAATACAAAGTGGTTCAGAACCATGGTCAACAGGACTCAGGTGGAGGTGGCAAGTCACACCTATATGTATATATACATATACGCAAATTAAATACTCACTCAGGTATATATGATAGAAAAATAGATAGGAATAGATACAGATACATAAAAAAGCAAGTTAAATATGTATTTATTTATGTATATACACACATACATATACTATATATAAATTCTACTTTATGTTATTCTTGTGTCAATGTTTGAGTCTCCAGCAATTCAAAACCACAATTATTTGGTTTCTGTTTTCTGAAATGACTAAATCTAAACTTATCATTTGTAACTTTAATTAAAACTTACAGTCTGTTGTTCTCTTAACAGAGGAACATCATAGAAATTTTTTTTCACTTAACTACAAATTTGAGTCAGACAGAAATTTTTTTACAATAGGTAACCGAGAAAGAATTGGAAGAGATCAAGGTAAAGACTTTTGTATTAGAAAAAAGATTTCTGAATAATAAGAAGCACTGATCTGTGAAAGATGAATGATGGCAGCCTGATGTGTATATGTTTCCAAAGGGAAGCAGAATAAACGGTGGTCTAAAAGTTGTTCACATCGGCCACCAGGTGGTCCACCTGCCCAGGACTTGGGCAGAAATAACAGCAACAATAAATAATGTTTATTGAGCACTTGCCATTTGCCCCACACTCTAAGGAGAACTTTTCATATGTTAACTAATGTAGGAAAAAACTGTGGAAGATTTTGAAATGGGCAGAAGTAATTACCAGAATCCAGACATTCCTTTGGTGATTTCTCTTTGACTAGACTGTTTCACAACTCTGTAGAGATAAAGGTTAGCCTGTAGAAAACTGAGAGTAATGCAACTTAATCCATAGAAATGCAAGCTGTATCTGGTGGCAGGCAATTGATTATCGCCCTGTGGATATTGACCAGTTTTGCCAGCTTTGTATCCATTTGTAAATTCATTTCATCACTCCTTACCTGACTCTAGATGTGTGTTTCTTAAACCAGTGTAACATCTAGTGTTACATCCTTTAGTTATGTAAAATCTCTAACATATGTTCATGTTAAAATAGTATGAGTCATGATTTTATTCTTTTAAAATTTAAACTTTAGCTCATCTAACATTTATAATAACACTATGAATAATGGGTGTAGGTTTGATGGAGGCTTTCTAGCAAGTGGAAAAGGGAAAGCGGTGGACAACCAACCAATACCCAGATTCAAACAAGGGGCTCTACTGTCGTTTTATCCAAACTCCTTCCTGATACATGAATAATTCTTCTCCAACCTCCCTGCATGCATAATCATCCAATCACAGAGACTCCCCACTTAGGAGGCAGTTCACTCCAGGCCTGGAAAACTATACTCACAGGCAGATATTTCTTTTAATGAAAGCGATTTTCCCTCTCTGAAATATTAACCATTCTCCCATGAAAAAGTCTACACTCTTCTCTACAAGAGTCTTTTAATTGTTTGAAGGCAAATATCTCACATCCCCTCAATCCTCTCCAGAATAAAACACATTAACCTATTCCACTGGAGATAGTTTCCAGGAAACCCACCACAACCATCTTGCCTCTTTTCTTGTTGCTCTTGAGCTCATAATGTCCCTCTGGAAATGTGACACCTAGAATTGGAAACAATATCCAGACCCACCCAGAACACTGTTCCTATGATCCGAGCCCCAGAAGTGTGTAGGATGTTATTTAAGTCCCATGGTTATAATTTGTCGTGTGCCTGTGATTTGCTAGAAGTCCTTTATATAAATGAAGCTGGCTCCAGTTCTTTTTGCCTTTCATATGGATTCACTACGGATAGCAGGAGATTCTTTTAATATGTATATTTACTTGTTTCTATTTAGATTCATTAAATCTTTATTTCTAAAGATATCAATAATCCTCCTTTTTCAATTTTTAGTGAAAAAATTCTGCTGTCTTCTGTTTGTGTTAACATGTTTTTATATTAACAAATTAATTCTAACAATTAAAAATCTATTAAAATATCTATTCAATTTAATACCCTGTAGTCAGATTATTCAAGCATATGATAAAGAATTCATTTTGACACTAAACTAACAATCAGTCAATATTTATGATTACTCTTCATACTTGGTTAGGAATTCATGCTGATGAATTCCACACTTCTCACAGTCAGTTCTTCAGCAAGAAAGCTAGCCAGTTGTGGGAACCCGGTGTTGTGATGACAAAAATCCATGGTTCCCTAAAATGTAAACAAAGCTGCAGAAGATTATCCCAAGAAAAGAAATATCCTAAAGACCCCCCCCCCCAGCCTGTAACTAAAGTGATCAACTACTCCCTCCTGTAACTCTCCATCTTCCAACCCCTGGCTGGCCAAGGCAGCCCTTGGAAGCCTACCCTGTAATCAGAAAGAGGGAAAGAATAACAAAGCAGAGAACAGGAAACCGTGGATATCTTTTCTACCAGATGTCTCTCTGCTCACTGAAATTTCAAATGAGGAGCTTTAAATCTGACTTCTTTCCTTACAGAACTCAGTGCACCCTCCCTGCTGAACTCATTCATGGGCAGACAGACCCTCCCTGAAGGTGACTAGCACAATGTTATCCTTGTTTCTCACACCATTGTTAATTATTCACATAGAGCACTCAGCCAAAATAACTGTTGGATAAAAGAAAAATATTCAGTGCACTAGCTCATTGATCTTCGTGATATCTAAACACTGATTTTTTTTTAACCACATTGATTAAAATAAGGACATTTGACAGCCTGTTTAGACAGTCTGAATTATGCATAGCTTATCATGTAAGTTCTTCTTGACACGGAAAGGCCCCTTTGATATTGTATAACCATCATAATCATGGGGAAACAGATATTGAAAGAGTAGGCAATAGGCCAAAGGTCACTAGCAAGGTCAAGAATGAAATCAGATTGAAGAGTGAAAGTTTCCACTTCATTAGTCATTATTCCCCAGTGGGACTTCAGCACATCTTGTTAGATCTTGTTATGTCTACATTCAAAGTGAGTTTCTATCATTAGCAAGTAAGGAAGTCATCTGAGTTACATCACAGAATTTAATTATCTAATTTGATTGTTTGGATATAGAAACACGGATAACTTTTTCAATGTCAAATAACACCTTCAATGTTTCCCTTTAGTTAAATATGGCTAACTCCTTAAATCTAAAATGAGTTCCCAGTTCACTACTGATTCCATTCCCTTAGGAGAACCTGAAATAGAAAATATCGACAGAACTCTTTGACCATGAGTTCTGCACACCTCAGCCATCTCTTTCTGAGTGCACAGTATCTGTATTAATTACTGGACCACTTCAGCTGTCAGGAAAATCCCTTCATAAACACAGGAGAGCCTTGAGTGGGCACCAAGGATTTCATCTGAACAGAGAACCAAACTTGCCCTAATTAATGCAATGATTTAGCAATGGGGTTAAAGTAATTATTTGGCTATTCCAACTTGTTAGAAAGAAAAACAGGGGGAAACTGTGCCTGTAACTTCTATGGCAGAGATAAATCCTCAGTCTGCTGACAGTACTCAAGAATGTGGAGAGAGCTGTCTTTAGAACAGGGCTAGTCCAGGAGCTCACAAGAGCCAAAGACCAGGTCATTCAACACCAACCCTGGCTGGCAGAGCAAATAAACCACGTCACCTTGAGATTTGTGAAAGGAACTCCAGAGCACAAATGTGCACAGAACAAGCTGCTCAGAGCCAGTTGTGTCCAGGCCTCTCAGATCAAAGATTGGTTTGGGTAAAAGGAAGTTTTGAATTTGACAGGACTTTCCTGGACACATTGAAAACAGGAATAACGTGACAGGCCAGGAGCAACAAACTCAACTGCATGCAACTCTTAAGCGCAAGCAGGTGGGATGCTTGGGGACAAATTCTTCAGGGTCCAAGGTGGTGTTGTCTTAAAGAAAACCCACAAAGATGAAAACTGGCCCTCAATGCAGTAACCTCTAAAGCTTGTGGCAAGAGTTAGAAGTAAAAGAAGGGAGGAGAAGAGATGTTAAAGTAAGCAAATGAATTCTTTGACATTCATCGTTTGAGTTTTGACACTTTGATAGGAAGAATATGTTGCAATGCTTAAAAGTTCCAAGCCTCACCCTGCAGGGTATTGGGGAAAAGGAGTAAAGAGTTCAAAGTGAATAATTACCTGTTATTGATGTATTGTATTTAAAGACCCTGGCTAAGGATTAAAGACAATCTCAAGTCTGTTAACAGACTGCAGTAAACAAGTCATGATTCAGAAGGAGAAGGAGAAAAGAATTTCAGAAGGATTTCCTCCATCATTCCATAACCTTCTGTAAGTAAGGCAAAGTGTGAGTGTGTGCACTACACAGAAGGACATATTTAAGACCAGGAAAAAAACCTGGAGCTTTGTCTTGGTCCCTGGAGCCTCCTCCAAGCTTTACTCTTTCAAGAACTTTCTCTTGCTATTATAGTCCTAGCACCATAGAAAAATGGGCAGCCAGTTGGTGCATGATGAATTTGGTTAGTTGGCTGATTGGCTAGTTGAACCCAATTTCTTCTTTACACCTTCAACAACAACAACAACGACAACAAAAAGATTTTTTCACTGAAGTAAATGGAGGCCCACCAGACCCAGTGCCATTTCCCTTGGGACAAGCCTAGAGAGAGGACAGTTTCTCCCTGCAAAGTCCCCAGAAACAGTCACTGGGTAGCTCCCTGGAGGATGCACTTGATGATGCCCTGTTCCTGTTCCTGTTTCCCCTTCTGTGGTATTGAATTCTCTGATCTCTCAACTGAAGAGTATTATTCTAATGAAAAACACTTCCAGGAAATCAGTCCAAGACAGATTTAATTTGATGTGGAAAAGAATTTCCAATGTATATTATGTCCATCGGAAATTATGATCGGCTTTAGCTTTTAAGTACCCAGATCTGAAGATGCCACAGTGCTTTGAAGGAAATGAAGAGTACTTTTTTGTTTTTGTATTTTTAATTTTTTTTTGAAAAAAATAAAGAAGAAAAAGAAGAGCCATCATTCCCTAGGGAAAAAAACAGTTCTGATCAACATAATTACAACCTGTGGATTGGCAGTGCCTGGCCATGTCCCAAAGTCATGAGGCCACATGTGCCTCCTGGAAGCTGCCTAGAGGAGTCCAGCCAGCACAGGCAGGGCACATCTGGTCCCTGGAAGGACATCTCCCTCAATCCACCCTCTCTGATGCTGTTACCCTGCTCAGAGACTTTCACCATGTCAGACTCAAAGCACATTCTCAGAGCCAAGAATCAAAGTATTACCTTCACGTGCTTTTCCAAGCCCAGCTCCCATGTGTGCCCTCAACAAACCATCCCCTTCACCCAGGCTTGTCCAAAGCTTATTACCAGGAAACTTTTTACCCAGCCATGGCCAGCCTTTCTCTCTGCTCCTTTCCCATCAGGGGGTGACAAAAACATTTTTAGAGCAAAAGGGACTAACCAACTCTGCACCTGAGTTCCAGAATAATAAAACAAAAAGATCTCTCTATGTAACAAAATGCCACTGCCTCTCATCTCTCAGCTTTTCAAGACCCAGCTCCAAACCTCCTTATTTGTCCCTTCTCTGTGCTGGACTTGGAGGGTACACTGGTAAATCAAGTATCACTCCTGAGCTAGAAACTTCATTCAAAAAGATCTAAAGATCTACAAATAACACCAAGAACCATTATGATAAATGTTGTCCCTCCATTTACATATGTGTGTATGTGTGTGTGTGTGTTATATGTTATATTAATAATGTATATATTATTGTGGTGAAATACACATAAAATTTGCCATTTTAATTATGTTTAAATGTACTATTCAGTGGCATTCATAGTATTCATAATGTTGTACAATCATCGCCAGTATGTGTTTCCAAAGCCTTTCATCATCCCACATGAAAATTCTGTGCCCATTAAGCAATAACTCCCCACTCTCCCCCTCCCCCAGACCCTTGTAACCTTTAATCTACTGTCTGTCTCTATGAATTTGCCTATTCTAGATGTTTCATATAGTGGACTCATATAATATTTGTCATTTTGTGTCTGCTTATTTCACTTAGCATGTTTTCAAGGTTTATCCATGTTGTACATAGATCAGATTTTTATTTGTTTTTAAGGCTGAATTATATTCAATTACATATATACCCTACATTTGTTTGTTCATTCGTTCATCTATGGATGGGCCCTTGGATTGCCTCCATCTTTTACCATTGTGAATAATGCTGCTGTGAATATGGGTGTGTAAGTATCTGTTTAAGTCTCTGCTTTCAATTCTTTTAGTTATCTACATAAGACTGGGATTCTGGAGTTCTCCCTTCATTTATATTTGATGGAAGAATAAATGAATGGATGAATGAATGAATGAATGAATGAGAGTTTCCAGCAGAGACGTACTTTTTGTGCAAAGGCACCAAAGCATAGAGCAGCCTTTGTAAGTCTGTGCTGCAGGAAGTTGTTTAGAATGGGTTACATTGCAGGACCCAGAGATGAGGCCATAGGAGCAAGAATTCTCCTGAGACCCCATCATTTCCATCATCTTAACATGCTTAATTTGAACCTGACAAACTCCCAGGAATAGGTCAAATTATGACTGGTTCCCAACTTTCCTCTTCTCTGACACTCAGGACAGATGTCACTCAAAGAAGCAAGGTGCCCTGTGGCCTGCCAACAACATAGCCTTACTCCACCCCTTTTTCTGTCACTCCAGAAAGATCTCAAGCTATGTTTCTTGGAAAAATCATTCTAATGTTTAAGATCAACTTTCAGTGTTTTATTTTGAACACCTCTGTCACCCATCCCCCAATCGATAATGACACAAGTTACTGGAGGTGGAAAAGTTTTCTGCAGCATCTCTCTCACAGGTGAACCCCATGATAAATAAGCTGACTTTGGTGACAAGCACCATTAGCCAGGACATAAAATATGGGAAAAGAGGGGGTTTAGGAAAGACAATGACTTTATTTTCAGATAGAGACTAAGAGGCGGCCCCCAGGAGTAGGGTAGAGGCAGAGGCCAGGTCTCCAGGGAGAAGTCAGGCTTGAGAGAAAGATGTGAGAGTCATGAGCATATAGGATGAGATTACTCAGCTAGGGTCATAGCTTCAAAAGGAAAAAGGACCAAGACCAGAATTGTGAATAATTCCAACATTTAAGGCCTAAGTCACAGAGAATTAGAATAACAGCAAAATTTCTTAATGGTCAAGAGAAGCAGTTCAAGTTGAGGATGATCAACATTACCCAATACCATGGAATCATGGCACTAGTTAAGGATTCCACTGAGTCTGACAACTGGTTAGACCAAGAGGTCTTAGTGGTCTCAGGGGAGCAGTAGTCAAGATATCCATGTTTGAACAGTGAAGGAAAGTCATGACATGAACTAGGAATGACTGCCACATTTGCTAACAGATGCAACATATGGTGGACATTTAAATTTTTATTGCATAAGTAAATGCAGAAATAAACACTTGGGAAGAGGCAGTCAGAACTATCCATCACTACTGACTATATGACCGTCTATATTAAGATTGGGAAAAGGGCAACTTTAAAATTACTAATCAGTTACAGAAAAGCTTTGAGTAGTTTTAAGCTGGATAAACACTATTTAATGACATAACTGTACAGTTGCCCACCGTAATGAATGCAATAAATTAGATCGTCAAATACTCTGGCTTTATAAATCTGATGATCTGGAAAATTAGAACTTGTTCTGACTTGGGCAGAGGTTTATTTTTCTCACCCAGATAAAAGCAGAGCCAATGGTCTAAATATTTTTGGATTATTTTAAATGTTTAAGAATATGCATAATAACAAACAGAAAAGACAATGATAATAAAAAGATGAACTAGGATAACCATCTGAATTATGGGCTGGTTCACTCTAGAATATTAACTCAGAACCCCCCTTGAGCCCTCTCACTTGCCCTGAGGAATGTGATGAACCCATCTCTGTTCACTTGAGGTAGCAAGACATGAAGGCAAATGAACAGAAATCTCCTACTTAATAAGGTACGATCCCTCCCATCCTTATATCCTATTATAGTTCAGAGTGGCTCTTACCAATAACACCAGAGTTAAAGCAGATGAAACCAGCATTTCACTGTGGGGTCCTGCACATCTTTGTCATTTCAAAAGGGGTGAGGAGAGTAGGAAATAGACCCCTCAAATTGGCCTTTCTCTCTCCAATCTCAGTGTCTTGGTTCACAATTCTGTCAATTTACTCTTTCTAAAATACAATTTTTATTCTATTACTTTACAGCTGAAAACTCTTTAATGAATTTTTATTTCCATTTAAAAAAAATTTAAACTCCTTGGGCTAGCATTCAAGATTCCCTAGATTCTATCCTCGTCTTTCCTACATGAATTCTCCAGCTAAACTGGCCTGACCAAAAACCCCACCCACAGTGCCTTGTCTTCTGTGGGCTCCTCCCTGAAGGGTCTTCCCTCTTCTAGAGCCTTCATGCATGATTATTTGGTCACAAAGGGATGCATATCTATCTAGTTTATGTTTCTTGAGACTGTAGAAATGCAAATTCATTGTATTTCCACAGTCTGTGGTATACTGCTATTCAAATAGGGGCTCGGAAAAAAAAAAATGAATGAACAGAAGAGTAAGTGAATAAAATAAAATAAAACTCAAACTTACAATGATTTTTTTAAAAAATAGATGTATTCATTGGGATACTTTTAACCTGCCTTCAAACTGCCTTACACAGTAAAGAAACTTGTTTTTCTTATTATCTCATGTAAACAGAAGTCCAGTGGGAAGATGAGCATCAGGACTGGTTGACAAATGACTCAGTGCTGCCATCAGAAGTGGAACCATTTTCCGCTTCTCTCTTCCACTGCCACTTTCCTGGCTTCATTTCAAGCATGTTGTCCCATGACTGTGAGATTGCTCCCAGCAGCGACTAGGGCCATGTGTGTTTTTGTGCACATCTAATGGGAGATAGCACAACTCCCTACACACAACCCCAATCACCCAGCAGAGGCCTCTTGCCAACGAGCTTGCACTGAACTCAGAGGTGGAATCAGCACCATTTAAGGCATATGAACTTTTCATCAAGACTAGATAGTCTTCCTAACCAGTTTTATTAGCAAGAAGAAGAGTAGTGGGAATTAACTCTCAGTAGGCAAACAATATGTCCACTATTATGGGGCCGGAAACTAAATCACAATGTTATTACATTCATTATCTCATTGAATCATAAGGCTGTAAGGTAGGCATAATTGTTCCCATTTCACTGAAGAGGAAAATGAGGTACAACAATGTCTAGTAACTTGCCCTAGCTCACACAGGCTTTAAGCAATAGAGCCAAGTTTCAAAACTTGAGTTCCTTATAACTTCATGACTAACAAAATGACCTAACTGGAAGCTACAGAAAAATGCTGCCCAAAATGCAGCTCTTTTAGTTACCAACCATAAGAGCCAAGAATTCCTTCCATTTATCATTCCTTAAAAGGGAAATTGGCACTGCTACCACCCCAACGAGTAAAAATATAAAAGTATTGGACATTCCTAAAATTACGTAATCAGATTAGCAATTTATTATTTTAAAAAATGAATAGAGATTCTAGTGAAAGCCAAATAGGCCCCAGGAACTACCCTAAGCACTTCTTAAGTGTTTTGTCATTAAATATTCACAAAAACCCAACGAAGTAATATTATCTCCAACTTACAGATGGAGAAAGTAAAGCCCAGGAAAGTTCAATAACTTGCCTAAGGTTACATATCCAACAATTGAGCCCTCGCTCTTAAAACCTATGCCATATCACCTCCATACATTAATAATTTTTGTATTTGTTCTTCTATCAGAAACTGGGAAACTCACTCCTAACTTGCTGGTACTCCATGGGAACAGGGCCAACTCCTCTCTTCTCTCAATCCCTCCAATGTCCCATCTCCACTCTCCCATCTGTCCTAGGAAAAGAAAAAGGAGAGGCCAGGTATATCCCTCTAAACCAGGCAAAGGGATTGGAAAGTTTACTTGGACTTCCAAAGCATAGATTCTCAAAAGGGGAGATATCACTCCAAAAGGGGACAAAATTGATTCTTGGGGACCAAAAAACAGATATAACAGTTTGTGGCCCTTCAAGTCTCATTGCTACTAAACAAAATCTGATTTCTCAGTATTTCAATTCTCTCATTAGAGAGATTTTAAATTGAGCCAAATTTTTCTCCGTAAGGAAGTGATAATGAATAAAGGTCGAGAAACACTTCAGGTGAGAATCCACCCAGAACTGAAACAGTTTAGAATGCCCCCTACCTCTGCACACAAAGCTTCCCTGATTCTGGTCACTGTTGACTGCTAACCTGCTGTGGGATCTTTCCCCACACTCCTGATTACTTGCCAGAGCTTTCCAAACATATTATTCACATATATATATATATATATATATATATATATATATATATATATATATATATAAGTTTATACATAAGTGTTCCCAAAAAGGAAAAATTGGAGAGAGTCAATACATTTGGAGAACACTTAGTCAAATGCAGTTAAACTCTCTCTTTGCTGCGGACTCCCAAGTCTTTAGCCTACAAGTGGGCACAGTGACTTTCCGAGAAGTGGTCCCAGACACAGCCCAGAGTTTGGTTGTCTCGGAGCATCTTCTGGGAGGACAGACTCTGGGAAATGCTGCCTTAGATAAACAGTCACTTGACACCAGGGCTGGCCCAGCACGCAGGACATGGTGGGAACCTGAGAAATATGTGTTCATTGCATTTACTTCATTTCTTTCTGGATTCAGAATGTTTTGATCCTCACCTCTGCTCCAGCCAGGCTGAATCTCAGAAATATCTACATAATAGAAGGTCAAAATAGTAAAAGAAAAACACACATTTTTGTTCCTGTCATGATTTACATGTGCAGCAGCATTACCCATGTACCCCCTCCTCAAAAAAAACACACCCTGCCTGCTATTATTACATTGTGAAGGGATTTGGGAAAGTGTTAATGAGTATAGGCAAATTGATTTATTTAGCAGGAATCTTGGTTACAGACAAGAATGAAGAAAGAGAGGAGAGAAGCAGAGCTCTGCCATGAATTCTTCTCGCTAAGGGAATCTGCCAACATTCACTGCCTCATATAGCCAGGTGTTATTTTAATGGCATACACTGAAAGAAAATACTCCAGAACAGTGAAATTGCTCGATCACCAGCAGACTTTTTAGGGATTTCTGTATAGCACATTTCATTTCCTCCACGCGGCAGGACCACCTTCTTTGTTCAAATTTCACCCACACGATCCTAACCCATGCCGTTAAGACCAGCCCTGCCTTCAAAGAATCACTTGGCAAAGCTAAGGAACTTGGACACTGGCCAGTAACAAAGTGTTTCCAACCTGGAATTTCGGAGGAGACGTCCAGGCTGTCTTTGACTAACTCCTCCCTTTCCCCCTTCTAAACCTGGTGGCTATTTTCTGAGTGCAAGCATTTGGTTTGGCCCTAATCTGGTGCCCATAGGCATATCTGATGGACCCAACATGTTGCTTCCTTTTTTTTTTTTTTGTGACCTAAGACAACTGTAGTGGAGTATTTATGGCCATGTGGACCTTAATCTCTCTTGTTTCCAAAATTGTACCCAATACTATAAGAAATCCTAATTACACAGTATCTTGCTTTATGTAGCATTTTCAACTAATGTCTGTAAAACTCAAATCCAAAATTTAGAATCCATTTTTAGAACCATTAAGCATTTTTATCAGAGATTATTTTTTATCTTAGTGCTTTAAAAAAAAAAATCTCTTAAGTGTGTATTTGTGTGCAAGGGCAAGGGATTCAAAAGATGTGTCTTGTGATTATTTTACTTAATCGACAACCCAAAATGTGACCCCAGAGCATCTTATACATTTCTAAGCCATGTGTTTGCAATCGACAGTTGCTCTTTAAGCACGGCCAGCATATGTTTGTGGCTTTTGAATTCAATTTCAGCAACATTGAGAAGGCACACATAGCTGGGCAGGAATTTAAATGATATTACCTTAATTTGGATTCCATAGAAGCCAGAAAGCAGTCCACCCATCTGTCTGCTCCAGGACCTCCATCTGCATATGCACACCAATTGCTCACTTAGTTTTGGGCCTCTGAGGGACGAAAGTATAAAGTTGAGAAAAGGAAAATGTTCACCGTCTGTTTGACTGAAGGCCTGCCGGGCCGGGCGCATCTATGTGAAAAAGCCTGGTGAGACACATGGTGAAATAATGAGTCCCGCCAGGGCTCTGCTGAGCACTGGCTTTTAATTAATCAGAGAAGCTTGATAAATTGCTCACCCCTTGGCTTGTATCTTTCACATCCTCGAACATCTGGAAGGAAACTGCAAGGGAAATGTTCTACTCATCCCAAACAGCCAGATGTGTGCCATCACATGGAAGGAATGTCCAGATGCCGGATGTCCCCACCGCATTCCTCCACGTGAGGCTTTTCCCGCAGGCTCATGAAAGTGGGATGAAGAACTTCCAACTGAACCTTACTCAGTGTGGGAGAGAGAACATTCGGCCACTTCAAATCCTTTAGAAGTGTGGGAAGGGTATAAATAAATAAATAAATAAATAAATAAATAAATAAATAAATAAACAAACTCATTTTATTGTGAGACTGAGAATTCTTTCTTTTTAAAATTATGATTTTATTTTTTAAAAGATTTTGTTAGGTAGATGTGAGTATGTGAGTGTTTATTTGTGTATATGAGTGTGTGTGTATGTGCTGGGTGTTGGCTAGAGCACTGATTTCAAAACAAGGCTACCAATCATTACCTGAAAAACTTTCTAGAAATACAGATCTCTGTTCCCAAAATGGACCTATTGAAACAAAGTCTCCAATTTCAGAATCCAGGGATCAGTATTTCTAAAACATAGCCAGTCGGTTCTGCCATCAGAGCACCGAGTGGCATTTAGAAACTGAGAAGCAAGGAGTATATAATATTAATACTGATACTACTGGTTAACTTTCATTGAAATCCTTCCATGTGCCAGGCGCTATTCTAAGAATTTGACAGACATTTGATTTAGCTTTTACAAACACCATATCACATAAGTACTATACCATTTCCATTTTAGAACTGAGGAAACTGAAGTTCAATCACAGTGCCAGTAAGTGGTGAAGCTAAATATTCAAGATCCTGGTCTAAAAAGTTGGTTCTCATTGAATTACAAGCCCCTTTAAGGCCACAGTCAATGTCATTCCAAGCACCATTCCCCCAGCCCTAAAAGTCTCTACTTGGTGAGAGCTGAATCAGGAGATTAATCTATCCTCTGATGTAGTTCAACATATTTGCTTTACGGATGAAGAAACTTTGACATAACAAGAATAAGAGACTCTTCTGGGAACACCCAGATGAGAACTTAGATTTTCTGATTTTATCAGAGTTCTTATAAAAGCATCCTGCTTTTGCTTTGGTAACTAAGCTCTCTCTGTAACTTCAACATTAAAAATCCCCTTGCCCTGCAAAGAGAGCCAAATTTGATGGTGCTCAATTAATTTTCTAAAAGTTCCAGGTTTAAGGACCTTTGCAACTTAAGCATAATGGTTTTATAGATTTCTGATCTTAACTTTCTAGAATTCCATAGTGAATTTTCATAGGTTCCTGGGTTGGTTGGATGGTTTGTTTGTTTGTTTGTTTGTTTGTTTTGAGGTCTAGATAAGAAATATTTCCAAATTTATCTTAGAAGTCGGCTTTTACAATCTCAGCTCTATAAACGTACACTTAGGATGTAAAAAGTGAAAAACAAAAACAAAAACAGTTACCTTGTGCCATTTGAAGACACCAGATACATGTTTCAACAGTTTTCCCTAGAGCTCCCAACTCACACGTTGTTTATTGTTAAATTTTCAGTAAATGCAGGCTGCTTGAGATTTGGACCTCAACAATCTGCCCACCAATGTACTCTAGAAGCTTTCTCTATCCATCCCACACACCAGATTTTGTTGTTGACATTATTGAATAACTCTCCTCAAATTTAGATTGCCAAGACCAGTGCATAGGGCTCCTACTGTCTGGTGAAGTATAGCCATGAATCTATTTGGATTCACAGTTGCCTCTAGGCCTAACATTGCACATTGAAGGATCAGGTCACTGAGATGAAAACTTTACAGTTAAGACTTCTACTGAGATATGTGCCAGTGCATGCCTGCAGGGTGGCAGAGATAGAAAAGACAGACATGTTAGTCACCTACTCCTGCTGTGTTCCATTAGAATGGCCATATTGGCTGTCCTTTCTTCAAGGATTTGACGCCTTTCTCTTTCCTGCCCAAGCTTATGGTATCAATGATTCTTATTTATTATAGAAATAAAACCTCAAACAATTGTGAGGACAGCTAGGAAAATAAGGATCTAAAAGAGACCATCACTAACTAGACTTTGCGAGGCACTGCACTAGTGGACAAGTCAGCATTTCCCAGAGTTGCTGGGAAACCAGGTGGCACATCCATCTACTGAGGTAGGGCAGCAGGGAAGAGCCAGCGCAGAAGTCTATGGAAGGCAGGCCTGGGTCACTGCCGGCTATTAGGGTCAGCAGTCAGGAAGATGAGCTGGATGCGGAGCAGAGCAGAGCAAAGCCAGGGTGGGACCCCACCCGCAGTTATCTGACCATCCCTCATGACAAACAGAGAGAACAGCCTGGAAACCACTTATATCTCTGTATCTGTCTCTCATCACATCTAACCGCAACCATCTTCAGAAGGTAATGGCTGCTGCTTTCTTTCCACTTTTCAAACATTACACAACTTTGTCCTTTTACGAGTCTAATTCAGACCTGTACAAAGATTCTGGGAAATGTTGTTCTAGCCTAGCCAAGGTGACACAGTGCAAAACCACCATAGCCTACTCCTTTTCAAGTAGACACCCATATATACCTTTTTAAACCTCTTTATTTTATTTATTTATTTATTTATTTATTTATTTATTTATTTTATTATTAGTTTCAAGTATACAGTACATTGGTTAGACACTTATATAGTTTATGAAATGATCCCCCTGCTCGCTCTTTCTCTCCTGTGGCTCTCCACCTAGCCATTAATGCTGACTGCATTCCCTGTGCTGTGCTCTCCATTCTGAATTTCCAAATAAAGATGTTAGAAAAATTATGTTTCCACTTAATATAGTGCAACTATCTCTCACACAACCAAAGACATACTAAGTCTCTCCCCATAGTAGCACACAAAGTCCCATACGTTACTTCATCCATCTTTGGGTGACTATATCACACGAAACCATTTGTAAACTGAGACTAAATTTTTTCCTTGTCATAGCAAATATTCAATAATGCCAGTAAATGGAGGCTGAGAGATAGAGAGAGGAGGCAATTGACAGAAGTCAGAGCCATGAGAATCTGAGCCACTTGCCCGTGTTACTTACATGAGCCTCAGGACCTGCTCGGGCCTGATACTATATATTCTATTTCCACCTGATGATGGGATGCTGTGCATGCCCAACTTTATGGCTTGGTTGGTCAGAAAACAGCCAGTCCATGATAAGAGTTATGGATTGCATGGTGATCCATGGGCAAGTGTTCAGTCTCTACTCTGTGTAGACATAGAAACTCAGTCTCTATGGCCCTGTAACAAGCCAGAAGCTATTTCTCAAAAGAATCATTACCTATGGAAAGGCATAGCTATGCTCCAAAACCCTAAAAATCTGCTCTCCAATTCATTTATAAGGGGCTGCCAAAGTCTCAATATAACTGCTATGTGTCAGAGACACATGAAGCATCACGAATATACTTTATCACAAGGCCAATGTGGCAACACAGCTTGCAGAGCCATCTCCTGCAGAGCCTTCTTTTGTTATGAGACCCACTAAAAACCAAAAGTCTTTTGGATCACTCAACAAATGGGGCAAAGTGACACAATCAAATGAAGTATATATGGCCTTCAAGATTCAAAAAGGCCCATTAGACTTTGTGTTTTCTTCTTTGTGAGAAAATACTAAATGCAGAAACTTAGCTTTCAACAGGTTTTGGAGCACTGAGCCCCCGGAAATTTTCAATGACAAAAAGCTCCTGAATTTTTGTGGGATGTACTTCTACCCTCTGTTACACTATGTCTCATCAAAATGTCTAGGTCATCTTCATGCCAACTTACTTCCTGCTCACTAGGTCCAATCAGTATGATGTTGTCAATTATCATCAATGTAGTAGATCAGAATGATGTCCTGTGGAATGGAGAGACAAGCAGAAGTCCTGTGGAATAGATCATGACAGACTAGAAAGTTGATATAACCTGAGTTAGTTTAGTGAAGGTATATTGCTAGTTCTGCCAGCTGAAGGCAAACTGTTTCTGATGATCTTTATTAACAGGGGGGAAGCATCTATAAGCTTGGTAGTTGCATACCAGATAATAAAAGATATGAAAAGAATACCTCAGCATTCTTGTGGGTTTGGTTCCAGACTTCTCCAATAAAACAAGTATTGCAGTAAAGCAAGTCAGAGGAATATTTTAGTTTCCCAGTGCATATTAAAGTTATATTTACACTATACTGTAATCTATTAAGTGTACAATAGCATCACATCTATTAAAACAATGTACAGACCTTAATTAAAAAATACTTTATTGCTAAAAAAAAAATGCTAACCATCACCTGAGCCTCTAGCAATAGTAACTGTGGCTGGTTGAGGGTCTTGCCTCAATGTTGATGAAAATGCAACATGTTCAAAGTGTAATAATACAATACAAAGTACACCTGTACACATCTAGAATTGCAACTCTCTTTGGAGACACCATCTGATTAAGCTTATAATAATCCACTGTTGATTTCTAAAATTCACCTGTCTTCTGTACAGGCCAAAAAGGCAAGTTAAATGGAAATATGGCAGCATTCACTAACTCTGACTTTCAAGTTCTCAACAGTGTCACTAATCTCTGCAGTCCCTCCAGTAATGCCATGGTGTGTTTGAAGAAATTCTAGAATCTTCCACTTGACCTTTGTTATCATAATAGCCTATGGGTCATTCCATGCATCAGAGAAGCAGTGTGGGAATTCTGCCAGTTGCTGATATAGTCCAGTCTATTCCAATTGTGTATTCTGAAACTTGGGATAGCATAGGATGGGTTCGGAGACAGTTGGCCTACTGTAAAATGAACCTGAGTCAAAATCTCATTAATCAACTGAACCCAGCAATCCCTTCCTCTGGCTGATGGACCACAGTAAAATTTCAAGCCCCTAGGAAGTAGTGTCATTCCACAACTAGTACACACTAAATCTCCTTAAAGTCTCATTATTTCTTCTTTCCGAAAGCACAGTCACCTGAAAAAAATAGCCACACATCCCTTTGGAGAAGGACAAGAGAGAGATTTACAGTATATGCATGTGGCTATGCTTTAGGATCAGCCTGGCTACAGATGAGCAATTACAGCTGTACCTGCATTTGCTCTAAGACACCAAATGATAGTCACACTCCTCACACTGCTGAACTCCTCTCCAAACATCTCCACCTATCTACTGAGGGCATCCAGGCATCTATGCAGCCTTACAACCCAGAACTGTCCTTTATTTGTGAAATCCAAGTCTCTGTAGTTGTCCAGAGAGAAAAGGCTGCCTAGACTCAGCTCCCTCTTATGAGAATGTGAGACTCTGATGAGATTCTTTAAATAAAAATTTGTTCATACCTTAGGAAAAAAAGGTCATAGAAGTCAAGTATTATAAATGCCTTCTGTATTTATTCCCTGGGGCTGCTAGAACAAATTATCACAAACTGAGTGGATTAAAACAACAGAAATTTATTCTCTCATAGTCCTGGAGGCAGATGCTTAGAATTCAAAGTGTCAGCAGGTCTCTCTGAAAGCTCTGGGGGAGAATTCTTCCTTGTCTCTTCCAGCCTACAGTGACCCCAGGAGTTCTTTGGCTTGTGGCAGCATCACTCTATTGTCTGTCTCCATCTGCACATGGCACTCTCTCCATGTGCATCTCTGCATGTCGTCTCTTTTTATAAGGACTCCAACCCTTGGGTGTAGGGCCCACTCTTTTCCAGTATGAACTCAACTACTTACATCTGCCAGGACCCTTACTCCACATAAGGTCACATCCTCCAGTTCAGGGTGAATATGAATTTTGAGGGGATACTCCTAAATCTCCTGAGCCCTCTATTAGTATTTCTCAACCCTGACAACCTTGTAAGAACTTGGTGGCTCCCATTAGACCCATGCTGCCTGGGTCCCACTCCCCTTTCCTGAGATTCTGCTGTAGTCTTTCCGAGATGGAGTTCAGGCATCAGTGCTTTTTCCAGCTCCCAGGTGATCATTACTGGCTGTGGAACAGAAGTCCACCTGGACTATGACACTTCACCCCCAGCCTAGACCCAGGGAGAGCCCAGGACTCTGCCCTCCTAAGCTCCAGCTCCCAGTCATTGTTAACAGTCGCCTGTCTAGCTCACAGAGATTTTTCAAGGTATACAGTCACTACCCAAACCTTTTGCCTTAAAAAAACCGGGCATTGCATCCACACAGTAAATACTGCTTACCCTGGATCCACTCTGTTCTGACACCATTTTTACTTTGGGCATCTATTCTTTACTGTTCCTAAAATACTCCAAGTAGTATATTTCTGCACTGCATTTCTCGGTTGGCTGACATCTCTCAACCTTTGTCATCTCACTCAAGCTATACAGTAATCTCAGAAAGTATAGCCACCCTTTCTCCTAATGCTTCCTCAGCAGAGTATTTCTTGTAGATTTGGGTGTACCCTGGAGGGTAGACAGGCCCCATCCCCAGTCCCCAGCCCTCAGATTTTCCTTCCCCTCTCCCAACATGCACACATGAACCTAAGTTTCCTTTGTCAGAGGCCTATCTAGTGGCTCAATTTTCCTGCTTTCCCCAGTATTTCTACATGACCCCCTAGCCCAATTTTATGGACTTAAACATAAAAACACAAGAATATACTGTATGTCTACTGCAGTGAGCCTGACACTTCCATTTAGGATAAACTTCCCTACTGATTTAAAAGTTTACATTTAAAATAAAATCAAAGACTGTTTTCCCAAAACTGAAACATTGTTTGTCTTACTTATCAGCCTTAAAAAAAAAAAAGAAAAGAAATATCTTTTGCTCCACATTAGTTACAATCTCTAGTTGTAGAAGAAAGGCTATACTTCTTGCTTTGTAAGTAAGCTTCTGAGATGAAATATATCTACATTTATTTCAACTCTGAATGCTCATAGAACCAGGGATTTCCCAATGTGGAGTTGCCCCCAAATTGTCTTCCTAAATAGTGGCTTGCTCTCCAAAGGACTGCTCAGAGCCTGGACTGCTCTGTTATTGAGATGCATTATTGGTCTTCTCTCCATCACACTCTTAGCAGGAGGTAGGGCCAACTTGCCCCATGACTGGCAAATGACTATTAATTATTTCCAATACTTCTTCTAAAATTATCAGCTAATTCAGATAATAATATATAAAATTCTAATATATATTATATATAATATAATAATAAACTACGTTTTATATCACCTAGTAGGCCATAGAACATTTCTGTGAGCATACTGTACTTATAAAAAAGATCATTTGAATTGTATACTAAGTGCCCCTGGCTTAGCTCCCTTTGTACTTACTTCACTTTGTGGCAATGACATTCTCTCTCTCTCTCTTCCTCTCCCTCTTTCTCTCTCCATCCCAATTCCTCCCCATTTGGTGGTGGTTGTTCTCCTTCAAGTGTTTTGCTTAGAGTATTAATATCTTTATGGTGAGAAGCACATCTGCTGATTCCTAGAAAACTACATATAAAGCAAAAGAAGCTAATTAAATACCCTGAAAAGTATGCAAAGAAACCATGCCCATGCATTTTTCTCCCCAAGGCAATTGAAAGTTTTCCTTCTGCTTCCTCCCGTGCCACATGGAAGAGAGGCTGGCAGCATGAGAGGACAGTTTTCTCTCCTTTCATGTAAATAGTGCATGTGAATACCATCACTCACTCTTTCAGATTTGCTTTCAGGAAATGGCTAAAAAAAATATAAGCAAACACAAACCCTCAGTTAACTGACACTCTGGCACCCAATGATATCACTGACCTGACAGCACCCACCAAATACAGATTCATGGGCTCACCTGCAGAGATTCAGATTCAGTAGGTCTGAGATGGGGCCTGAGCATTTATATTTCTAACAAGCTCCCAGGTGATGTTGACACTGCTTGTCTCAGGGCATACAAAGCAGTGATGACATATAGCCCCCTTTTAGGGACTAACAAACAGATCCGTGGGACAGTAAGCAGAAACATTTTAATTCTCCAGATAATATCTAATATCTCATAATACAAATGGTAAGAATTCCCTTAGCTGTGGGGCAGAGGGAGCCTATTTGGACACAACTAAGGACAGAGCTTGGGGGAGCCGATGCCTTGTTGCTCCTTGACCTTGAATAACTGAGAGCACACAACTTGGTTTAAACCTCTCAACATTTTTTTCTATCAAATAAGGATTGGGACTTCTAAAAAGCCTTCTATAATCCTACCCCCAACCTATGTATGCTGAGTTAGACTTCCTGCCACTAAGCTGATATATAATCTCTATTCAAATACATAGAGCAGGGTGTTCAAAATATCTACTTTCAACTCTGCTTTCCCCAAGAGCCGGGAAGCTCTGTGAGAGCTGCCTCTGTGTCTTCTTCATGGGTCCCCCTAACACCTGACACTTATTAGGGTCTCAACTTATGTTTTCTGAGTGAATAAATGAGTGCGGGAGCAAGATTTCCATATACTGGGGAAACAAGACTCATGAGAAACCATTCAAGAACACTAAGGATCAAAGGATCTGAATGCCCACTCCCGCATCTGGCCCCAGCCCATCTCTTATCTCTAGCCTTTCCTAATTTCACATAGTTAGAGCATGGTTTTCTTCATAGCTGCATATGAAAGGCACCAAGAGAGTTTGTTGTTATTTTTTTTAATTTTATGCCCAGGCCAGCATTGAAACCATTCAAATCAAAAGCCTTGAGGTGGGACCAGCCATGAGTAATTCTTTAAGCACCTGGTGATTCTCACATGCAGCCAAGACTGAACAGCTGAGTGCCAGAGGATGGTCAACTCTGTAGACAGCAGTGACACCTGCCAGACAGACACATAGGGGTACTAATGAGTCATGGATGGAGCTTAACTGTCACTGCTATGGGCACTGCAACTATTTAGAATCAACAAACAATCCGGAGAAACAAGAAACAGATTCTCCAACCTCGTTATGAAAACAAGGGATTAGCTGTGATTGCATAAAAGCTAGGTGCCACACTAATCCTTTCTGAACCCATTTCATCCTGAGTTACAAAAAAGTCATGGGTCCTCTGAAGGGCCTCTTGGCTAATGAATGACCTGTCCAAAAGCCACAAAAGGGCAGTTGGCAGTAGGGCTGGTGAAATGGCCCCTTGAGAACAGGGGGCCACATAGGGCAGGCCCTGCAATTCCAGAGGGTGGTATATCACAATAGTGCCAGGAGTAAGGGGAAGAGTACAAGAACATCACGTGCCACAGAGATCAGAGAAAGCATAAGAAAAAGGAGGAAAATCAAGACACAAAAGAAGAGGGAAAAGAGAGGCCAAAGGTGAAGCTTTCCCCTTAGAAGTGAATCTGTTCTTCATTTGGCTGGGACCTTCCCCGCATCTCCTTGGCCCCACAGCCCCTCTCCTACAGCAACTCAGGCAAAGAACACAGTGCTTGCTCTTTTCTCCCTGTCCCTGAATGCTCTAGGCACCTCCTCATTCTCCCTCAGCAGGAAATACATGAAAACCCGACTGTGGTCCAACACTCAGTGCTTTCAGTGGAAGGGAGAACAATACTGGTGGCTCTGGGCCAGGTCTGCCAAAATGGTCTTGTTGGTTTCTCATCGCCCAGAGGAATAAGCACCAAATAACATCAGCAGGCACAGAGCACCTTGTCTTTCCCCAAGACATCCCTAGCTGAATGCAGAGGAGGTTCTGTGCATCTAGCAACCAGGAGCCACAACCCACATGACCACCTGGATGGAGGTCAGTTTCAGAACCAGGCCTTTGGAACCCCCTCATCTGGCTTAGGAGTTCCATGTACAGTGTCTCAGAGTTGGTGATGGATGGCGGTCAAACACAGACTTCTGGCCTGTATTGAACCAAAACACTACATTCCCAGCTGTTTCTTTTCCTGTGAGTACCACCGCTATCACTACTGATCACATCACATAGTGGGACTGAAGAAAGCATTCACTTTCTCCACCAGCCTGAAAAAATATATATAATAAGTTAAAGAGCTGGGGGTTTCTGTTTTGGCCAGAGCAGAGTGGACGTGCTGATTCAGCTTCTGATAACCCTCTCAAGAATCTGATGGCAATCCTAGTTCAAGATGAACTGCCAGCTCTGCGACTACCACTCAATCATCTGCTGCATTAGAACAACGGTAGGATTTTCCTCAAGGCTTCCATTAAACATGCAGTTTGACAGTGTGTGTGGCCCTGTAGTAGCTTGTGATTCTGTCTGCGTTTCACTCCCTGAGTCAAGCGCTACATGCCTCAGACAGTCTTAAAGCCCTGCCTTCCAAACTAGCACCTGTGCAATCAGTGTCCAATCAGCAACCAAGAGTGTCCAAATCAGGCAAACACCAGGCTCAGCTCTGTTTGGACTCAACCTGCAGCAACAGGCACAGTCAGAGAAAGAGGGACAATAACTGCCTGCTCTGTGGGGTTACAGTGACAATCCAATGAAGTAAAAAAAAATATATATATATATATATATATATATATATATATATATATATATATACCCCCCCACACATACACACACCCCTCCAGGCATATGGTAAGTGCTTAATGATTGTAAGAGAATCCATATCTGCTCAAGAGCCAGTCTACAGTCTGCTCACCTTTCCCTGGTGACCATTGATACCAGAACCCAATTCTCTTTTAAGAAGCAGGCCAAGAAGAAAACTGATTCTTGGCAAAATGTCCAGCTCTGGTGCAAAGAAGCTGGAATAGACTTTCCTCCTTTTGCTCAGACCACTGCAGGCTCTGGGGAGCCTTAGGTGCCCAGAAGAGGAGCCAACAGCCTCCACAGTCACCAGGTCCTCTCCTACTCTGCCTTCCCCAGCTGTAGGGCAACTCTGTCCATTCTGTATTTGGGAGTGAGTATAGGGAGCATGGCAAAAGGATGTCATGCCAATGCCTGCTTGTTTGTCGATTTTGATTGTTTTTGGAGAAATAGAGAAAATTTTTCATGGTGTGCTAATTTTTTTCTAATTTTTATTTTTCAATTATAGTACACATTTGATATTATTTTATATTAGTTTCACGTGTACAGCATAGTGGTGAGACATAATTTACAGCAATTCCCCCCAGTTCGTCTAGTACCCACCTGGCACTATGCATAGTGATTACAATATTATAGACTATATTTCTTATGCTGTACTTCATTTCCCTATAACTATTTTGTAACTTCCAATTTATACTTCTTAATCACTTCACCTTTTTCACCCAGCTCCCCAATCCCCTTCCATCTGGCAGCCATCAGTTTTTTCTCTATATCTATGAGTATATTTTCATTTTATTTGTTTATTTTGTTCCTTAGACTCCACACATAAGGGAAATCATATGATATTTCATATGACTTATTTCATTTAGCATATCCTCTAGGTCCATCCATGTTGTTGTAAATGGTAAGATTGCATTTTTTATGGCCAAGTAATATTCCGTTGTGTGTATGTACCACCATTTCTTTATCCAATCATCAGATGTGAAGTGATACTTCATTGTGGTTTTAAATTGACTTTCCCTGCTGATTAGTGGTGTTCAGCAACTTTTCATATGTCTATTGAACATATGTATGTCCTCTTTGAAGAAATGCCTATTCAGGTCCTTTGCGCATTTTTTAATCAAATTGTTTGGGGTTTTGTTTTTGTTTTTTCTTGTGGTGTTGACTTGTATGAGTTCTTTATAAATTTTGGATATTAATCCCTTACCAGATATATCTTCTCCCATTCAGTAGGTTGTCTCTTTGTCGTTGTTGAATATTTCCTTTGCTGTGCAAAGACATTTAGTTTGATGTAGTCCTATTCATTTATTTTTTCTTTTGTTTCCCTTGCCCAAGGAGATATATCAAAAAAGATGTTAAAGAGCAATATCAGAGAGTTTACTGCCTATGCTTTCTTCTAGGAATTTTATGGTTTCAGACTTACAGTAAGTCTTTAATTCAATTTTTTTCTTTTTTTATTTTAAATTAAGTTTATTGGGCTAACATTGGTTAATACAATTATATAATTTTCAGGTGTATATTATAATATGACATCTGTGTATTCTCCTGTGTGTTTACCACCCAAAGTCCAGTTTCCTTCAGCTACCATATATTTGATCCCCTTTACCCGCTATACCTTCACCCTACCCCCTATATCTGACTCCCTTTAACCATCTACCTACTCCCACCTCACACCCCCTAACCTCTGATAACCACTAGTCTATAGTTCATGTCCTTGAGTCTCTGTTTGTTTGTTCTGTTCCTTTGTTGCTTTTAGGTTTATATTCCACATATAAGTGATATCATGTGATTTTCAATTTTTCTGTCTGGCTTACTTTGCTTAGCATGATTATTTCAAGATCCATTTATGTTGTCATGAATGGCAGTATTTCATCTCTTCTTATGGCTGAGTAATATTCCATTGTATATATGTACCACAGATTGTTTAGCCAATCATCTATTGTAGGACACTTCAGTTGCTTCCATGTCCTGGCCACCGTGAATAATGCTGCTATGAACATCGGTGTGTAAATATCTTTCCGGATACGAGTCTTCAAGTCTTTGGGGTAAATACCCAGTAGAGAGATTGCTGGATCATATGGTAGATCAATTCTTAGTTGTTTGAGGAACCTCCACACTGTTTTTTATAGTGGCTGTACCAATTTGCAGTCCCATCAGCAGTGTATGAGGGTTCCTTTTTCTCCACATCCTCTCCAACATTTGTTACTACTTGTCCTGTTGATATAGTTATTCTAACATGTGTGAGATGGTATCTCATTGTGGTTTTGATTTGCATTTCCCTAATAGCTAATGATGTTGAGCATCTTTTTATATATTTGTTGTTCATTTGTATGTCCTCTAGGGAGCAGTGTCTTTTCAGATCCTTTGCCCATTTTTTTGATTGAATCATTTGCTTTTTTGTTGTTATTGAGTTGTATGAGTTCTTTGTATATTTTGGATATTGGGCCCTTATTGGAGGTGTTGCTTGCTAATATATTTTCCCATATGGATGGTTGTTTCATAACCTTGTTAACAGTTTCTTTTGCTGTGCAGAAGTTTTTAGTTTGATGTAGTCCTATTTATTTATTTTACCTTTTACTTCCCTTGCCTTTAAGGTCAAATTCATAAAATCCTCTTTAAGTCCAAGCTTCGTGAGTTTTATTCCTGTTTTCTTCTATGCACTTTATTGTTTCAGGTCTTATATTCAGGTCCTTAAACTATTTTGAGTTAATTTTTATGTGTGGTGATAGACAACAGTCTAGTTTCATTCTTTTGCAGGTAACTTTCCTGTTTTCCCAGCACCATTTATTGAGGAGGCTTTCCTTTCTCCACTGCATGTTTTTTGGCATTTTTGTCAAAAACTATTTGGCCATATAAATATGGGTTTACTTCTGAACTCTCAATTCTGTTTCACTGGTCCGTGTGTCCATTTTGCTGTCAATACCATGCTGTTTTGATTACTTTCTCTTTGTAGTATAATTTGAAGTCAGGCAGAGTGATGCTTCTGGCCTCATTCTTTTTTCTCAGGATGGCTTTGGCAATTCGGGGTCTTCTGTGCTTCCAGACAAATCTTATGGTTTTTTGTTCTATTCCTTTAAAAAATCCCAATGGGATTTTGATGGGGATTGCATTAAATCTGTATAATGCTTTAGGTAATATGGTCATTTTATTGGATTCTTCCAATCCAAGAACATGGAATATCTTTTCATTTCTTTATATCTTCTTCAATTTCCTTTAATAGCGTCTTGTAGTTTTCATTATATAGGTCCTTCACATGTTTCGTTAAATTTATTCCTAGGTATTTTATTCTTTTTGTTGCAATTGCAAAAGGATTTATTTTTTCCACTTCTTTTTCTGACACTTTATTATTAGAGTATAGGAACACTATGGATTTTTGAACGTTGGTTTTATATCAGAAACTTTACTGTATTCACTTATTGTTTCTAGAGTGTTCTTATGGGGTCTTTAGGGTTCTCTATATGGAGAATCATGTCATATGCAAATAGTGACAGTTTGACTTCTTCATTTCCTATTTGGATGCCTTTTGTATCTTTCTCTTGTCTGATTGCACTCTCTAGGACCTCTAATGTTATATTGAATAGCAGTGGCGATAGTAGACAGTCTTCCCTTGTTCCTGATCTTAAAGGGAAGGTTTTTAGTTTTTTACCATTAAGTATAATGTTGGGTAAGGGTTTGTCATAGATGGTCTTTATTATGTTAAG
This sequence comes from Eidolon dupreanum, assembly GCA_028627145.1. Lineage (NCBI taxonomy): Eukaryota > Metazoa > Chordata > Mammalia > Chiroptera > Pteropodidae > Eidolon > Eidolon dupreanum. The sequence continues at coordinate 44,782,276 of CM053504.1, forward strand.
GTACTTTCCCTCTATACCAATTTTGTTAAGTGTTTTGATCATAAAATGGATGCTATATCTTGTCGAAGGCATTTTCTGCATCTATTGATATAATCATATGATTCTTTTTTTAAATTTGTTTATGTGGTGTTTCATATTAATTGATTTGCATATGTTGAACCGTCCCTGTGCCTCTGTGATGAAGCCCACTTGATCGTGGTGTATAATCTTTTTAATACGTTGCTGTATTCAGTTTGCTAGTATCTTATTTAAGATTTTTGCATCTGTGTTCATGAGAAATATCAGTCTGTAGTTTTCTTTTTTGTGGTATCTTTACCATGTTTTGGTATCAGAGTAATATTGGCCTCATAAAATGAGAAGTGTTGCCTCCTCTCTAATTTTTTGAAAGAGTTTGAAGAGAATAGGTATTAAATCTTCTTTGAATGTTTAGTAGAATTCACTGGTAAAGCCATCTGGTCCTGGACTTTTACCTTTTGTAGGTTTTTGGTGATTGTTTCTATTTCCATACTTCTGATTGGTCTGTTTAGATTTTCCAGTTCTTCTTGATTCCGTCTAGAAAGGTTGTATTTTCCTAAGTAGTGGTCCATTTCTACTAGGTTATTAAATTTGATGTTATATACTTCTTCATAGTATTCTTGTATGATCCTTTATATTTCTGCGATATCAGTCATAATCTCCACTCTTTCATCCCTGATTTTGTTTATTTGTGTCCTTTCTCTTTTTCCTCTAGTGAGCCTAGCCAGTGGTTTGTCAATTTTATTAACCTTCTCAAAGAACCAGCTCATTGTTGTATTATTTTTTCTTTTTTTTTTTTTTGTTTTCAATTTTATTTATTTCTGCTCTAATTTTGATTATTTCTTTCCTTCTGCTGACTTTAGGTTCATTTGTTCTTCTCTTTCTAGTTTTTTAAGATAAAGTATCAAGTTGTTTATTTGGGCTCGTTCTTGTTTTAAGAGATAGGCCTGTAATGATATGAACTTTCTTCTTATGATCGCTTCTGCCATGTCCCAAAAGTTTTGATATGTTGTACCATCATTATCATTTGTTTCTATGTATCTCTTGATCTCTTTTTATTTCTTTTCTGATGCAGTTATTCTTCAGTAGCATGTTGTTTAATCTCCATATATTTGTGGTTCTTCCTGATTTCTTTTTGCAGTTGATCTCTAGTTTCAGAGCATTATGATCAGAGAATATGGTTGCTATGATTTCAACCCTCTTATACTTGTTGAGGCTATTTCTTTGTCCTAGTATGTGATTGATTTTGGAGAATGTTCCATGTGTCCTAGAGAAAAATGTATAAGCAGCTGTTTTGGGATGGAAGGCTCTGTAAGTGTCAATTATGTCCAGTTGTTCTAATGTGTCATTTAAGGATGTTATTTCCTTATGATTTTCTGTTTGGATGATCTATCTATATCCGACAGTGGAGTATTTAAGTCCCCTAATGATAATGTTTTGGTCTGTTTCTCCCTGTAGTTCTGTTAGTATTGCTTTATATATTTCGAGGCTCCCTGATTGGGAGCACAGATATTAATAAATGTTATGTCCTCTTGGTGCATGATTCCCTTTATCATTATGAAGTGTCCTTTAGAATTTTTCTTTACCTTTTTTATTTTGAAGTCTATTTCATCTGAGATTAGTACTGCTACTCCCACTTTTTTCTGAATGTCATTTGCTTAAAATATCATTTTCCACCCTTTCTCTTTGAGTCTATGTTTGTCTTTGGAACTGATATGTGTCTCCTGGAGGCAGCATATGGTCGGGTTTTGTTTTTTGATCCATTCTGCAATTCTGTGCCTTTTTATTAGTGAGTTCAGTCCATTTACATTTAGGGTGCTTACTGAAATATGAGTTCTTCTTATAGCCATTTTATCTTTTGCTTTCTGATATCTCAGTGTTTCCATTGCTTCCTTGTCCTTGTGTTCCATTTTCTTTATTTTGGTTGGCTTTTGTGGGTTTTGTTTCTGGTTCTTCTTGTTTTCTGTTACATACTTCAGTTCTGAATCTTCTGTGTATGTTATTACCTTTACAAATATGTAAAGCATAGTTATATAGAGAGAGTCCTTCATTTTCTTCTGTGTGTGCCTTATCTCTATTCCCCTTTGCAAATTTGGAACTTTGAATCTTCCTCCTTTACAGTTATTTTTATCTCATTTTGTCCCTATGTATGCTGAATGTTCATTACTATCTTGTTATAACAATTCCCTTCTTATTATTTAAGCCTATAATACCTCGTTCTATAGGTGTATTCAGGACCCCTTTCAGTGCAAGCCTCATAATGGAGAATGTTCTCAATTTTTGTATGTCTGGAAAAGTCTTAATTTTTCCTTCATATCTAAAGGAGAGCTTAGCTGGATACATTATTCTTGGCTGGTAGTTCTTTTCACTTAATAGTTTAAATATTTATCCCATTTCCCTCTGGCTTGTAAGGTTTGTGCTGAGAAGTTCAACGATAATCTAATGTGTTTTCCTTTATAAGTTACTGTCTTCTTCTCCTTGGCTGCCCTGAGATTTCTGTCTTTGTCATTGATTTTTGATCATTTTAATACAATGTGTCTTGGTGAAGGCCTTTTGGGGTTGAGATAAGTGGGTGTTCTGTCGACTTCTTGAATTCCAAGCTCAAGCTCATTCCTTATATTTGGGAAATTCTCATCAACTATTTGTCTGAAAATACTTTCTAGTCTCTGCTCCTTTTCTTCGCCTTCGATAATGCCCGTTATTCTTATGTTTCCTCTCCCGATGGTATCAGCTAGCCTTGAATTTCTCTTTCATTATTTTTCATTCTTCTGTTTCTCTCTTCTTCTTTCTGATTTATTTCTAGATTTCTATCTTCACTATCACTGATCCTTTCCTCCATTTGGTCAACTCCATTTCCTGAGCTTGCTATTTCATTTTTCAACTCTCACAGTGTGTTTTTTACCTCCAGAAGTTCTACTTGGTCCTTTTTGAGGGTTTTAGGCTCCTTGCTCTGCTCATCTAGATGTTTTTTCATTTCCTAAAGTTGTTGATAAGACTCGTTTTGGAACTCACTGAGTGTTTTCAGACATACCATCTTGAATTCTCTGTCATTTAAGTTGCATATTTCTATGTCTGTAAGTTTATTTTCTGGAGATTTTTCTCTTTCTTTCTGAGCTGCCTTGTCACCTTGGTTGTTCATGGTGTTTAATAGATTATTTCTCTGCCTGGGCATCAATAGAAATGTATTCTCCTTTTTTTCCAGAAAGAATATTTATTATATAAAGGTCTCTCTTTAGCCTGTTGCAAAGAAGGCGCTTTTCTTTTGGTTTCCAGTATGTGGCATCTAAGCCTCTTAGATCCCTGCTTTATATAAAGCCTTAAAAAATGCATTTTTATTTTCTGAAAGATATTTAATCAAGCTCGCTACTCCCAATTTCACTCCCTGTCAGTGTTAGCAACAGTTTTGGTAGTCTTTGCTCAGAATTCCCTAGGGCTCCACGTTGTTCAGTCTCAGCAGGTATGTGGGGAGGGGCCTCCTGGGTTGGGGGTTGGGGGCTGTGGCTTAGCCTTGGTTTTGCAACCAGAGTCAGTAAAAATCAACTATTGTTTCTCTGCTGTCCCACTTCTCTGCCTTCTGCCCTGATGACTAGGCCCTGCCACCAGCCAGCCACAGGGAGCTCACAGCTTTCCCAGGCAGGGCTGTTCAAAGATGTCACCACTCCCTCTCCACCACCCCTTCCTCCTAAAGGTTGCTCCGGCAGATGGGAAAGGCAACTTCTTTATTTCTCCCAATCCACCATCTGACACCCAGAGCTCTGACCTGTGGTAGCTCTTATGCTCAGATCCTACGCTCAGACGTGCTAGTGTGCAGTTTGGTTGCCTTTTTGTTGAGTTTTAGATGTTAAGTTTATTGTTATTTCAAGGGGAGAGATCTGAGGATGTCTCACTCTACCATGTTTCCAAAGATTGAAATTTAATTCATTTTGATTTTATTCTTATATATGGTGTAAGAAGGTGATCCAGGTTGTTTTTGTTTTTTTTTTTACCTGTATCTGTCCAGTTTTCTCAACAATATTTATTGATTTGACTGTCTTTATCCCATTGTATATTCTTGCCTCCTTCATTGTAGATTAAAGAACCATATAGGTGTGGGTTGTTTCTGAGCTCTCTATTGTCTTTCATTAATCTATGTGTTTCTTTTATGCCTGTGCCAGTATCATGCTGTTTTGATTACTAATCTTGTAGTATAGTTTGATATCAGGTAGTGTGATACTTCCAACTTCTTTCTCAAGATTACCATGGTTTTCAGGGTCCTTTGCAGTTCCATATAAATTTTAGAATTATTTGCTCTAGTTCTGTGAAAAATGTCATTGATATTTTGATAGAGGTTGCATTGGATCTGTAGATTTCTTTGAATAGTATGTACATTTTAATTATGTTAATTCTTCCTATTCATGAGAATGACATATGTTCATTTATTTGTATCTTCTTCAGTTTATTTCTTCAATGATTTATACAGAATTTTTACTGCCGTGGTCAAATTTTTCTGAGGTATTTTAATTTTTTATGTAGTTATAAATGAGATTATTTTCTTAATTTCTTTTTCTAATAGTTCATTATTGGTGAATGAAAATGCAACCAATTTCTGAATATTAATTTTGTATCCTGCTACTTTACTAAATTCATTTATCAATTCTAACAGTTTTATGGTGGAATCTTTAGGGATCACTATATCGAGTATTATGTCATCTGTAAATAAGGACAGTTACTTCTTCCTTTCCAATTTGAATGCCTTTTATTTCTTTTTCTTGTCTGAATGCTGTGTTGAATAGAAGTGGTGAAAGTAGACATCCTTGTCTTGTTCTTGATTTTTTTTTAAAAAATGTTTTCATCTTTTCTACATTGAGTATGATGTTAGCTGTGGGTTTGTCATATATGGCTTTTATGATGTTGAGTTATGTTACCTCTGTTCCCACTATGCTGAGAGTTTTTATCACAAATGGATGTTGAATTTTGTCAAACATTTTTCTGTATCTATTGATATGGTCATATGATTTTTATCTTTCAATTTTTTTAATGTGGTATATCACATGAATTGATTTGTGACTATTAAACCAAACTTGCATCTCAGGAATAAATCCAACTTGATCATGGTGTATATTTTTAATGTATTGCTGAATTTGTTTGCTAATATTTTGCTGAAGATTTTTACATCTATGTTCATCAGGTATATCAGCCTATAGTTTCCTTTCTTTGTAATGTTTTTGTCTGGTTTTGGAATCAGGGTAATGATGGTTCATCGAAAGAGTTAGGAAGATTTCTCTCCTCTTGAAATTTTTTGGAAAAGTTTGAGAAGAGTAGATGTTAATTCTTCTTTGAATGTTTGGTAAAATTCACCTATAAATCCATCTGGTCCAGGACTTTTGTTTGTTGGGAGTTTTTTGATAACCGACTTGATATCATTAGTAGTAATCAGCTGGTTCAGATTTTCTGTTTCTTCTTGACTCAATTTGAAAGACTGTATCTTTCTAAGACTGTATTCATTTCTTCCAGATTGTCCAATTTGTTAACATACATTGCTCATAATATTTCCTTATAATTCTTTGTATTTCTGTGGAGTCAGTTGAACTTTTTTTTCATTTCTGATTTTACATATTTGTATCTTCTCTCTTTTTTTTCTTGATGAGGCTGATATTTCCCATGTCTAAAGTTCTTTAAGATTTATCAATTTTGTTTGTCTTTTCAAAGAACCAGAGCTTGGTTTCATTTATTTTTGGCATCATTTCTTTTAGGCTTTATTTTGTTTATTTCCACTCTGATTCTTATTATTTCCTTTCTTATATTCACTTTTGGTTTTGTTTGCTGTTCTTTTTCCAGTTACTTTTATATTGTAGCATTAGACTATTTATTTGAGATTTTTCTTGTTTCTTGAGGTAGGCTTATATTGCTATAAATTTCCCTCCTAGGACTGCTTTCACTGTGTCCCATAGATTTGGGGTAGCTGTGTTTTCATTTTCATTTGTCTCAAGGTATCTTTTTATTTCTTCTGCAATCTCATTTTAATCCATTTATTGTTTAGTGTAGGTCATTTAGCTTCTGTGTGTTTGTGTATTTTTCAGTTTTTTTTCTTGTAAGTGATTTCTAATTTCAGACTATTGTGGTTGGAGAAGATACCTGATACAATTTAAATCTTATATTTACTGAAACTTGTTTTGTGGCCTAATGTGGTATATCTAGAAAAATGTTTCATGTGCACTTGAGAAGAATATATATTCTGCTGCTTTGGAGCAAAATGCTCTAAAAATTAAATCTATCTGGTCCAGTCTATCATTTAAGGTCACTGTTTCCTTGTTGATTTTCTGTCTGGAGAATATGTCCATTGGTGTCAACAGAGTATTAAAATCATCTACTATGACTGTATTACTGCCGATCTCTCCTTTTATCTCTGACAATATTTGCTTTAGATATTTAGGTGCTCCTACATTTGGTGCATAAATGTTTACTAGGGTTATATCCTCTTGTTAAATTGATCCCTTTATCATTATGTAATGTCCTTCTTTGTCTTTTATTAGTATAGCCTTTGTTTTAATGTCTATTTCATCTGATCTAAGTATTGTCATCCCAACTTTTAAAAAATTTCTTTTTCATGAAATATCTTTTTCCATTCCTTTATTTTCAGTCTCTGTGTGTCTTTTGATCTATACTGAGTCTCTTCTAGGCAGCATATGTAAGGGTCTTGTCTTCTTATCCATTCAGCTACCCTATCTTTTAATTGGAGCATTTAATCCATTTACATTTAAAGTAATTCTTGATAGATATATATATCTATCTATATATATATATATATATAGATAGATAGATAGATATAGATATAGATATGCAGTTATTGCCATTTCGATATTCACAGTTATGTTCTCTTTTCCCCCTTCTTTTTCTTAAAGAAGTGCCTTTAACATTTCTTGTAATACTGGTTTGGTGTTGATGAACTCTTTTAGCTTTTCCTGTCTCGGAAGCTCTTTATCTCACTTTCAATTTTAATTGATAGCCTTGCTGGGTAGAGTACTCTTGGTCGTAGGTCCTTGTTTTTCAGCACTTTGACTATTTCATTCCAATCCCTTCTGGCCTGCAAAGTTTCTGTTGAAAAATCAGCTAACAATCTTATGGGAGCTCCCTTATAGGTAACTAGATGCTTTTCTCATACTGCTTTTAGGATTCTCTCTTTTTGTCTTTAACCTTTGCCATTTTAATTATGATGTGTCTTGGTGTGAGCCTCTTTGGGTTCATCTTGTTTGGGACTCTTGAGCTTCCTGGGCGTGCATGTCTTTTTCCTTCACCAGGCTAGGGAAGGTTTTAGTCATTATTTCTTCAAATAGGTTTTCAATTCTTTGGTCTCTCTCTTTTCCTTCTAGCACCCCTACAATGTAAATGTTGTATTCAATATTGTCCCAGAGTCCCATAAATTATCTTAACATTTTTTATTCTTTTCCTTTATGTTGTTCCAATTGGGTATTTTCTGCTACCTTATCTTCCAAATTGCTGATTCAATCCTCTGCTTCATCTCCTCTGCTGTTGATCCTTCTAGTGTATTCTTCATTTCAGTTTTTTAATCTTAATTTCTGATTATTTCTTTTTTATGGTTTCTATGTCCTTTTTCACTTTTACTATCTCTTTGTTGAAGTTCTCCCTGAGATTATCTATTTTTCCCTAAGTTCACTAAGCATCCTTATAACCAGTGTTTTGAACTCTGTATCTGGTAAGTTCCTTGCCTCCATTTCATTTAGTTCTTTTTCTTGAGTTGTCTCCTGTTTTTTTCATTTGGGATGTGTTTCTTTATTTTCTCATTTTTGGCTGCCTCTCTGTTTGTTTCTGTGTATCAAGTAGATTTTCTATGTTTCCCCATCTTGGTGGTGGCCTAATATAGTTGGTGTCCTGTGTGGTCCAGTGGCAGTCTCCCTGATCACTTGTGCCAGGTGTGTGTTGTGCATGCCCTCCAATTGTAACTGAGCCTTGATTGCTGTTGGCACATCAGTGGATGGGATCAACTCTCAGGCTGACTGGCTGTGGGGACTGGTCATGTACATAGCATATAAGCTGCTTTGTGAGGGCTTACCTCACAGAGTAGGCTCATGTTCCTTTTGTGACCGCCCTTTGGGTGGGCCTCTTGTGGGGCCAATCAGGTTGCGCTCTGTTGTGATCTGATGCCAGCCTTCAACTGTATTGGTTCTGGGGCCCTTTGGAAGGGGCTCTCATGTGGGCCAAAGTCAGCCACTGCCTATGATCAGCCCAGGGATACCTGGTAGGAGCTATGAAACAATCTGTGGTTGGTCACTTCCTGTACTGGACCTAGAGGCATGTGGGAGATGCCACGCTGCAAACTGAGGCTGGCTGCTGCAAGTACCAGGCCAGGGGAAGCTCAGCAATTGGCCCAGGGCACCTCATGGCCTGAGGCAGCCTGCCAGCTGCCCATAAGGCTAAGCAGCTGAAAGGATTTTGAGTGATTTGAAAGTTAGGTGAGAAGGGGGTCCCATGGAGTCATGAGGGTTGGGCATGTGGTGTTCACCAGGTTAGTGCAGATTTAGATTTGGCACCAGTGCTGAGCTTGTGGCCACTTACAAAACTCACAAATCACACCAAGGCCAGCTACTGCCTGCCTTTGGCCAAAGGACCCCAAGATTTGTTCAAGAAATACTGCAGCTGGGGCCATGGCTGGTTGCCGGCCACTGAAAGTATCTCCAGAGGCTCTCAAGCTGAGCCCTGTTGATTGCTGCTGAAAGAGTCTCTGGTCAAGTTAAGGGCAGGACTGGTTAGCCAGCCACAAAAGTGCCTCTGGGCAATACAGGAGTTGAATGGGGAGTCACCATGGTGGGGCAAGTGGAGTTCACCAGATTAATACAGACTCAGATTTGGCTGTGTGTGAGTGGAGTTGGGGAGGCTTTAACACAGACAAAATGACACCTATCTGTAGGCTGCTCAGAAAGAGTGTTCAACACAGGGGTAATGGTGGCTGTTCCTCCAGCCTTCGCCCTGAAGCCACACAGTTCAGTCTCCTCTATGTCTGGTACCTCTTGAGCTGCCAGAGCCAAGTGTGAGTACCTGAGAGCAAGTGAGTTTGTGCACGAGCCATATAAGAGGACATCTGGGTTTCCACCAGCCTTTCATTTCATCCACATTGTCAGAATTCCCGTTGATTTTAACAGCCAGATTTTGTGGGGATTCCTCCTCCCAGCACTGGAATCTTGGTCTGGGGAACCCTAGTGTGAGGCTAGGGCCCCTCATTTCTCCATGGGAAAACTCCACAGCCAAGATATTCCTTCCAATGTTCAACCACAACACGTGGGTGTGGGACCAATCCACTTTACATCTCCACCCCTCCTACCAGTTACCATGTGGCCTCCTCTTTTATCCTTAGTTATAGAAGTTATGTTCAGCTAGTCTTCAAATGGTTCTTCATGTTTATCGTTCTGTAATTTTGTTGTCCTAGGAGGAGGCAAGCACAATGTTCACCTACTCCACCATCTTGACTGGAATTTCATGATGCACTAATTTTTGTTTTTAAAAGTGAAAACTTTCAGAAACACTCTCTGCATCCTCTGACACACTCACTCACATTTGCCTCCTGTCTCCACCACCTCCCTGTGTTCTCATCTATTTCTTCTACCCCTCTTCTTTTTTGTTGCCTCCTTTTCTTATTCCCTTTTCCCCTCCTCCTCTTCCTCTTCCTTCATCTGCCCTACACCCTAGCTTTGCAATGACCCTGGATGGAGAATAGGGGGTAATGGTCAGTAGTGGGGGTCAGGGTGAGAAAAACAAAGCATTCTAGCTTCTTTTTATCCACCTCAGACCTGTGTTCAGGTACATGTACAATACAGTGAGTAATTCCATTTTATTATATTGTGAATCTTTGGACAAGAAGCCTCTTAAACTGAATTTATGAACTTATTTTTTAAATTTTGAAGTAAAATGTATCTTTAGCAACTAAAACAAAAATCAGGGAACTGGTGACTAGCTATGTGTCTGTTATAAGAAATAAACTAAAATCCACTAGAATGGCATGGGAGTGACATATTACTGTCCTTATATCAGAGTAAATAAATTAGATTAGTAAATATTTACTAAGACCTATTACAAGTAAAGTAGAGGGGGGTCATCAGAGTTTCTGCCTCAGGCTTACTTGGATTTAAATATCCTTGGAGAACTTTTCAGCAGAGTAGCTCTATAGAGAAAAGAAAAATGATGCTTACTCTAGGGCCACACACTGAGGGCATTGATCCACCTTCCTGACCCTCCTCCACCCCAGGCTAATGCCAGTCAGAACTCCTCCTTTACCATTGGAGGAGAGGCCACAGCCAATCTTGGCCCTATATGGGCCCACAGACTGGTACCAAGAGGATGAGTGCTGACTTGAACCCATAAGGTAGGTCTGAGCTAGCAGCCTCCTTCACCTTATGACTTCACCTCCAGGGAGCATCCTATCAGGATCTTAGCCCCTTGCTCTCTCTTCAGAGAGCCTTGGAAGCCATTTCCTTCACCCTCTGCTCTCTCCCCTCTATCCCTCTTCTCAATTTCAGCATTTTGCAAGCCAACTCATCCTGCAATTGTCACACCAGCTGGGACATCATTGTGCCTACCCCCAGGCAGATGGGCCTTTGAAAATAAGTGATTTTTACTGGCCTTGTCTGCAAATATAGTCACCAAAATAATTTCATGCTCCAGGATACTGACCTAAAGACTTCAGCTAACAGCTCTCCTTATGAAATGTCAGACTTTTCCCAGACACCTCTGAAATGAGACAAGTTCAATAATGCACAGTAGATGTTTATGAATTCAGCTATTTTGAAATGGTAATGCAATGAGAATGAGTCTTTGAGAAATATATCCTGGTAAAAATTTCCATGCAAGATCCCAGTTGAGTTTGGTTTTTAAATCTTTATGAGATTTTAAAATAACAAATCCCATTCTCTCTGCCATGGCGGTGGGGACAGGCTGTGAGAAAATCATTTCTTGACTTTGGGATGGAGAAGCTGTCTCCTACCTACATGAGGATCTATTTATATTGTCTCTGCCTACCGATTTCTGCAGATTCCTGTTGATACACAGTCTAACGGATACCAGGGTCTGGTCTGGCCGGGAAGGAGACAAAGGCATGCTTACAATATCTATCACAGTGTCCTGGGTGGTTAATCACCAGGTGAAAAAGTCATTGCTTTTATGAGATGTTTTGAGAATGGTTTGACTTTAAACTCATTGATCTCTTTCCTTCATAGCATTGTTAGAGATAGATAAGTATAAATCCAATGTTTTACTATTTTAATAAACACACCAATAAAAATAACCTTTACATAGCACTTTGTGAATTGTATGGCATTAACACAAAAATCATGTTGCCTAATCATCCAAAAGAAAACAACAGAGGAATTGCTATTTCCCCAATACTTTGGTCCCTCATGGCTCAGAGAGTTTAAGCAAGTTGTCAAGGTCAAACTTCTTGCAAATGTATTGGGGCTGGGGCTTAAACTGCAATCTCCTGTCCTGTACATCACCATTCTTTAACTATAGCCATCTCCCATCGGAAGTTCCTTGAAAAGCTGTTCCATTCTTCTGCCTTACAACAATGTCCCCTTGCAGAAAGGGGAGAGTCTGCCTAGTTCCAAAATTCTCCATAACAGATACTCTTAAAAGTCTTCTGATTATGACAGATGGCAGTCTAACAGCCATCCTAGCCATTTCTTACTTCACCTGCACCCCAGAGCTACACTCTTGCCTCCTATTCAGTCATCTCTAGGTCATGGGCTGCCTTCTTCCTCCCAGTCCTTTTCTTCTCAGAAACAACTAATATATGTTTCAGCCAGGGTAAACCAGAGCAGCAGACCACACTGAGTGATGTGGAATACAGATTTTTTTACAGGAAATGGCCCTTCTGCCATTACAGGAGCTAGATGATGCATCTGTGCAGATTGGCTACCTCTGGGCCTGACACTCAGCTGGAAATTAGCAAGGCCAGTCCCCAAGAAGGGAAGGAGGATGTGAAGTGGGGGAGACCAGTGACAGATGAGAACAACATCTGTCTTACACTGTCTTCTCCAGCCGTGATGATGCAGATGACCAGCAGACCAAACTGAAGGCCAAGGAAGAGATGCTTAGAAAGCCAGAGCTGCTGCAGATCTGACTGCCATCCCACCTGACCCAGAAAGTGAGGGACTTTGGACTTGATCTACAACAGCCTGTCCAATTCCTACTCAGTGAGCATAGATTAGCCACTACTTCGCTCCATCCTTCTAAGTCACACACAAATTTTCACTTTTGGCAAACTATATATACATTTTTTTCGCCCCATCTACTCTTATAAGTGGTTTGACTTGACATGGGACTTCTACTAATCTCTCCACGGTTCACATTACACAGATAGAACCTAAAAGGAAAATCTATTGCAGTAAGACTGACATCAAATTTGGGTTATCAAAGCCTATTTTGAAAGAATTCTTTAACATTTTCTATTATGTCTATTGCACACCAACTTTTATGCAACATTTTAGAGACATGTGAATATGAATTAAATGTTTTTGTTACTTGCCCAGTGAGCAAATCTTGCCTCAAAGCACACTGATGATATTGACAAACTGAGATTTATTATCTTGTTGCCAATCTAACAAACTGTGGACAAAGCAAATGGCCTTTTACTATTCTAAAGTATGGCTTTATGTTATTGAGCCAAAATAACTACTGACGCCTCCACAGTCTCAGTGAGTTCATCCCTCTCTGCCCTAACAATTAAGGGCCATCTTGAGAACAGATCAAAGGCAGTGCACACCAGGGCTCCTCCTAAAAAGAAAACAAGACATCTCACATGCTCCTTAAAGACTCTGGTTGATGGAACTTGGCAAGTCTTTTTTCTGTGCACACATGTGACACACACACACTGATGAACAAAATCTGTCCAGATGGGTGAAAACTGTCTGATCTCTGTTATGAATAACAAAAGGATCCAGAAATCAATAGACCTCCTGAGAGCATGGTCGTTATTATTTCCATTAGTTGGTTGAAGTGTCCAAGCAGTTGTGATTAATGGAGCTGAAACTTTGCTATGAGGGGAGAGGAATATGTCACATTATCTCAGCGAACCCCTACAAAATTCCATGTCTAGTTAACTGGGCTTTCTTTTAAGTTAAATATTCACCAGAACAATTTTACTGTCATCATTGAGAATTTTAATAAAATATATTGGTCTACTTTTCTACTTTATTCTATAGCACAGGCCTCACATGTGCTAAGGGAAAAAATAGTAATAAATTAACTAATTAATTGAATTTTTCACTGTTGATTCAAGAGTTTCAAATTCACATTCTGTACACAATAATTCTTTTCCAATATTATAAAGACAAGCTAAGTATATATTATTGGCTAAATCTATAGCAACCTTAGAACATACTTCACAAGATTATTTTAAATAAATTCCTACTATGTATTTGTCTTCTTACTACTTGCTTTCTTGACAAAGGAATTCCTGCCAGAGGATATTCTAGTAAATTGAGGAAATGCATTGATTTATTAATTCAATAGATATTTAACATGGTCTTTATTGTAGACTCTGTGCTAGGCTGTAAAATATATATATATATATATATATATATATATATATATATATACATATATATATAATATATATATATAAATATAAAATATAAATATAAAATCCAGCCTCTACCCTAAAAATACTATGGTCTAATAGATAATGTAGTGAAGTAAACCAGAAATTACAAGACAGTGAGATAAGTTGCTATGACCAATATTTTGAGTAAAGGAGGGGCTACAATGGGAGTAAATTTCTTAGCACGAGAAAATAAATTCTAATTATTTGTAATGATGCATATTAACTAGACTTGTTGTAGTGATCATTTTGCAATCTATACATATATTGAAGCATTGTATTATATACCTGAAAGCAATATAATGTTATTTAGCAATTTTGCCTCAATAAAAAAATTAATTGGTATAGTCTAAAAAAAGCATTTAACAATTTTTCTAATAAATCATCATCAGTGGAGAGTGTTAAGTGGGGGAGCGCTGTTAAGTTGTGTTTTAGACACTTCACTCTGGCTAGATGTGGAGACAAGATAACAAGTGGAGAAAGCAGAGACAGGGAGGCTAAGGCTCAGTCAGGCCTGGAACAGGTAAGAAGAGGCCAACTGGAATTTCATTTATTAAAGAGACATTGTGGGATTCGGTATCTGATAGATCAGGGCATGAGGGAGAGGGAGGACTCTAGTCTGGCCCTACTGTGGTTTCTCACAAAAATGATAATGGCACAATTCACAGAGAGAGGAAAGCTAGGAAGAGGATCATGATTCAGAGGGAAGAGAATGGGATGAACTAAGGACAGGTTGAGTTTGAGATGTCAGAGAACATTCTGCTGGAATTGTCCCACAGAGAGGTTCAGGCAACTGTTAGAGGTTGTACACATTTGAGCAAATGGGACAAGGGGGATTCAATCAGCAAAAATGTGTCATGCGACAAGAGAACAGGACAAAAAACAGAATGCTGGGAAGCATGAACATTGAGGAGTGGTTATGCTCAGAAAAGATAGGAAAAATGTCAAAGAGAACAAGGGCTCAGGAGTCATGGGAGGAGATAATTTCCAGGAGCAAATGTCCCACAGCTGTGCCATTTAATCTAATTAAAATTCAACTCACTGGGTTCTAGTCACCAATTTAAAAAGAAAAGCAAAACAGGTGAAATCAATTTTAATAATAGATTGTTTAACCCCATATAGCCAAAATATTGATTTCAAATGTAACTAATATAAAAAAATTAATAGGTTTTACATTCTTTTTTTCAAGGCAGATCTCAGAAACCTGGTTTGTATTTTACAATTAAAACTCATCTCAATTCAGATGCTAAATTTTTCCTAAAAATGCTTGCTCAGTATTTAGATTTCATGAAATTTACAGTTGAAAAACCAGATTCACAGACTCAAGTTTTTCCAATCATACTTGAGCTTTTTAAAAACTAATCAAGCATCTACTTTTAAATTTAAATATAAAACAATTAAAATTAAATGAACAATTCAGTTGCTTGGCGCACTGCCACATTTCAAGTGTTCAATAACCCTCTGCCCAGTTTACCACCATTGTGGACAGCACTATGGACAGCACAGAGTCACAGAAACAAATGACAAAGCAGCCGGTGGAGATGAAAGGCCAGAGGCCACTGGACACAGCAGTAGGAGGAAATGATGGTTTCAGTGGCTATTGGTGGCACATAGCCTGACAGTGAATGGTCAAAATTTGAAAATAGAGTGAGGAAAGGTGCAAAGTTAATTTCTTGGATATTCACTTTGTAAGGGAGGAAAAAGTATGTGGTAGCCACAGTAGATGCAGAAACATTGGAGTTTGTGTGTTTGTTGTTTGTTTGTTTGTTTGTTTGTTTGTTTTAAGACAGGAAAATGATAGGAATATTGACAGGCTCAGAGAAAGAAACAGTGCTGGGAGAGAGATTGCTGTGTAGAATAATTGATGCAATCTTTGAGGTTTTATTTCTCTGAAACTTCTGTTTGAAGCAACATGTGATAATGATAGTCGTAACAATAAAGTATGAGATGATTATATTTACTTCAATGCATGTCACATTTAATTAACATGTAATTACAAAATTATGGATTATTTTATAATGGTACGCAATTTAAATTTAAAAAGCTTTTTCTATATCTCAAGAACTTTTTATCTTTTCCAGTTTTACTGAAAAGTATTTGACATGTATCACTGTATTAAACAAATTTAAGGCATACAGCATGATGGTTTAATTTACATATATTGTGACATGATTACCAAAATAGGTTTAGCTTACATCTATCTTCTTATGTAGACAAAATAGAAAGAAGAGAAGAAAAGAATAAAAGGGAAATATTTTTTCTCCTTATGGTGAAAACTCTTAGAATTTCCTCTTATCAACTTTCTTATATACCATACGGCAATGTTAAAGTCATCATATTATACATCACATCCCTAGAAACTTATTTATCCTATAACTAGAAGTTTTTACCTTTTGACCACCTTCTTCCCACTTCCCCACCCCCTAACTCCCCCCTCTAGTAACCATAAATCTGGTCTCTTTTTCTACAAGTTTAGGGAGAGTATGAATTTTGTTTCTTTGTTTGTTTTTAATATTTTTTTAGATTCTAAATGTAAGTAAGATCATACAATATTGTCTTTCTCTATCTGACTTATTTCACTTAACATAAGTCCATATTCACTTCAAAGTCCATGTTTTCACAATTGGTAGGATTTCCTCCTTTTTGCTGAGGGGGAGCACTGAATAGATAAAGAACTTGTGAGATAAATATGTATATACCATAATTTCTTTATCCATTCATTCAACAATGGACGTTTACCTTGTTTCTCTGTCTTAGTTATTGTACATAATGCTGCTATAAACATGGGAGTAGGGTACAGTGTCCATGCAAGTTAGTGTTTGTGTTACCTTTGGATATATTCCCAGAAGTGCAATTGCTGAATCATATGCTAGTTCTATTTTTAATTTTTTGAACATCCCCCATGCTCTAGTGGCTATACCAGGTTACAATCCCACAAATACTGCACAAGGGTTTTCTTTTTCTCCACATCCATGCCAGCATTTATTATCTCTTGTCTTTTTTATGTTGGCCATTCTAACAGGGATGAGGTGATATCTCAAAGTGGTTTTAATTTGCATTTCCTTAATGACTAGTGATGTTGACTGTACCAGTTAACCATTTGTATGTCTTCTTTGAAGAATTGTCTATTCAGGTTCTTCATGTATTTTTTAATTGGATTATTTTTTTTTTTGCTATGAGTTGAATGAGTCTTTTATATTTTTAAAAATTATTTTTTATTTTTCAATTACAATTAGCATACAATATTATATTAGTTTCAGATGTTCAACAAGGTGATTTCTATACAACATAATCTGACATTATACAGTTATTCAATATTATTGACTATATTCCTTATGCTGTACTTTATATCCCCACGACTATTCTGTAACTGTAAATTTGTAGTTAGTCATCCCTTCCTCTTTTTCATCCACTCCTCAATATTCTCTCATCTGGCAACCATCAAAATGTTCTCTGCATCTATGAGTTTGCTTCTGTTTGGTTTGTTTGGTTTTCATTATTTAGATTCCACATGTTAGTGAAATCATATGGCATCTGTCATTCTCTGTCTGACTTACTCCCCTCAGCACAGTACTCTCTAGGTCCATCCATGTTGTTGCAGATAACAAGATTTCATTTTTTATGACTGAGTAATATTCCATTGTATATATGTATCACCTCTTCTTTATTCATCCAGTGATGAATACCCAGGTAGCCTCCATATCTTGGCTATTGCAAATAACACTGCAATGAACATATGAATTCATGTGTTCCTTAGAAATAGTGTTTTGGGTTTGTTCAGATAAACACCCAAAAGTGGGATAATTGGATTCTTCTTTTTCTCTTGTCATAGCCTTTGTTTTAAAGTCTATTTTGTCTGGTATAAGTATTGCTACCCCAGCTTTTTGTTTGTTTGTTTTCTTTTTCATGAAATATCTTTTTCCATTCCTTTATTTTCAGTCTCTGTGTGTCTTTTGATCTATACTGAGTCTCTTCAAGGCAGCATATGTAAGGGTCTTGTCTTCTTATCCATTCAGCTACCCTATCTTTTAATTGGAGCATTTAATCCATTTACATTTAAAGTAATTCTTGATAGATATATATATCTATCTATATATATATATATATATAGATAGATAGATAGATATAGATATAGATATGCAGTTATTGCCATTTCGATATTCACAGTTATGTTCTCTTTTCCCCCTTCTTTTTCTTAAAGAAGTGCCTTTAACATTTCTTGTAATACTGGTTTGGTGTTGATGAACTCTTTTAGCTTTTCCTGTCTCGGAAGCTCTTTATCTCACTTTCAATTTTAATTGATAGCCTTGCTGGGTAGAGTACTCTTGGTCGTAGGTCCTTGTTTTTCAGCACTTTGACTATTTCATTCCAATCCCTTCTGGCCTGCAAAGTTTCTGTTGAAAAATCAGCTAACAATCTTATGGGAGCTCCCTTATAGGTAACTAGATGCTTTTCTCATACTGCTTTTAGGATTCTCTCTTTTTGTCTTTAACCTTTGCCATTTTAATTATGATGTGTCTTGGTGTGAGCCTCTTTGGGTTCATCTTGTTTGAGACTCTCTGAGCTTCCTGCACTTATGTGTCTATTTCCTTCACCGGGTTAGGGAAAGCTTTAGTCATTATTTCTTCAAATAGGTTTTCAATTCTTTGGTCTCTCTCTTCTCCTCTGGTACTCTTTTGGTGAGAATGTCGTTTCATTTGATGTTGTCCCAGAGGCTCCTAAAACTATCCTCAGATTTTTTAATTCTTTTTTTCTTGTTATTGTTCTGATTGGGTGCTTTTTGCTTCTTTATATGCTAAATTGCTGATTCGACTCTCTACTTCATCTGATATACTGTTGATTCCCTCTTATGTGTTCTTCATTTCAATTACTGTATTCTGCATTTCTGTCTAGTTTCTTTTTATGTTTTCTACCTTCTTGTTAAAGTTCTCACTGAGTTCATCTACTCTCCCCCTAAGTTCATTGAGCACCCTTATAACCAGTATTTTGAACTCTGCATCTGGTAGTTTGCTTGTCTCCATGTTGTTTAGTTCTATTTCTAGAGCTTTATTCTGTTCTTTAATTTAGGACATGTTTCTTTGTCTCCCCATTTTGGCTGCCTCTCTGTATTTGTTTCTGTGTATTAGATAGGGTTGCTCTGTCTTACAGTCTTAGTAGAGTGGATTTATGTAGTAAGTGTCCTGTGAGGCCCACTGGCACAATCTTCCCTGGTTACCTGGGCAGGGTGCTCCAAGTGTGTTCCCTGTATAGGTTGTGTGTGCCCTCTTCCTGTTATAGGTGAGCCTTGGTTGCTGTTTGTATGTCAATGGGAAGGATTGACACCTGGACTGTTTGGTTGTGAGGATTGGCTGGTGAGGGGTAAACTTACCAAGTGCAGGATTCAAATTAGCAGGGCTCTTGTACCTACTGAGTCTGTCCTTTGAGTATGTCACCTTCAGATGCTGTCTTCAGCTCCACTTAGGTCTGAAGCCAGCCCCCAAGGATACCAGTTCATGGGGCCTCCTGGGAGGGGCTCTGGTCACAGCCTGTGCCCTGCCCAGGGCCAGCTGGCAAGAGTCACCATGTAATCCACAGGTGGCCACCACCTGCACTGAGCTTAGAGGTGGCTTAAGAGGCCAATCTGCAAACAGAGGCCAGCTGCCCTAGTGCCAGGTTTGGGGCTACTCATCAAGAGGTATGGGGCACACAAAAGCCACATCCTGCTTGTTTGGGATTTGTGAACCTTGGAGATATTTTAGGAAAATCCATAGCATGAGCCAAGACAAGCCATGTGTATGGGAAAAAAATGCTGAAATTGGCTTGTGTGAGGCCCACAGTTTGGGTGGGGTGGGGTCTCAGGGAATCACCAGCGCAGGGCAACTGGAGTTAGCCAGGTTGATGGAGACTCAGACATGGCAGCCTCCTATATCTGCACACCAGGAGGGGAGAGGGTGAAACAACAACAAAAAATGGATTCT
The DNA here is from genome assembly GCA_028627145.1 of Eidolon dupreanum. Classification (NCBI taxonomy): domain Eukaryota; kingdom Metazoa; phylum Chordata; class Mammalia; order Chiroptera; family Pteropodidae; genus Eidolon; species Eidolon dupreanum. The sequence goes on from CM053504.1 coordinate 44,801,833, forward strand.
GCCAGCACTTCTGACTGAGAGAATGTGTTCCTCCAGCCCTCACTATGAAGCCAGACAACGCAGTTCCTCCCTGTAACTCCCTAGAGCCTTTCAAGCTGCTGTCCCAGCACTAGAGCTCAGAGGGAATGAGTTCATCAGTAAGTCTGTGCTCGGGCCTCTTAAGAGAAATGTCTGTGACTCCAGCTACCCTTTGTCTCACTCAGCAATAATCTCTGCTGGTTTTCACAGCCAGAAGTCATGGGAACTTCTCTTCTCAGCACTGGAACCTGGGCCGGGGAACCTGGTGTGGGGTTGGGCTCCTCATTCCTACAGGGGGACCTCCACAGCCAAGATATCCCTCTTGATTCTCAATGGCCACACACTGTTGTGGGACCTGCCTGACCATGTCTCCACTCCTCCTACCAGTCTTGAGGTGGCTTAATTTGTATGTCCCCAGTTGTAGGACTCCTGTTCAGCTAGACTTCAGGCAACTCACAACAATGGTTTTACTGCAGTTTAGCTGTAATTTTGATGTGGTCATAAGAGGAGGCAAGCACAGCATTCACCTACTCTGTCATCTTGACCAGAACCAAGTTCTTTATGTTTTTAAATGTTAACCCCTTATCAGATATGTGGTTTGCAAATGCTTTTTTCCATTCTGTATGCTGTCTTTTCACTTTGTTGATGATTTCTCTTGCCGAGCAGATCTTTTTAGTTTTATATAACCCTGCTTATTTAGTTTTTATTTTGTTGTTTGTGTTTTTGGTGTCTTATTAAAAAAAATCATTACCAAAACCCATGTCAAGGAGCTTTGTTTCTACATTCTCTTCTAGGAGTTTAATGGTTTCAGGTCTTATATTTAAGTCTTTAATATATTTTCAGTTAATTTTTGTATGTGGTTTAAGATGGAAGTCCCAATTCATTCTTTTACATGTGAATATTCAATTATCACAGCACTATTTATTGAAGAGACTATTTTTTTTATTGATTATTCTGGCTGGGCTCCTTTGTCAAATATTAGTTGACCGTATATGCTTGGGTTTATTTCTGTGTTTGCAATCCTGTTCCATTGGTCTATTTGTCTATTTTTATGCCAGTACCATACTGTTCTGATGCCTATAACTTTGTAACTTGACATCAGGAAGTATGATGCCTCCTGCTTTGTTCTTCTTTCTCAGGATTTCTTTAGCTATTTGAGGTCTTTTATAGTTTCATATAAATTTTGGGGGTGTTTTTCTACTTCTGTAAAAAATAAGTGTTGTGTTAAATCTATAGACAGATTTCAGTAGTAGTAATATCTTCATGATATTAATTCTTCCAACCCATGAACACAGGATACCTTTCCATTTATATGTGTCTCCTTTGATTTTTTTCATTAATGTCTTATAGTTTTCAGAGTACTTCTAAGTACTCTAAGTACTTCACTATTTTTGATATTATTGTAAATGGGATCAATTTCTTTCTTTTTCAGAAATTTTTTTGTTATGGAATCATAGATTTGGCTTTGAGAATAAAAGCAGAGACTGGAAAGATGATTGTTAAATCACAATTGGAACTAACTCATAATCACAATGAAAACATAATCCAGAGAAATATGCTTGAACTTGGAGCTAATAGGAAAGGCTTCCCAGTTACATTTTTATAATCTTTTGCACTGTAGGCTTGGCTTTCTCCTATGTATGACTGACACAAAGTAGCTTCTGACACAGAAGCAACATGGAAACAAACAAGAACAGGCCAGATCATGAGCCTAATGTCCCAGTGCAATTGCACTCCCTCACCCCAGGTTACAAAGGCTTGAAAAAAACTGATGCCTGCAAGTAACATTAGACTACTATTCTCAGTGGGACCAAGGATCCACCTTTGAAATCCCCTTATTTGTCCACCATGACCAAATCGTATGCAAAGTCCTGTGCAAGATCCCTCTATTGATGACTGGACATAAGGAAAAATGATTTATCTAAACCAGCCCTGCATAGAGGCAAACAGCTGCTCACACATGCAGAAAACATGTCTAGCCCACTTCAAAGACACTGTGCATATCTTAACCACCAAAGGAAAGAATTCTAAAAAGAAAGCCATAAATAAATCTTCAAGGGGGAAGACAAATTCAGCATTTTTGATTGCTCTGTTGAAAGGCAGAGCTTTTTTCTCCCTTTTTTCTTTTGCTGATCTTGAGCCAATAAAACCATTGACATAATTTGTTTAAACTGAGTACTAAAAAGTATATTTTAAAAAAGATTTAGCCATCTGGAATGGCAATCTTGATGCATGAGAAAGAAGGCAGTAACTTCACCTGGTTTGAAGAATTACTGCTAGCCAGTTCCAAAAGTTTTGTGTGATTAAGAGACTCTGTAGAAGGGCTGGGCCACCACAGCAGACACCAGAGGGAGGACTCCAGGTGATAAGGTTAATCCCGAGGTTTACTCAATCATAGCCTTGCTGATTTGTTTGAATGCAGAGGATTGGCTAAGAGCATCTGCAGTTTCTGGTCATTACAAAGACTCTCATAGGATCCTACAATCACAGCAAACATTTATATAATACACTTGCTTTGTGCCAAGCAAAGTTCTGAATACTTTGCATATTTACATATTTAAATTCCTTTCATCTTCATAACAACCTTTACAGATGAGAAAACTGAGACACGGAAAGGTTAGTAACTTGCCCAAAGTCACATAGCTAGTCAGGTGTAGAGCCAGAATTTAAACCTGACCTGTTGAGTTCCAAGTCTGTAAAATACCAGCTAATCCTGAATGTTTCACTTCCACTCAATGGTTCTCACATTTAAATTACTGTGGCCCCAGTGAGGAGGACTGACACAATTAAGAAGAAGTCCCTCAGATTTTCCAAACTAAAATTTCAACCTCGTTATTCCAATAAAAACATGGATGTCATTTTAAAGATCAAGACTTTATTGAATTGAAGCTAGATGTTTTCCCAATTTACATTGAAATAAACTGCTTCTTGCTACTGTTTCCAAAGATGGGCCTACTTAGATAGATAGTTGGTGGTATACTGGTCATTAGTCACATCTATCCAAGAAAGAGGAATTAATGTGAGTTTCCTTATTAGTGAGGTTCCTGGTGAAGGTTCAGGTTGCCTCCAGGAGGACCCAGAGAACCAGGCACCTGTTGAGGACACCACAACATTAGTGAGCTCAGCAGAGAGGACCAAGAGTGGTAGAAACAGGAGACCTATGAGGTTCTCATGTTCATTCCTGTGCTCAGACCCTGTCATCCTTGAAAAAATGACTGACCTAATGGTTCCTCAGTGCCAGCTCTCAGAGTGGAGAGGGGGTATCACCAAGACAGACAAAAGAAGCTTATCTCCAGCTTCAGAAAAGCAAAGGGCCCAATGGAAAAAAAAAAAATGTCTCTCTCTGAAGCAGTCAGATTTCTGAATTGAAAATGGCAAATCTCAGGAAATACATATACCAGAGAACTGGGAAAGGTCTAGAATGATATCAAATGCCAGAGAAAGTGACCCAACCTCCCAAATTGAAGCCAAGCATGGCCGTGGAGCTGAATCAAGTAAACTCCTAGTAGGAAAGAGCCCAGCTCCTGGCCCCAGCTGGACAGCAGTCCCCTGCCCTTTGGGTTCCCTTAACTGCTCAGCATGCTGGCAGAGGCTCCTGGCCAGCTGATGGGACTAAAAGGTAAGCAAATTTCTTGCAGCTCTGTGGGCTGGCCAGGTTTCTCATAACCATAACAAGTCCTGGTCATTTTTTTTATCCCTGGAGTTCTGACCCAAGTCTCAGCCACAGTAAGGACAGAAACTTTGAAAGTGGCTGAGATGCCTTCTTATGCTTCTTCGGACAACACAACTTGCAATGGCAGAACTGTTAAAATGACATAGGAAACGGAAGTGGTGTTTATCAGGCACACATTATGAGCCAGGTTTTGTCCACACATTATCCCATTTAATCCCTAAAACCTTGTAAAGCCAGGATTGTTGTCCCTATTTATGTCAAAGGAATAAAACACAGAAGGCGGCATGATTTCAAGTTGTAAAGCAGCTGTCTAAAGATAGTCTAGTTGAGCCAAAGCCATAATTAAAAAAAAAATTGGTACTTTTATCAATTCAATTTTCAATAGTGAATCCTAGAACTTGAGCACTGGGAGAGGTATCAGGAATCATCCAGTCCAACCTCTTCCATGTGTAGTGTGGGGAACAGGGTCCCGAGAGCTGAAGGCAAGGCCCAAAGTCACAGTGACGCTTGTTTGCTTCTGTATTAATGTGCTGCTGTAACAAATTACCACAAGCCTGATGCCCTAAATTATTCAGTTTCCCTGGGTCAGAAGTTGGGGCAAGATGCAGCTCAGCTGGTTCTCTGCTTAGGATCCCACAGTCCAAAATCAAGGCATTAGCAGGGCTGCAGCCCCTCCCGGAGGCTCGGGGAAGATTCCACTTCTGAGCTTATGGAGTTTATTGGCAGAATTCAGGTCCTTGTGGTTGTAGAACTAAAGCCCCTCACTTCCTCCCCGGTCATCACCAGCGGCCACTCAGCTCCTCAGGGACCCCTCATTCCTGTCTCATTGCTCCTCTCTCTTTACACAAGCAAGGGCACATGAACTCCTTCTCCTGATTCGAATCTCTCCACTTGTCCTTCTGCCTCATCTCTGACTCTAACCAAAGAAGTTTCTCTGCTTTTGAGGGCTCGTGTGATTTTACTGGTCCCACCTGGACAGTTCTGGGTAATCTCCCCATTGTAAGGTCCAATTACATCTGCAAAGTTCTTTTGCCATGACATCGTCATAGGTCCCAGGAATTGAGACATGAACGTCTTTAAGGGCCATGTTGCTTACCAGTCTATAGCTCTGACCATAGCCAGAGGAGACAACTAGAAACCCAGAATAAGTGTTTAGCCATCCAAATCAAGCACCACGTGTGTCAGGAGTCTCAGTGCTCTATGCTGGACTGGCGTCAGGCTGGAGGCTTATATCAGCTGAGGTGATACTACCCCATTCCTTGCCATCAGTGGAGAGCAGAGGAACCATGGCAAGCTCTGGTTTTCTTGGTCTTGGGGGCCCATTTTAATAGAGTGCCTTCATAACTTTTGGAGGACTGCTGCAAATCCTTAGAACATTCAACAGACAGATGTACAAATATAAATACCAAAAACCTATTGCAAAATATTCATTTGTATGTTAACATATTCAGTCATTCAATAAACATTTATGGAGAGCTTACTGTGAGCAGGCAATGTGAAAAAGATTTGTGGATTTTTAGCAACTTTGAATTATTTATAAGGCAGCTCCCCTGATTAATATGAATAACTAAATTGAGCACATTTTGGTCTTTCCACTGGTCAGCATTCATGTGGCCTTGTACACTGAAAAGCCCCAAGGGAACTGGGTCTGTTGGTGAAGTGACCAGCTCCACTCACAGGTGAATGGAGGTTGGGATAGAAAATGAGTGACTTCTCAAAGTGGAATGAGGAACTGTGATTACTGTCACCATTGTTTGGGCTCCAGAGCCCCGTCTTTCTGCTTGGGTGCCTACATGGAGGGGCAAGAGAGAGGACAGCTGTCCAGCAGGACATGTACAAGGCTCTTCAGTGAAGCCAGTGAGGATGTCCTGCTTGGAACATGTGTGGTGGACATTCTTTCATATTCTACCAGAGCCATTTGCTTCTGTAGTTCAAAGTGTTCACCCTCAGAGTATCAGTTCATCTCCTAATGAACTGACATATGAAAATCTGAAATTATCAAAACAAAAACTTATGAAGTAATTACTCATTTTTCAAAATGATCTGGCATTCATTATGAAATATCTTTAATTCTTTAAATTTAATTCAATTAAGTAACAGATTCAGATTTGTAAAGCTGGCAGGAGACTTAAAATCCAAATTTTTTATTTTAAAACATATTAGTGGGGTCCAGAGAAGCAGACTGACTTGCCAGGAGCCCAGCTAGTTGGTGCAGACAGGACTAGAGCTCAGAACCTCTGCGCATATTCCCTCTCTCTATCATACCACTCTGCCTCCTACAGCAATGCTTACACATTGATGTTTATAAATGAATAAATTGTGTGCATGGATAGATTATATCCCAAGTTAAACTAAATCTGCATCTTACTTCATACAAAAGCATAGAGAAGTAGAGAGTGTTGGCTGATTGCCCGAGAGCTGGGTTCTAGTCCCAGTTCTATAAGTAACAAACTGTGGCTACAGGCAAGTTGTTCAACCTCTCTGGACTTCATTTTCCTTGTATGTGGACTGACTAAGGCTTAAAGCCTTTCCCATCTTTAATATCTGTGACTAAAGGCAAAAGACCTGTGGGGTTAGCTACATATCACATGTAAAATAGAAATATGGAAGGGTTTGGGCAGAAAACTGCTGACTTAATTTGTTCTGTGCAAAAGGCAGCTGAAGCAGAGGTCTTCAGAGCTTGCGTAAAGGCACACCCAATCCATGATGAAATACCCCTTCCCAGTCCACTGTGGCGAGGTGTGAGAGATGGAGGAGCTCCTATGTGGGAACCAAGGAAGTAGGTGGTTCAAACAAAATGTTAGAGGAAGCAAGAGTCTACCCACCCCAGAGACTACATGCTCTGGCTGCTGCAAACTGAACCCTGCAAATTACTACAACCAACTGTCAACAAGCACGTTTTCCAGTGCCCTTCCATCTTAGTCAAAGGTACATAGGGATGGCAGCTGTGTTTGGGGCTGTTGCATTTTTTACCTGAGTCTGAATTCTGAGACATGAGGCAAGGAAAGCAGAGGGGCACCCCAGCATGCAGCAAATCCAGCTCTGCTTTCTGACAAACACCATCCACACTGGTTGAGAAAGCTCCCAATGGCTCTCCACTTGACCTTCACTTTAATGCCAGGACTTAGACAGATATTCTTTCCATTTTATAAATGAGAAAACAGAAGCTCTGCAAAGTTACCTGGAAGTCCTGCTCACAATCCTAGCCTCTCCGTGGATCAATGTCAGAGTCTGCATATGGTTCCAATGAGGATGAAGTGTTACGTGCAAAGAATTCTTCCACAGACATCAGAAGGCTCAACAAGAAGGATCTAGGAAGGTGCCTTGTGCCCAACATTTATACACTGTACATAATGAGAGAAGCCAAAATGCAAAGAAGCTGATAATCTAGTGAGAAAAACACTTGCAAGTTACTCAAAACTAATGGGGGAGGGTAACCAAGTCCTAGTTGGCCTAAGCTGTGCTGACTAAGATTCAACAGAAGTTCAGAGAAGGGAAAAGGGCAGTACTCTTCAACCTTACCTGTTATCTTGCTCAAAAACATAACACCATTTGCTTGGCAAAAATAGATATGTTAAATACCAAGATAGTAATAATGCTGTTCAACATCAGAAAAAGTTTTTATTACTTGGGGCAATATTATGGTTTCCACTTTAACATTTACCCTCTATTTATAAGAATAGGACAGATAAAGTGGGCGGACAAGACTTTTCGTGATGATTTTTTCCCAACTACTATTGTGGCTTTTATTACCAGTGGTAGACTTGAAATTTCACCAATGCAGGTGGTTACTCTAATCTTGCCAAGCCAAAGAGTTAACCAAATAAAAAGGAAATCACCTTATTAAAAGCAGAAAAATATCAAAAGTTAACCAAAATATTTAGAAAGGCAACCCCTTAAAAAAAAAAAAAAGATTAAAGTGTATCCAATGAATGGAAATTCCCCATCAAAAGAACAAAGGCACTCAGCCCAGATGAGTCAGAACTTAAAGATTAGCAGGCATGGGAAGGGAGCCTGTGTTTATGAATGAAGCCATCTCCAAGCACACTAGCATGCACTCCCAGATAAAACACCTTTATGAGGCCCCTGCAGGGCACGTGGCCTCCTCGCACCTTTGTAACATCGTTAACTACTTCCAGAATCAAGGTTTCCCTGCATGGTAATAAACGTACAGCTATAGGCCTGAGTCCAAACCTGTCCTTGCAGATCACATTTTGAGGACACTGAGGAAGGGTCCCTCTCCTGTGGGGCCTAGGTAAAAACATGATGCACAGAATTGCAGAACCGGCAGAAACATTGCAGGTTACTTGGCCTGGCCCATCGTTTTACAGAGAAGGATCCTGAAGCCTCGTGGAGAAAAGTAATGAGTCCAAGACCACCCTGCGGCTTGATGACAAAACTGAGACCAGGACTCAGATCTTTGGACTTCCGGTGCACAGAGGCACGTGTATCTTTAACCAACCAAAAAGGCCAGTGCAGGCACATGTTTTGCCCAGTCCTGCTCCAGTCCTTGGTGGTTTTCTTCCATAGCCCTATCATTTCCTTGCTATGCCCCTTAGCTACCTCTCTCTTCTCCCGTCTCCACCCTCTCCCCTTCATGCACATCGCCTGGGGACGTCCGTCTGCTTCTGTCACTAGGCTGCTCCCTGGGTACCCCAAGCAGTACTTCCACCTCATAGGAAAGGCTTGAATGATAGGGGCAAGAGGAGAGGGTGCAGGAAGGGAGGTTGAGGAGGAGGGATCCAGCATGAAGACAGGTACGAGAGGGGTTGCTGAAGGAGGGGTACAGAAGGAGCGGTGCCACAAGAGGGACGCAGGAGGTGGGGTCTGTAAGGAGGAGAGATGAAGGAGGGGTGGCTGAAGGCAGATCCCAGTCTGAGGCACAGAGGAGGCATATAGAATGCTTTAAAGGAAAATAGGGTTTTGACTCTTTGGGATCTGGTTGACTTCACAACAAAAGATAAGTGAATGATAAATTAGGGACAGAAATTTATCCTCTCCTCAGTCCCCACAGAAAGCTCTCCCCAGGGGGTGATCTCCCACAAGGCCAGAAGCATCCTGTGTTCTTTTCTGGACATCAGGCTGCAAGGGGCCACAGTGCCTGTACTGAAGCTGTCCCTCAGCCCTCCCTTTGGACTCCAGAGGGAGCCTTTCCTTTCATGTGGCCCTCCAGCAGCGAGTGGCACAATCACTGAGAGATTCACAGGCTGCTGCCAGAGTGCTGGTCACCTTATTCCAGCAAGACAGATTTTCTGACTAGGTAGCTCAAAATAGCAGGACTTTTTTTTTTTAATACCCACTAGATTCTAAGAAAATAAGGAGGAATGACAGTTTTATCAGCATGCAACTGAAATGTCCAATTGTCAGTTTTAAAAGTCTCCATCTATTTATGAGGTGAGGCTTAACCTCTATGGAATTCATAGAGTAAATGAATTTATATTGCTTGATCCTCAGAAAGTATGAATGTCTGTGTGACTTCGGACTAAGTGAACAGTGCTGGTCAGGCTCGCTGACCATCCGGAAGTCCCTTTAGATCAACCCATGTGAGTGAGCAACTCAAGTGTTTCCAGTAGTTATTTTTAATCCACTCTAATTCTAACTTTTAAAGAAATGTTATACAGTATCACCTCAAATAATTTCAAAATGACATTAACTTCCAATCTAATTTTAAAAATAACTATCAGTTATAGAACATTTATATCAGTAGCAATGAGTAAAAATCAAAAATTGTAACATGATATGTATTTTCATATCTAACTGTATATACTTGTCTTAGAGATTACTTGATTGAAATCTGTGATCATATTTTTATTTACTATGTACGAACTACTCAGAAAGTCAGAATGAAGCTCTACCATGCTTAGTGTACTTTTCCAAGTGTTCTCTGTGTTAAGTTAGGGTTTCCCGAAGGCTATCCAGTGACTCTCCCACCTGCAAAGTACTTCCTGGTGCCCTTTGAGGCAAAAGGAGTCTTTCCTTAGCAGCTTAGCTCTAGAGAGAGGGTTCCATGACTGTTAATACATTTTATGTTAAAAAATATTTTTAAAGTTCTATGGACAAATAATTTTAGAGAATACTAGGTTGCCAAACAAAGAGAACATGGCTTGCCATCTGATAGTTGGTCAACTTCCATCCCTCACCCTGTCAATGACAAGAATCTCAGGATAGACTGAGTTAGATCTTCTTTAGTTCCAGGAAGGGCTGAGAGCAGAGCCCCAGATTATCCAAACCAATCAGTCCCATGCCAAGGGAGAGACTGGCTCTGGAATGCAACCTGAGCTGCACAGATGTATTGAAATCTCTGTGGCATCGTCATCCTCTCTTTTCTATCTTTTCACCCCAAACACTAATCCCAACAGCCTGCCAACTGGCCTCTGTCTTAGAAACTGAATATCTACTTAAATAGTGTTTTGTTACATCTACCAATAAACCAATATGCTCTGCATACAGAAGAGAGAGTTATTTTGCCCCCTTTCCAAAATGGAACAATGAGGCATAGATTTAGAATTGGCTATAGCAATACTCTTATTGGTATATATTTATGTAGCATGGTTCCCAAAGCACTTCATCACTTCATGTTTTCGTTTTTCTAAAACACTTAGTGTTTCTCCAGCTTCCCCCTGCCTTCCTCTCACCTACCCACCTCTTTCACTGTCCGCTATATGGAACTATATGCAGTGTGTTTTGTGTTGACTAAATGAGTAAATGAGTGAGAGAATGGTGACCTTAGAAAAATGAAAGACATTTCTTGTAGCAGGTCTTTCTCAGGTCCTTGTCCTCAGAATGTTAAACCACCAGTTGAGATGTGTGAGCTTCAGCAAGGCCCATCCCAAGCTGTCGTCCATCATTTTTGGGTTCTTACATTCTGCGGTTATCTTCTAAACCATGAAGTGGTTCTAAAAGTCCTGGACTTAAGGTGCTAACCAGTTCTCAAGTAAGTCCTGGCTGCTCTCAGCGTGGTGCCTGCTACTAAGCCAAGTGGGTCAGGGAGAGCCATTGAGGCCAACTATAGAAGTAGATAAAACCCTTTAAGGAAGACCCATCCTACCCACCATTGGCAAGCTTTGAAATGATAGCATATCATTTTGCATGCCAAAAGGGAAACAAAATCAACAATGCAAATGGAAAAATTATGTCCATTGTGTCCAAAGGAGTATCTGATACTTCAGACTTTTTACCTTGTATGCCAGAATAAAGCCCAGTGGTGGACTGATCAGAACATAGTTACCCTGCCCCCTATGCAGAATCTGCTTTTGCTCAGCTATTTGTGGATAGAGCATGAAACACCAGCTAGAAAACAAGGGCCTTGAAAGCAGGGGCTTTGTTTCTATACTTGTGGCACTGCTGAACGTAGTAGGGAACCAAAGTTTGTGGAATGAATAAATATTTGAAAATTCCTCTGTACTTCTATGTTATAAACTCCATATGGGCAGAAGCTAATTTAATCTTGCGATTCCCATATTCTAGTGCCTAAAAGAATGCTTATCCTGCCACAATGGAATAACAAGAACCAGATTTATCTTCTCATCTTAAAAAAATAAAACACTGGACAACATATAGAAAACAAACAGTGATTTCTAGACATTGGACAACAAACTATGCAAGATAATAACCCTTGAGAGGAAGGAAATAAACAAAGTGAGCCTTATGTTTGTCCCAGCTTACCACCTAGAGAGAGTTTCCAGGCTGCAAGGCAGGAGGGAAAACTAGAATTGAGCCCTGTGGTCTCACTGAGTTGAGGTGACAGTTGAAAATTAAAGGAAGCCAAGGTGGCTAGAGTTCACAGGGCAAAAGAGCAGAAAGAAGTCTGGGACTGCTTCACACACTCACCAGCCGGGATGGGCAATATCACAATACACAGGTCATCAGGTGTATTATCTCAGTAGTAAGAAACATAACTCCTAGACCAAGGGCTACTCTGGTCCCACCTAACAAAGTTTTTTTTAAATCTTCATAAGTATCAAATGGCTTTCAAGTAATCTAACTGCATCCTAGAACAAAGCCCAAAACAACTTAAATGAATACCAAAATTCCAGGTAAAATGTGTAGGTATAATGTCTAGCACCTAATCAAAAATTACTGGCCATGCAAATAAGCAGGAAAATACAACCCATAATGAAAAGAACATTGGTTGATACACACAGACTTAGCAACAACCCAAAAGATAGAATTAGTGACAAGAATATTAAAACAGTTATTGTAACTACATTCTGTGTGTTCAAGAAGGTAAAGGAAGACATAAGCAGAGACATGGAAGCTATAATAAACTCAGATCAAACTCCTAGAGTTGTAAAATGTGATATCTGAAATAAAAAAAATACATTGGATGAAGTTAACAATAGAACTTCAGAAAAAATTGAATCCTAGCAATACAATCTAATATGAAACATTGAATGAGAAAAAAGCTAAAAAAAATTCGCTGAGTTGTGAAACTCAGAGGTTTAATATACACATAACTGAAATCCCCAATAGCAGGGGTCAAAAAAAATGTTGAAGAAATAATGGTCACATTTTTCCAAAATTGATGAAAACTCTTAATCCACAGATTCAAGAAACTCAACAAATTCCAAACACAAGAAACATGGAGAAAACTACACTAAGGTACATCATAATCAAACTGCTTAAAACTAGTGGTAAAGAGAAAAATCTTAAAAGCAGTCTTAGAAAACTGACACATTACATAGAGAGGAAAAAAAGATAAAATGACAGTAATTTACTCTTTAGAAATAAGGCAAGTCAGAAAACAGTGGTTCAACATCTTTAAAGTACTGAAAAATATTGAAATTCTATATCAAGGGAAAAAAACAAAATAGATTTTTTCAGACATGTAAAAACTAGACAAATTCATTCCCAGCAGATCTGCACCACAAGAAATGTTAAAGGAAATCCTTCAGGCAAAAGAAAAGTGACACCAGATGGAACTCTAGATCTACACGAAGGAATGAAGAGCACCGAAAACTGAAAGATAATCGTGATAACATTTTGTAAAAAATTTCCCAGCAGAAGCTGACATTTTGCTCTCCTTTTCTCTTCCCATATCCCAAAGTTAAGATGGTTGCACACAGAACTTAAGAAATTTCACAAAATTATTAATCAACTAATATTATTGACTATCCAAACAAATGCTCGTTCACCAGCCCCTCATCTCCTGGGCACAGCAAAGAATATAAAAATAAATCTTTATACACTAGCTTTCAAAGATCATGGTCTCCTTTCTAAGGACTTATAGGGCATTGAACAAACACCCCCAAAGGAAGCTCTTTACTGAATAACTGTAAGACCAACAGAACATTCCTAACATCCACAGAAATAGTTTGATACCCTTTGCTATGCTTACAGTGGAGTATAGGCTCAGTGTATTTCCTGATAACTGTATTTAAATTAAATCATGCATAGTATATTCATATGTTTGCCCCAAATTTTACTCCAGGCCAAAGAAACCTGATCTGAGTTGAATATAATGAGCCATCATTGATGCACTGTGCTTTCAGTGGTAGCCAGGCTACCCACGAATCTTTAGGAAGTGCCTCTCTTGGGCTGTGCCACACGACATAAAGGCAGTTGAGTAATTTCACAACAAACTAGTCCAACAGTTATCTAGGAGTGTTGAAACAACAACAGAAATTCTTCTGGCATTTTTTTACTGGTTATTAGTGAACACACTCTGTGGATCTTATGTTTTATCTTTATGAGGCAAATAGTAGCCAATCATAACTACAGTCAGCTCAGTCAAACACTTGTCAATTTCTATACCACTAGAAATAACAATTTCCTGAATTTTTCTCATTCAAAATCTCTATAGTGAGTGGATACTGACAAAGAAAATGTCTAAAGCATTCTGAAGAACAGTCTTCAGACCCAGCTCGAGTGAGTCATATCCCCATGGTGAGCGGGGCCCATCCTCACACTTCTGGGAGCAGGTTATTTGAAACCAACTCATTATGGGCTTTGAGTGTGTCTCTGAGTGAGAAAGGGACCCTCAACAGGACAGAGAAAGGGCAGGCTGAGCTGACCTTCCTGGAGCCAAAACTCTTTGTGGTCATTATTTTAATTAGACAATTTAATCAGTCTTGACATGCTTTTTATACACAGACAAGAGCACGCCCAAACTACCACAGGGTGGGTGATCTTAAAAAGGTCTGATTTTTCCACTCACTCTTCAGTATAATAAAAAAAAAAAAAAAAAAAAGCTAGGAAGAGTTTTATTAACGTTTTTTTCCCTTTACACAGTACCACTGAATTTTTTCCAGAGGTCTAGAGAGAAAATAACCCTTAGAACCAATTTTTTAAAAGGAAGTTATTCATTTTCCCTAATCAGAAGATTACAGAAGACCCCCTCTGACAACTCTTATTCTCACACGGTCCCAGGTTAAAGTGTCTGAGCCCACTTTTTGTGACCTTTCTAGAGGGAGGGGAAGGACAGAGGAAAGAGGGCAGAGAGGAAAAGGGAGGGCGATGGAGAAATATAAAGCAAAGTTAGGATGCCTTGGTTTTTACAAAAGCATAATTAACACATATTTTAACAAGTTTCTTCTTTCTTTTCAGAAGCAACAAATAGTCTTATAGACAAAGAGATCAAAGAAATGCAGAGTCTCAAATCCAAATTATTTTCCAGGAAGACTTACTGTTTCTGCTCATCCAAAACTTTCTTTTTACCTGAAGGGTGGTCTCCGTATTTGGCTTCTCTTAGAGGCTGTTTAGGGACCTCTCCATGGGCCTGGCTCCCTACTGGCCAGGCTGCTCCCCACTCAGTTCAGAAGGAAACATGTGGGTTACCACTTAAACATTTGCCATTAGTCTGGAAGTCTTCATTTTTCTTTGCCCAAACGACCAAGGCCCTGAACTTTCATTTGCTTTCTTGCTACTGTAAACTCTAAAGTGCCTCTTACAAAGTAACGTCACCCCCACAGATCTGTGTCAGTAATCCCCTCCTAATTCTTCTCCCTTAGAGCAGCTACCCCCAGATAAATGGTTGTTCCATGGAACAGACTGTCCTCTTGAAAAAGATCAGACACATGATAGGTTTTACATATTCTAGAAAATAATCACTTGTGACTTCAATATATTATAATCATTTTCTTCCAGTTTGTGACTTGATTTTCACTTTGTTTTTGGTCTTTTAATGAACCAAATTTCATTATTTTTTATCTATTGCTTGTGTTTTTTTGTGTCTTGATGATTTAAAAAAAAAATGTGTCTTACCCAAAAGGACATAATATGGTGTTACAGTGTTTAAAATTTTTTTAAATTTTATATTTGAGTTTTAATACAATTGGAATTCACTTTTGTTATGGTATGAGGTAGGCCATCATTTTTTTGTTCGTTTTCAAATGGATAACCACTTGTTCTAGTCACTTTTATTGAATACTCTATCCTTTTCTCGCTCATGTGCAATAAAATATGTCATTTATCAAGTTTTTACACATGTGTCTGTCTACATGTATATATATTAAAGACATGAGTTCATTCCGAAACCTCTATTTCCAGTCCAAAACCACAAGGTTTATTCTAGCTTACCCCTTAAACTTATTTGTAACTCCTTTCTCCAACAGTGAGTAACATGGCTCTCATTATCTACAATAAATTTTCTTTTTTGCTCTATCCTAAAATAAACACAACATAGTTTCAATTGTTTAAAAAAAAAATCAAATCCAAACAAAATAAAAATAATGTACAGCCCCAAAAAATAGATCTGGAAGAACAAGAAGCAGGTGTGCCCATCTCCCTCTCCTGGGTTAAGATCAGAAATCTGGACTCTGGGCCTCTCCATCTGTGAGCATGCTACCTCAGAGTGACAACAGCACCCCATGGGCAGAGTCTGTTGCAAAGATTAGAATAAAGAATATAAAGCTTAGCACTGGGCAATCGTGGGGTGGTGGGCACTATTACAGCTGTCGATTCCACATTCATTCATTCTTTTCAACTAAGAAAATTTCACAAATTCTTCCTTCCTTCTCACTTTCCTACCAAAAGGGAAACCATACAGAATTATAACAAAGAGGATCTTATTGCTCTGTTTAGTGCTCCCTAGGATTTGGTTTGGAGAAACAAATTCAATGTATTAACATCTTTGTCATTTTTTAATCTATTCTTAAAAATCACTATGGGTGACTCTGAGATGACATCAACCCACTAGGAAGCAGGAAACCGAGACAACATGGCTTCTACCTTGGCAGGCAGCTTTGACAAAGAGACAGCAAGGCTCTTAGATGAAAATTTTAGAACTTTGCTTTCCACTGAACCCTGATACTTTCCCAAGAAGTAGAAATATCTAGTGGGAAATGTCTGGGGGCAAGGCTGGGGGAGGTGAAGACAGCATGAAAAGGCAGAGCTCTGTCACTTCAAAGCTGGTTTTCCAACCCTGCGATGAAGGAAGTTCCATTCTTTCCCACATGTCTCTGCCTGGCTAAATATAAATCCATCTTGGTTTATATTATGCTGCCTCTAATTGAATCACATTCTTCATTTGTTTAATTCAGAAACAATAAGCCATCCTGAACATTTCCCGGGAAGCCTGCCACGGCAGCAGTGGCCTGGTTCCCAGGCACGTTCAGCTGGGTCCTGCCACCAGCATCAGGCTAGGAGCACATAGAGATAGGTGGGTGGACCAATTTTAGGAAACCTATTAACATAATTCACTACATCAAGAATCCAAGAGAAAACCTAAAACACACTAGATGCCTAAGAGGCTTTGAAAGCAGCATTGCCCTTTATTCTTGACTGTCACCAAAAAGTCCTAACCGAAATCAAAACAGAGAGTATGTCTTTGATGTGACAAAAGGTCTACCTCAAAGCAGAAGCCAACATTAGCTCACTTCCAGTGGTGGAGCACTTGGGACACCTTTACAAAGGGCAGGAGTGAGACAAGAATGTCATTAGCACCCTGTTATCTAGAATTATGCTGGAAAATACAAAAAGGGGAAAAGGGGAAGACTTTTTAAGTGGTCATTATTTGTAGATGATATGATTATATACCAGGAAACCCAACAGAATAAATTAAAAACTAATAGAATTAGAATTTAGTAAAAACACAGTCATAAATCAGTATCTGAAGTCACTAACTCAATGAAGTCTTGGTTTATGGTTCAGCATAAGCAATTTTCTTTCATTTATTTGACAACTTCTGAGTACCTGTGTGGGAGTCTAGATGTTGGAGACTCAGCAGAGAACAGAGCAGAGTCCCTCTTCCTGTGTGCAGCTCACCTCCTTGGGAAAGACAAAAGGATAACAAAGGAATCAATAGATGTATAACATCCAGGTGGTGAGATGTCTGTAGTGAAAATAAAGCCAAGTGAGGGACTAAGGACAGGAGGAAGGGCTGCTATTTTTGTAGGAAAAGTAGAGAAGTCCTCTCTGCAGAGTTGACCCTGGGTGAAGTCCTGGAAGGTAGAGATGCCAACAGATACTGGAGAAGATAATGTCCTACAGTTTGGACATCAGGGGTCCCTGTCAGTGAGCCTGAGGGACAGTGTGGGGGTAAGGGAGATGTCAATAGAGGATGAGGCCAGAGGTCACAGAAAGCCTGTGGGACCTGTGAGGTCACGAGAAGGACTGTGGCTTCTACTGTTATGAGTGTTTCAACAGAGAAGAAGCATGATCTGACTTCCTGACAAAGGAAAGTAGGGAACAATGAAGTACCACCTCACACTCATTAGGATGGCCGCTATCAGAAAAAATAAATAAAAATAAAAGTAACAGAAAATAACAAGTTTTGGTGAGAATGTGAAGAAACTGAAACCCTTGTGCACTGTTAGTGAGAAGGTAAAATGGTGCAGGCACTGTGGAAAACAGTATGGAGGTTCTTTAAAAAATTAAATGTAAAATTACCATATGATTCAGCAATTCTACTTCTGGGTACCTACCCAAAAGAATTGATAGCAGGGACTGGAAGAAATATTTGTACACCCACGTTCATAGCAGCATTATTCACATTTAGCCAAAGGGTAGAAGCAACACAAGTGGCCATTGGCAGATGACCGGATAACAAAATGTGGTGTGTGTGTGTGTGTGTGTGTGTGTGTGTGTGTGTGTGTATAGATAGATATATGTAAATATATATACTATTCTCCTTTAAAAAAGAAAAAAAATTCT
Organism: Eidolon dupreanum; assembly: GCA_028627145.1. Classification (NCBI taxonomy): domain Eukaryota; kingdom Metazoa; phylum Chordata; class Mammalia; order Chiroptera; family Pteropodidae; genus Eidolon; species Eidolon dupreanum. The sequence goes on from CM053504.1 coordinate 44,819,615, forward strand.
AACACATGGATAAACCTTGAGGACATCATGCTAAGTGAAATAAACTACTCACAAAAGGACAACTACTGTATGATTTCACATATATAAGATACCTAGACTTGTCAAATTTATGGAGACAGAAAAATGGTGGTTGCCAGGGGCCAGGGAAAGGAGAGAATAAACAGTTTGTGTTTCCTAGGTATAGAGTTTCAGTTTTGCAAGATAGATGACAGAGATGATTGCACAATTATGTGAATATAATTAATATCACTTAATTGAATACTTAAAAATGGTTAAGACAGTAAATTTTATGTTCTGTGTATTTTATCAAAATTAGAGAGCGGGTGTATAAAAGAAGCAGGTCTGGATTAAATAGACTTTATTAAAATGTTGTTTTATGTATTATATGACCCAAGGGGCCTCAAGTGATAATTATTAGTTAATGCTCAAGTGTCTACAATGGGCACACTAGGTAAGCAGACCTTTGCAGAATACAGCTACAAGAGATGATTCCTATGGAAATGTTGCATGTTACACAGTCCAGTACTAAAGGGTAAACTGTGCGCAGCAGCTCTTTCCTGAAACCAGGCACAGCTCAAGTCCAATTCAGAGGAAACACCAGGCTGACAACCAGAAGTATTTGGATGGCAATTTAAATCTTTATGGCAATCTCTAGAAAATGGCAAAGGGAGATCTCATTCATGACTCACAGCAGAACTTTTTACAATTTTCTGGCCCATTTCTTTCTCACTGTCCCTTCCCCCTCGCCCACAAAGTGGCAGCCACCCTTAACCCTTCCCCCGCTTCAGATGCTGACAGCCTGTTCTGGTTGTGCCTCCCGCCTTCCTTCCTCTCTCACTGATCTGGATCCCCCCACCCCCACCACCACCACCACCACCACCACCACACACACCAAATATCTCTACCACAGACACAGCCTGGGCCATTTCAATTTCCTTCAAAACAGCAAAGCAGAACAAAACCGGAAAAGACGAACTTCTTCCCACACAGGGATCAAGAGGCTATTAATACTCAGACATCCTCCCCTCAGTAAAGCGCTATTAATTGCGTTGCTTTATTTTTCCCAAGGTGATCAGAGTTTGGGAGGCTGCAAGCAAAATGTTTCAGATATCACGCAGGCTGAACTACAAGCAAGTCTACCCATCATCATCCCCTGGGATGGTCGAAAAATAGCCCCCACGGCCACTTTATTTATATTAAGATATCATAAACCTTTAAAGCCACCCGCAGGTCTCTGTTACTGAGCATTGCACTGAACAGAGCCCCCGTGATGTCACCTGTCTCTGGGGCCCTCATCTTGACCTTCCAGACTCCAGGGAATCCACTTCCTTCCCAAAGCCCCCTTGTGGTGAGACAAGCACTTAGCAAACTGGATTTTACCATCAGACTATAAAAATGACCTGTCGTTCCAGAATCATGTATCCTTCTGATAAATTATGAAACAAAATCAAATAACAGAAAGCTAGCTCTTAAAATCCCATTAGCACCAGTGAAAGGTTGTAAGCTGTCCTTAGGTACTATGAACCACACCAGTCTAAAAGCTTTCAGTTCTTTGTTTGTGCTATTGTGCTTTCCAAAGAGATGCATAGGAGAACCTTCTAAGACTGGGGGATATGTGAACTCAGGAGCCAGGCTGTGTCCTTTGCTATCAGGATGTCCATTCTCTGGACTAAAAGTGAAGCTCAGGTGAGACCAGATCCCTTCTGGGCACCTCTTGGTAGGTCACTGCTGGTTCACATCATTGCAACATCTTCCAACTCAAGGCCAAGCCCAGAGTTTCTATGGTTCTGGGTTTTCCATTTGATGTGGTTTTTGAAAATACAACTAATCCTTAAAGAGCATCTCTTATTTCAAACCACAGCTCAAGAGTATTTTCCAGGAAGGAGGGTAGACTCTGCTCTGAACTTCCTCCTTCCACTTTCATCTTAATGACCGGTTAACTTAGTTTACCACCAAACTAAGCAGTGGTGAGAGAGCAGAGGAGGTGGAAGTTACTCAGGGAAAGAACTGTCCCTGTCACCCACTTTCCCTTCCCAAGGCCATGTCAGATCTACTACTTGCGGTGGTCCTGGAGCCATGAGCTGTGAGCAGACCCCTGCAAGGTGCCTCTCAGGCCGGGCTCGGGCCTCAACGCACCATCTATAAAAGTTCTTTCTCATTCATGCTCTGTTCTACTGAAGGAGGAGTAGCCATCTCCAATAAAAGGAAGAAATAAAAAGTAATATTGGCTGATGGCCAAGCAACAGCTGAAAGTTATCACTTTGAATCATCCCATTTCTCTGTCTTTGGATCTTTATTCTAAAAAAAAAATGCATTTTCCTGTAAAGTGGTTCCATACCATTTCTCACAGCAAATGTGATTAAACAGACAATAGTTCTCAATTTAAAGTTTGCTTTTTCTCACAGTCACAGGAAGTGACTTTTTCAAATGTCATATTTGTGTACAGTGTAGCTTACAAATGCTAAATATCATCTAAACCCCTTACTAGCCTAGTCTAAGCAACTTCCAAACCCACTGCCTCAGTGAGCCCTGAGCTCTGCATCCTCTTCATCAAGTTGCAGTCATATCTGGCAGGAGATGTGGTGTTTTTGGATACCACTCAGAACACAGGGGCCTCCAACCATGCTCCCTACCAATGCCATAACCCAGAGCGAGTGCTGTATGAGCATATGCCTGCTGGGTATTAAGCAATTGCCAGTACATTGCACTGTTTAGGCCCTTGACGTTAGCTCATCTTATCTTCACAACACTTCTATGGTATACATCCTTCTGATTTTCGTATAACCTTTGAATTTGGCTTGTAGAATATAATTTGACACTCAGGGGTGACAAGTATCCCACCTGGATTCCTAGATTGTGTTATTTCTGAGATCCTGGTAACTTCAGTCCCATAGTGAGTACTGGCTGATGGGATGAGCACATCAGGGCCTACATTACAGGGGAAACCAAGGAAAATCTCATCCTAAGACATGAATGAGCTGAGGTAAACACCTATGGCTAAAGAGAAACATGTCAGACTCACACAAAAGGGTGATTGAGTATGCTGCCCAGTGCCTACCACAGACACTGTCCCCCCCACTCAGGCTCTGTTGACACACAACTGGGTGGGGGGCCGGGGAGCAACCAACAATCAAGAGCTATTCTAAGATGTCCATGAGCCACAAACACCGGGAGCAGTAGGGCCAGTGGGACTGGCTATGGTGGTGGCAGGAGTAGCACTGAGGGTCCTGCACATGGATGTTTGTTGATAGCCACTCATTGGCTGTGAAGAGACATCAACACATCCATGGCCCTTAGCATCAGGTGCTGTCAGACACTGATGGCATGCCCCAGGCGTTATCACTGGCCAGGAAGCAGAAGGGGCTCAGAGTTCATACAAAAGCTTTGGTGCAGAGGGGTTGTGCCAACTACTTAAGTTGCCCAAATATTTTTCTGAATGTTTTATTGTCCTCACCAGGTTTCACTGAGGTAAGGCTGCTGGAGTACTGCAAACATGGCAGATGGGCCTCGAGGGGTGTGGCCTCACACATCTCATGGAGGCCCCTCATTCGAGCTTTCTCTCCATTCACTCCAACCAGTTCTTCCATAGCCTTTGGACTCATTCCTCAAGAAATTTATTTTTCTATTTTACATTTTGTTTTCACTCTCAACCAAACACAGGCTGAGTTCTCCAAGGTGTTCATAAACTTGGCTGCTCCCAAGGTCAGGCCTCTCCAGGCTCAGTGTCAGTGTTTTAATTTCTCTCTTAGGCTCAGTTTTTTAGGTATGCTTTCTATATCATTCACATCTCTTTGGATGATGCCATTCAAATGTCTCTTGAAAAATACAGCTTTGTTTTTCATCCTATTATAAAGATAACACGTGCATTCAAACCAGACAGAAAAAGAAAAAAGAAAGCAAAGATCACCTGAAATCCAGTTTACTCACAGTTATATTAACAAATTTTGCAATGCCAAACCAGTATTTCTAGTCTCTGCCATGCCCACAGGCCAAAGGGAAGTGAGGCAAATTTGGTTTGGCCCAGGTTCTATTAGCAAGTCTCTGCAAATGAGATATACAAGGGCAGCCCCATGGGATGCAGACAGGACGGATAGTCAGCTATGCTATCTCTGCCTCCAGCAACCATGCTGCCAGCATCCAATTTTACTTGGAGAATCGAGGCTTGTGCCTGTAAAATTTCTTTGGGCCCTTTAAATAAACAATCATAAATGTCAGACAGTATTACGTGATCTTTACCCACCTGATTTCTGGAGCCTACTTCCTCCTTAGTGTCACTTGCCATTCTCCCCTTGACACCTCTCCCCTGGAATAACTTACCTTTTGACATGGAAAATTTAGCTCTTCCACAACTTTCAATAAAATAGAATCTCTTTAGTCTCTCCTAAACTGAATGGATTGTGCAAGAACAACAGGGTGTAAACTCTAAGTGGTGTGAATCCCATCAAGGGAAGTCAGTGACCTCAAATTGCACAGCAAGCAGATACATAGAAAATCATCTCCCACAAAGATAAATGGACTTCAGGCCAAGAAATGGTTTCACCACAGTGACAGTGACAGAGCCATAAGCAATCAAATTAGCCAGGCTTTTGTATGACCTGTAAATTATGGGTCCTTTCCTTGCAAGTGTGCTTTGCAAGCCTGACTTCAACCAAAATCCCCATGCTGCTGGTGTCTGGAGGAATGGAAGGCGGGGATGGACGATTGGGGTAGGGGATGAGGGCAGGCATTTTGCTATCATAACACTTGTCATAAAAGTAAGAGTTCTTGTGTTGCCATCGTCATCATCATCACCATCATCATTGTCATCATCATTCCCATCTTGATAATTGTTTACATGCTATTCTAATATCCATACTTCTCTTGATTTCCACATTTCAAATTTGAAGGCAATGCCCATCTTCATTGTCAGGCAACCTCCCAAAGAGCACTTGACATACAAAGGGATAACACCTGTTTACTCCTTGGCAACCTAAGACACCAGGTGCTACATTTCTCTTCACATCTGTTGTTTTAACTTAGGAAAGAAACAAAGCCAACAAGTGAGACCACATATTGGAACTGAGCTTACTAGAGGCTCTTGGGCTCCAGTTGCAGGTGCCAAAATATATCTGCACAGAAAGGCTCTCTTCGCAGAGGATTGGACAAAGAGCCATTCTCGTTATTGTTTATTATGAAGAGCCTGTAAAGATTCTTGTGGATTACTCAACAGTGCCTGTGACTCTGGCCTCTGTTGATGGCTGAGTGATACTAGTGTCATTGTTTTTAGAGCACCACTAATAAGATTGGCTAGAATCACTCAGAGCCAGTTAATCAAAAGGAAGAGGTGATAACTACTTCTTTATGATATATAGTTGTGTAAAAGGTGCAAACGTAATGAGAACTCTTTTCTTCTGGAAAAGATTAAAGACATAAAATCCTGGCTTAGGAAGAAAAGACTCTTTGTCTTGAAATAAAGTGACAGGATGTCTTATTTCAGGCAGAAGAGGACCTGGTGCTCTAGGACTGGACCCCCATCTGTGGATTGGAGGGGCTTATTTTCCTCCATTTCCTGGGTTTGTGAGGCACTACTTTAAAAATATGAATTCTTCAGGGGCTGGCCTTCCTCCTTTGGGAAGCAGTGGCCCCACTCAGAGACAGGACTATGGGGCTGGGTCTTTTCAAGCACAGGGAGGGAGCCAGGGGGAGTGTTTTCTGAGATGCTTTCCTAGTGCCTGTTTTTGGGGAGCATGCAACATTGGCAGCTTGTCATCTAGAACTCACTCCCTGCTGGTCCCCTCCATGGAAACTGTTCTGGTTTCCCTCCCACAAGGATCCATCAAGTGGACAGCATCAACCACATCAGAGCAATAGGGAGAAAAATCCAGAGCTTTGGAATCATTACCCAGGAAGAGGGTGTTTTTTCTTTTTCCACTCCTACGTAGAGTTATGTTGGGTGACTTCTGTCTTTGGCCATGTAAGAATGGGGCAAAATTGGATGTCAAAAGACTGAGAACCTGTCAGTAACTAACTTAGCCATCTGGCCTAGAGCAAAGTAATTTCCCTTCTTTAAGCCAATGTCTTCACCTGTGAATTAAGAGGATTAGATGAAAGGTTGACCCTACATCCCTGAAGACAAGGACTATATCCATCAGGGTTGGTGTTGGATCACCAGCATCTTGCACGGTACCTGGCACACAGCAGGACCTTGATAAAAACTGCCAAATGAAATAATGAATGCCTGCAGAAATGAACAACTTCTAAAGCACCCCTTTGGCTCTCAATTCTGTGATTCTTGCCAGATTTTTTTTTTCAAATCATTCAGCCTGCAAAACCCCCAATAATTTGTTCACTGCACAATGAGTCTATAAGGCCTACCTACATGCTTAGACCTCAATGGGGATTCCCAGAGAAAAAACAACAAAACTAAGCCAAAGGGAGAAACGGATCACATTTAACAACCTCTGCTTTAGATTTGGAGACAGAAAATATGATTTGAAATTTATTTTTGCCAATTATCAGTTTTTTGCCTTTGGATAAGTAGCTTAATCCCTCTGAGACTCAGTTTACCCATCCATAAAGCTGGATAATGATGTAATAATTACACACACTCATGTAGGGTTGTTTTGATGATTAAATGAGAAAATATTTGAGATCATATTTTATAGCAGAAAAAATGTAATTATGTGTCTTTCTATTATATAGGCCAATGGTTATTTTCAAGACTAGTCTTGGTGGATGGGACATAAAACGCAATTACTAATGCCACCTTGAAATCTGACTGGATGGGACATCTTAGGAGCATGCCAAACACTCTTCCAGTGTTGCCACTTTAGAATTTTTGAACATCAAACAAATCTTCTGAAATAACATTTTGATGTTTTTAGCATACACAAATGAAGAACATGTGGATTCAATTTCATTATATACACACACTAAGACTTCAAAAGAATATCTTGGGGAAGGAATGTGAGATTTGGGAAAACCCAGGTTTAAAAAAAATACAATAATTCAAAACAAAGGAAAACTAGTACTTAATGGGTACATGATATTGGCCAGATGCTTTATATATATCATCTCCCCTAATCCTCACAACACCCTGCAGAATGGGGACTGCTGTCCCTCATTTACAGATAAGGCAACAGGAGTTCAGAGAGGGTGAGTTATTTATAGGACATCACAGAGTGTGCCAAAGCTGACTCAAACCCGAGTCTGACTGAGGCTAACACCTCTGCAGCCTCCTCTACCTCACCATCCTTGGAAGAATGTTTAGCACATAATGGGGTCACCACTGCTTCTCTGCACATAAAATGTCACCTTCCAACAGAAAATATAGAGTGTTCCTCATGGGCTTTGTGGACCTTAAAAGACCTGGACATGGATATGTTTCCCTAGACTCAGCTGTGAATAATCCATAAAATGGCCTCACTCCAAAAATTAATGCCATTGACCACTGTACTAATGCTGAGGCAGACACATTTCCAAGTACGTTGGTTTATTTAGTAAATATTTGTATGCCTCAGGCACTCAGCCACATCCCAGCCAGGATCATGAAAATACCATATTTGGAATCTTTACAATGAAGCAGAAAATCTTTGGTAAACAATGTGGAAATGACCATAAAGTTAACAAGGATTTTTTGGCCTTACTGGAAGAAACTAGTTAATTCCTTCACGCTTTTTAAGGAGGGTACCAGCTTGCTGCCTTCCCATGAGAGATCGACCTCTTCTCTAGGCTTATCAGAGTGTTCCCAACAAAACAGAGTGACATACCTATCAAGACGGTGGCCTGGCCAAGCTTTCCATCAAACCTGATAAAGTGCCAGTCAGAACACAAAGTAATGTCCTCCTTTTGTCTATTACCATACCATTGACTTTTTAGACCTATGACCAGAGCTAGACACACAATCTGCACAGACATATGAGAGAAGGAAAGTGAATGGATACTTCATGTGATATGTCCATCCCTTACCAGTGGGCTTTTTATATCACCCTCCACTGACAGGAGAAGGGCGTGGTCAAAGCTAGTGGACACAGCTCCAGTTGACAGTGTGTGCCAGGCGTGAGGTATGCACTGTGCTTGACCAACCTGAGGCTATTCTTTCCTCTCTGTCAGAAAATGTTGTCTCACACACACAAGCCTCAGAGATACTCGATTATAAAACTCATATAAAACAGGCCCAAGACAAGTTTCCAAACTCACAGGTAATTTTAAAAAATCTCCCAGTGGAAAGGTTTCTCAGTGATGACATTTTAATATGTTACTTTGCATAATAGCTTAAAAAAATAATTTCTATTTTCATATCATTTTATAGTCTATAAAGTACTTTCATTTTTATTAGCCTCATATAACCATCACCACAACCCTTCAGGTAGAAATTGTTATTGCTGCTGTTATTCTCATTTTTAAGATGCAAAATCTGGTGCTAAGAGAGATTGAGATATTTACCAATGCCCCTAACTTTGGTGCTAAGATTGGAAGACAAACACAAATCTTCTGGACCCATATCCTGCAGTTATTTTCTAGATCTCTCCTGGCATTTCTCTAATCACTTGGCCAACAGCTTCTTGCAAATCAGAATTATATCTTCTGTGTATTTGTTACAGAGCCTAGTATCAATAAAAAATGCAAAATATATAAAGATTTTAGTACTGAGTTTGTGGTGAACACTTACAAAATAACTGAATAGATAAAGTTAAACAATATGAAAGACAATCATGTGTATTTCTGCTATTATCTTCCTATTATCTGCCCACATTATTATAATCATCATGAATCCACATTTCCTGTGTTCACATTATATATGCATTTCTGGTCATTTTTATTGGCCACACTGTATTCATGTACCACAATTACCAATCTATTTCTCCATTTGGTGCTTTCAAGTTATTTTTCCCTCAAAAGAGAGTTATAAGGTATCTGATTCATCCTTCCTTTGCATGTCCCTGGCTGTGCCTCTCTTGACAAGCTCAGTTAGCCAAACAGGAATACTTTTCATTTGTACCTGAGCTATTTATTAAGAATTAAAATGTTTTTGGAGTTCAGGCTAATTGAAGCAGAAGGCCCCTGGGAGTAGGAGTGTGGAATCTCCATGTAATAAGCTCCTTAGTGATTTTACATACCCTAAGTTTTGAAAAACATGAATTATTTATGTGAACCTAGATAAAGCTGGATTCTGTAGCCAATTTAGTGCCTTTCATTTGATCACCTGCTTCTAGTTTAGGTCTTCAAATTCTGCACACATTAATGAAGCAATTCTTGTCCTCATCTGTTTAGTGAACAAGGATGGGACTGGGTGACTTGATGAGGAGTCAAGGGCAAGGCTTCATCTCAGCCGGAAGAGGAGGCAGCCTTTGGGTCTCTAACACATGATCAAGTAGAAGTCCAGTGAGGAGAAGGCTTCTGTCTGAGAATGTCCCTGGCAGTTTCTCCAACAAGCAATTACCCAACTACTGCAAAATCTCTTTTATAAACACTCAGACCACCCAACAGAAAGTCAACATTACCTACTCTTTTTACAATCATTTTGCCATTGTATGTGTATATTACTAAATATAAAAGGGCTACAAAAAAAGGTAGATGAAATTTCCCCAAGATGCCCCCCAGAAGAACCCTAAAGAATGTCTAACTTTTTTATTTTTACCAAAACATCCATTCAACTGGAACTTGGGAAATACTCCTTTTTACAAAAGTCATACACCAAAAGGCTTTTGGCATTCACAGCCCAGTATTTGCAAAGGTGCAGCTCAGCTGTGATATCTGTTAGGAAGCTTTCGAGTTTGTCAGTACAGATGTAAGAATTTACTTATTCAAATGGCTGTGCTCTTCGCTTTACAGTATGAGTCTGGGAAACCACTGCAATTTGAGTTCCCAAAGTCAAAACTACCCTTGTGATGTATGGAGAAGCAAAATAGGAGAGCTAGACTCTTACATGGTGATTTCTCTTGTGGGCTAGCTTGATGTGTGGCAGCAATGTTAAAATGTTATAAATGAAAGCCTCCTGGTTTTGGAGTCAAACAGAACTGGATCTGAATCACAGCTCAGCATGATCTTGGGTGGGTAACCACTTAGCTACTCTGAGATCTGCTTCTTTTTCTCCTATTTTATCAAAACATGTTAGTCCTCGGCTCATTTGTTTAGCACCTTATTTCAGCAAAAGCTATCCTGATGAACTACATACAGAAAGTACTAATGGATAGATGCTTTACCCTTTTCAGTATACCATATGAGTTCCAGAAGTAGCCTTAATGCCTTAAACCTGTAACTTTCAAAATGATGATCCCAGGTTCGGGCGCTTGTCTTTGAACAGAGGTCCCAGTGGTGGAGTTCCAAGTTTCTCTCCTCATCTCCACCCAAACAGCTCAACATTTGCTTGTTCTATTTAGCAGAGTTCCACCCAAGCTGGTATTTTAAAAAAAGAAAGAGAAAAGTCCCATTTCTGTGATAGTCGGAATTCTAAAAATCGGGCCTCCAACCAAGAACCTGTGAATATGATAAGCTAGCGCTCCCAGGATTAGGTTGTTATATGGCACAATTGACCTTTATGGAGATGATCCAGGTGGCCCTTAAAAGCACAGCACTTTCTCTGGCTGATGACAGAAGAAAGTGGAGAAATCTGAAACAGGAGAATTTGACATGCTGCTTTGCTGCTTTCAGGATGGAGGGAGACATGACTATTGAGCACCAAAGATATGAGAGACATTTCCCCCGCACACCCCCACAAAGCATGATAATCCACTCTCATTTCACAAAGAAAGAGAATTTAATAGAGATTAAGAAATTTTCCCCAAATCAAAAAAGTGTAACTCAGATTAAAAAACTTGTCTTCTCTTACAACTAAATAAAAAAAGATAACCAACTCATTGGAATACACTTAAAATAGAAATAGTCAAAAGAGACCCTCAACATCATTCAAAATAAACACATGAAAATTAAGTGAAATATGATCTGTTTATTAACATAAATTTAAAAGCTTAATAACATCAAATACTTATAAGGGTAAAAAACAGACAGTCTCTTATATTATTAATAGAAATGTAATTTAGAGGGTCCTTTTGGGAGATCAATATGACAAAAGATCAAAATTTGAACTATACAAGCCTTTGAATCAGGAATTGTGATTTACTCATGCAATAGAATATCTATAAAAGAATTAAAAAGAATGAAAATGAGATCAATCTATATGGACAAATATCAAAAATAACCAACAAATGTTATTCCATGAAAGGAGCAAGATGCAAATTAGTGCATCACATGATCTCATTTGTACCGATAGTGTTTACACAGTGTACATTAGATGATGATATCTGAGTTAAAATCCTCTGGAAGGATCCACAAGAAATTGTTGAGAGTTGATGTTCCTTTGAGAGAAACATCAGAAAATAAAGATGAGAATAAAGGAAAATTTTGACCTTTTTTCAAATAAAATAATAAAATATACATATGTATTTAAAATGTATATATTTTATTTTAAAGCATATTTATATGATTGAATGTATAGATTTACTTGTTTAATTATTTTAATAAATATGGCTTGGAAAAGAAAAAAAATCCACAATTCAGGGTCTATTCTTGTTCCATAGAAAAAGGAAGAGAGAAAAGAAAGGTACATTCTGATGGAGCTGCTTTGTGCTAGGTAATAGGCAGAAAGGATGGTGCCATTTTAATTCCTTGTTCTTTCTTTTCATATAATTTTTAAAGTAATTTTCTTAGTGGTTGCCCCAGAGATTACAACTCACATTTGAAATTATAACAATCTAGTTCAGATTAATACTGACTTAATTTCAATATTATACCCAGACTTTACACCTACAGCTCTGTTCTCTGCTCCCTTCTTTGTGTTGTTATTGTCATACAAATTAGATCTTTATACATTTTATCCCCATCAACATAGATTTATAATTATTATTTTATGCAGTTGTATTTTAAATCAGATGGGAGAAAAAAAGGAGTTACAAAGAAAGAATATTTTTATCATCTTTTACATTTACCTGTATAGTTGCCTTTACCAGTGCTTTTTATGTCTTTTGTGTGGGTTTGAGTTACCACATAGTATCCTTTCATTTCAACCTGAGGGACTCCTTTTTGTATTATGTAGGACACATTTCTCCATTTTTGTTTATCTGGGAATGTCATAATTTCACCATTTTTGAAGGATATTTTTACTGGATACAGAATTCTTCGTTGACAGTGTTTTTTTTTTCAGCATTTCAAATATGTCATCCACTTAATTGTTTCCACCACACACACAAAAAAAGTAATTATATGACATGATAGAGGTGTTAGTTAATGCTACAGTAGTAATCATATTGCAGTATAGAAGTCTATCAAATCAGCACATTGTGCACTTTAAACTTACATGATGTTATATATCAATTATATCTCAATAAAAATAAATTTTAAAATAAATCGGTCAATCGATTAGTCATCAGCTCTCTTCTGGCCTCCATGGTTTCTAATGAAAAATCAGTTCTTTTTCTTATTAAGGAAATCTTGTATTGATGAGTTGCTTCTCTCTTGCTGCTTTCAAGTTTCTGCCTTAAATCTGGCTTTCAACAGTTTCATTTTGCTGTACATAGGTGTGTCTCTCTATGAGTTTATCTTAATTAGAGTTCATTGAGCTTCTTGGATATTAATGTTCATCAAAATTGGCAAGTTTGGAATCATTATTTCCTCAAATAGTCTTCTATTCTTTGTATGTCTTCTTCTTCTTTGGACTTTTATTGTGTTTTTGTTGGTCTACCTGATAGTGTCCAACAGGTCTTCTAGGCTCTATTTATGTTTCTTCATTCTTTGTTCTTTCTGGTCCTTAAATTGGATAATATGAATTGACCTGTCTTCAAGTTTACTAAATCTCCCTTCTTGTTGACTCAAATCTCCTTTCAAAATCTAATGAATGTTTCATTTCAATTTTTGAACTTTTCAACTATATAATTCCTATTAGTTCTATTTTATGATTTCTCTTTTGTTGATATTGTCTATCTGATAAGACATTATTCTCATGGTTTTCTTTACCTCTTTGTGCAAGTCTTTGTCTAGTAAGTCCAATGTTTTGGCTTTCTTTTGGATAGTTTCTATAGATTGCTTTTTTTCCTAGCTATAGGCCATATTTTTTGTTTTGCTTTTGTCATAATTTTTGTTGAAATTTTATTTTGTATATTATAAAGCTTATATTATATTTTAAATAATATAATATAGAAACTTAGCATATCAGATTTCCCCCACTCCCCACAATTTTTGTTGCTGCTATTCATTGCTATTGTTGTTATCTTTTTGTTTAGTGACTTTGCTGGACTAATTCTATACTTTTTGTTGTATGTGACCCCCGAAGTCTCTGCTTGGTTGGCTTTGTAGTCAGTTAGTGATTATAAAGAGATTTCTTTATGTATGTAGAACTGACAAGTCTCCCAAGTCTTTGTCAAGGACTCTGTGTGCCTCAGTCAGGAGGTTTACAATTCTGTCTTATTCTTCACTTCCTACTTTTACAGAGCCCCAAAGTTAGTCAAAGATAAGAGCGTATGGTCTTATCAGGTCTTTCCTGAGAATATAACAGCCCTGGGCATACACATGGCCTTCTAGAGCCCCAAGAATATATTAGGGTTCTTCAAATCTCCATACAGACAACTTATTTTTCAGATTTATCTTTTAAGCTTTCTGGTTAGCCTTTTATTTGCCCTAACTGTTATTCAATGCCTCAGGTAGCTGAGATGTTCAACAATTGCCTCTCATTATTTTTGACAAACACTCATGAGGAAAGGCTGCTCCTGGGGAAAATGCAAGCTCCAGGTCAGGTCAAACAAAGATGGCCTTAAGAATGGAGTCTTTCAGTGAACCAGTAGATGAGTCAAATAATGACAATTGTCTGGAAATTTGTAGAAGCTCCAACCCTGTTCTTCCCCCTATTTTGGCTGCCAAGCTGCCAGCTTTCACCATAATCATAGGCTATTTATTTTCAAGACTACTGTGGAGCTAAAGGAGAGCAAACAGGTAGTAAAAGTACTGCAAGTTAAAACATCATAAAGCTCACTGCTATTATGGAGACTCAGCTGTTTTTCTTGAACAAAAACTCCCTGGGTTGCTGCAAGCCTTTGGTCCATTCTCTGAGTTTTGAAAAAGTTAAATTTGACCACTTTTGCCAGTATTCCCATTGCTTTTATGGCAGAGAGAATTTTCAGAGGTCTTTACCATTTTCACCAATATCACTCTATTTTATTTAATTTTAATTAATTTAAATTCAAAATTAAATTAACACATGGGACTAGTGGCTTAAAAAAGCCACATGGGACTTGTGTATTAGATAGAACAAGTGAAATCAATTAGTCATTTGAAAATCAACTCAATTTTTATACAGTTATACACTGAGAAAAGAGTGAAGAAACAAAATGGAGTCACCACAGCCAAGCTAACACAACCACTTAAATGATACGGGGCTGAAACATGAGGAATAGATTTTATTTTACTTTAACTTGCCTGAGGACTTAAATTTTTGAAACTCTATTGTTTATAAATTCATGGAGATACATAAAATCCTATAGATAACCCTCTGAAGAACTTAGAAAAAAATGTTCCTGTGTCCAGATCACTTGACATCTGGAAGATCACCATCTCAGACCAATCCAAAAGATAAGGTGTAGGACTGATTCTTCTTAAGACCATAAAATCTCTTTACCTCTTCTTTTCCTTTGGAACACTCTAAATAATGCCTGGTAGTGTTTCCATATTTGCAAATCACTTAAGACCCTTGAATAAAACCTTGGCATTAATTCTAGCAAAGCCTCCTGATTCATTTATGTTCAGTCAATGATACAAATATAGTAAACTTAAAATCACAAAAACAAAATGAGTAAGTTGTTCTAAATGAAACTCAAATTTTTATAGCTTATAGAAAACCTTTCCAAATTATTCAGAAATGTAATGACGAAAATAGCTTTCAATATATATTTAGGATGTGAAATGAAGCCTCCAAAGGAAAGCAGCCCTAAGGGCTCCCATGTTCTAAAATAGCATAGTTGCCCATTGATCTATGAAGATTATTTTTTAAATAGAGGCTAGATTATTTTACATATTTAGTCAGTCAACTTGCAGGTTTTTAAACTAAATGTAGCACAAATATAACAACAGTAAAAATAATTGCAGTTTTTGGGGGGAAAATGGTGTAGATGATAGAGGCTCTGTTCATCCCTCCAGCTACCAAATCAAAGTTGTGACGGACACAAGCAGCAGCAGCAAGGAAAAATTGCCTGGGATCTGGATGAACAAGCCCTACAACTAGGGAGAAATTCAAGAAATCACCCTGCAATGGCAGAAGGCAGGACAGGGCGAGGACACGGGGCTGCTGGGTCCCCAGGGGCTGAGTGAGACAGAGGCCATGGCAGCAGCAGACACCTCTTAAAGGGGCCACGTCCACAAGTGGATTTTTACAGTGACAGACCTGCTCACTCTGAGCATCAGTGCTGGTTCGGCTGTGCGCAGGGGGCTCCAGAGACTTATAGGAGACATTGTCGGAGTGAGGGCCCAATGAGACTCACTTTGTACAGAAGTGCTGGAGGTATCCATTGTTCCCTGTTGAGCCCTCCCCTCTCTCAGTGGCGAACACAGCGCCACCATAGCTGAGACGTCATCAAATTGGATAACAGTGGTTGCTCCACCCAGAGGATTCACTAAAAACCTGTCTCCCCCAAATCGCAGCCCCACCCAAGCCACATTTAGGTGTATCCTCAGCGATTCAGGTGCTCCTTGCTGAGCAGCGTCTAGACTCACACTGGAGGCAGCTGGCCTCGGTTTCTGATGTGGCCTTTTGAGGCAACTATAAAAACAGTGTCTGTGGATTGCTTGTCAAATCTTAACAGGTAGCCCCAGAGGGGCAGAGCCTTGGGCTAAGTTTGGCCTGCAACTGAACCCTTCTCAGGACTGTGCCATTGGACACCTACTTCACAAATCCACACTAATAAGTGCTTTGCTTAGTACATAGAAACAGACACAGAAAGGCAGCCAAAATGGGAAGACAAAGAAGCAGAAACCATATGAGAGAAGAGAACAGAGATCCAGATATAATGGAGTTAAGTAATCTAATAGATACTGAGTTCAAAACACTGGTTATAAAGATGCTCAATGAACTTTTGAGAAACATAGATAAATTCAGTGAGAACTTCAACAAAGAGATTAAAAAAAAACATAAAAGTAAAAGTGGAAATTATAAAAGGGAACCAGTCTGAAATGAAGAACACATTATCTGAGGTGAGAAGTATATTAAATGGAATAAACGAAGATATAAACAAAGTGAATAAAGAAGAGGATCCAATGCCCTATATAGAGGACAGGAAAGCCAATCAAGACACTTAATCAGAATAGCAAGAAAAAAAATGCCAAGACTATAAAAATAATTTAAGGAGGATATAGGACACTATTAATTCTCCAAATATTCATCTGATCAGTATAACTGAAGAAAATCAAGATGCTGAACAGCTGTTTGAAGAAATAATTATGGAAAACTTCCCTAACCTGGTGAAGGAAATAGACATAAAACCCCAGGAAGCTCAGAGAATTCCAAAAATCAGGGATCCAAAGAGGCCTACACCAAGACGCATCATTATCAAAATGCCAGAGGTTAAATACAATGAAAGAATGTTAAAAGCAGCAAGAGAAAAACAAATAATTACCTACAAGGGAACACCCATAAGACAGACAGCTGAAATCTCAAAAGAAACTATGCAGGACAGAAGGGCTTGGCACAAAATATTCGACAGGATGAAGACCCAGGATCTACAACCAAGAATAATTTATCCAGCAAAGCTAACATATAGAATTGAAGAACATATAAAGAGCTTCCCAAACAAAAATAAGCTAAAAGAATGTATCACCACCAAGCCAGTATTACAGGACATGTTGGAGGGACTTCTTTAAGAAGAAAAAACATGTATCGATAACAGGAATAAAAAATGAGAATGACTACATTCCTATCAATAAGTACCTTAAATGGAAAAGAATTAAATCCTCCAACCAAAAGATAGAGTGGCTGAAAGGATAAGAAAATAAGACCCATATATCTGAAAAGGAAGGGGAAAAAGATATTGCTTTGATGGACCTAGAAAGTGTTTAAGTCAGACAGAGGAAGATAAACACTATATGATTTTACTTATATGTGAAATCTAAGGAGTAAAAAGAACAAACTAATCAAAAACAGACTCACAAATAGTGGACAATTTGGTGTTGGACAGAGGGGAGGAGGGTTTGAGGGGCTGGGAGAATGGGGTGAAGGGGTAAAGAAGTACAAAGTAGTAGCTGATGGATGGTCACAGGGATGGGGAGCACGGCATAGGGAATGCGGTTAGCATTAATGTTGGCTAGGTGGAGGGTCAGGAGAGGGAGGGAGCAATTGGGGAGATTGTTTTATGAACTATATAGATGTCTAACTAATGTATTGTATACTTGAAACTAAATTTTAAAAATTAAAAAATAATAATAATTACAGTTTTTGAGGAACTTCTTGCAGTTGAGTTTTGCAAGTTTTGTCCTTTGATCTTCCCAAGGGCCCAGTGAGATTGAGGGTCATTATCTCCAATTTGCAGATGAGGAGAGTCTAAGAGGTGAGACAACTAGTCTAAGGCCACACAACAGTGTATATAGGGTTGGGCTGGGACCCAAGGTATGCCTTCCAAGATCACAGCTAAGGAACAGGGAGCTGGTGGTCCAGAGAGCAGCAAATGCGTCTCTAAATGCACTGACATTTGTTTCATGGAAACTTGGACAGGATGGAGGAACAGCAGGGCTACTCACACATCCTGTGTTTTCCTAGCCTGGAATGAGTGAATCTGCTATCCCAATAACAATGTGGATAGATTTGACACAACTTTCTCAGTTTCAGCACTGAAAATCCCACATTCCAGGAAACCTCTTAGTCCCAGACAAACATGACAGTTTGTCACCCTATCTATAGGTAATGTGAGAAAATAGCAGACAACAACCTGAAGTCATCTAGGGGTAAAGAAGCATCAGTCTCCACTAGGTTGTCATTTGCAGATTGTAACATTTTGACTTCCTTTTCTCCTGAGGAAAAATCCTTTTTTGTCAAGAAAAATACATCCCTTGAAATAAGAACTTCAGGATCTTGTCCCAGGAGCCAAAAAATGGCTGTGAAGAGCACCTGAAAAGAAGAGTCTTTCCATTTTTTTCAAGTCAACAGCACACACCCAGAGCCTCCAGTGTGGACAGTATCAGCCATTCCTCCTGCATCACTCAGGCTCCCACCCCAAGTGTAGACAGACATACACTTCACTCTAGGGGTGTCACCACTTAGCATAGTAAGATTACTATGTTAAAATCTGCCTCACACTTGGATGTCTATATGTTAATCATTGGGGTAGCATCCTGGGTATGTGTACAGAAAGCTAAGTGTCAACATTAAAAGAAAAAAATTAGACAAAAACTCAGAGTCACCAACTATCTCAATGTCTGGCATTGTGTTGATAAAACCTGTAGATGTTTTTACTGAGATCCCCAATGCTATTCTCTCACTCTTCCTTCATCTGGTTAACTCTTATGTCTCCTTTAGATCCAAGCATAAGCTTCACTTCTTCTGAGAAGACTTCCCAGATCTGCATCAGTTACCCCACACATTCACATGGCACCAGACACTCTGCTTTTACATCTTCACATTGTCTTACAATGATATGTCTTAATAGTTTCAGAGGACAAGGCCTTGTCTACCTTGTTCACAGTTAACTCCAGCACCTGGCACACACAGTCCTGGCACATCATGGGTGCACATTAAATAGCTCTGGAATGAATGCTCAGTGGCCTGTATTCAATTACCAAGTGTTCTTGACCTGAAAGTTACAAGAACCTGTCATGTTAAACTTTTCAAGAAATGAGATATCATCTTTATTCTTACTGGGATGTTTGTCTCCATGCTTCTGAAAGGAAAAAAAAAAAGGAAAGTGAATGAATAACTAGAGTGATCCCAATTGACTACCACAAGAGTTCTGTGAAGTAGGAAGGCCACACATTATTATTTCCATTTTATAGATGAGGAAAATGAATTGTAAGCCAAAATGAGAGAAACGAGGAGGTGAGGATATCCTCCAGCTGCTGTTGGGAGGTCAGGACACAGTTGCTCAGGGAGCATGGGTGCTCTCAACTGCTGGCACTGCCAGAAATCTGGGGGCAGACAGCACATGTGATTTCTAGCAGATTGAGTGGGTAAAGTTTGGCTGGATCTCATCACTAGTATTTATAGGAATGTTCCTCTCACTCTCTTATTACTTACCCTCTGGGCTGCCAGAAAGCCAAAAACAAATGGGGAGCAGCTGAATTTAAAACATTTTGATGCCACTTTTTTTTTCTAGTGTAATAAATTAAAAATGAATAGATTTGGTTTCAAACTGATACACTGGGGTTTAGGATTAGCAATCTTGTTCTCCTGCTTGGTTGGGCCTTTTTTTAAATAACGTTGGTTCCATTCATGGTTGAGTAAAAAAATAAATCTTCGATTTCAGCTAAGTGTGCAGTAAATTCATGTGGCTCACTCTTGTATAAGTTCACAGCTCACTTCATTTCTAGTCCCAGAGAGAAGAAGCAATTGCCTGCCCACCACACCAGATCACATCAGCCCCAGAATGGAGCACCTGAGGGTGTTAACACACATGGGGGAGTACCTGCCCACTGGCCAGAAGGGCCGCATGGAGATCTTCGAATAAATCCAGCTCAGGGTGCCAAGGGGCTTCTAGATTTCCCAGATGTTGGCTGATGGCAAATCACACTGAGTAGCACTTGTTTCAGGAAGATAAATTGAAGCAGGGTGAGTGGGAAGTAGGAAACTTGTCCCAAGATGTCCACTATACTGGACAATTTAGAAGAATATTGGCTTACTATTCCAGGTTTCAATCAGCCAAACAGGCTGTGGCACAAGGCCACCAAAGCTCCCTTTCCATCATCTTGTACGGGGTTCAACACAAGGAACAGAGTCCCTCCTCTGTGATTCCTGTCCCTGAGTATAAAGAGCGGCACTTAGCTCAGTATTTTGTAAATTGCATGTTGCCACGTTTGCTGCCCTAACTCACCTGTGAGCTCAGGGGCAGAGGACTTGTCTTAGTTACCTTTCTGCCCAAGCACCAGCTCCTAGCAAGGACTTTATACATACCTTGGGTTCAACAACTCATATTTAGATCCTACGTACATGTGAATGTCCTGCACTCAATAAATATTTATTGAATTCAACCCAGAATGGCTATGCTCAGGACAGAGAATGTGGTTTTTCAGGGACCCTAACAGCCAAACAATTTAAAATAAATCTTCATCCTTGACTTAATCATGGGGTTTCTATTTGCATGGTTTTGATTTTTTCAAGTCTTTTTTCTTCCTTTTACCACTGATCATGCCATTATTCTGCACCATCCAGAGTATAGGCCATGGATTTTCGATGGATATGTATTGATTAATATGTCTACACTCAGAATTGACTGATACTTTTCTGACATGACTGGTAAGGAGAAGCCAGATTTCAGGGTCTTAAATATCAACAGCATTCATGGGACCTCCCTATTTTCTTTCTCCCAAGGAAAGAGTTGTAACCAGCCTCACATGTGGACTAACCAAGAGCCAACGCTTGCAGAGGTTAGCAAAATCTTACCAACATCCAGTGACTTGTTCTGCCTTATGTGGAGATTGCTTATAAAAATTTTAACTAGGTTAGCTCAGTAACATGATTTACCCTCTAGCAGCTGAAGCCCAGGCTGTATTCAATGGGTGTCCAATTTGTTACCATGACTCTAAGGCAAGGTACCCAATCCCCAGGCCACAGACCGGTACCAGTCCATGGCCTGTTATGAACCAGGCTGCACAGCAGGAGGTGAGCAGCAGGCCAGTGAGCCTAGCTTCAGCTGTATTTGCAGCCGCTCCCCAGCACTAGCATCACCACTTCAGCTCCACTTCAGATCATCAGGTATTAGATTCTCATAGGAGCACTGGTCCCTGGGGCCAAAAATGTTGGGGACTGCTACTCTAAGTTATGGATCAAAACTGACAAAGTTCTCAGGACCGCCCCTGCCCAATATATGTCCCTCTATTAGTCTCCAACATCACACCTCCAAAAAAACAAATCAGTCTTTCCATTCAAATAAAAAGTATGTGTCTCAGTTGACCAGTGCATGTTACCCACAGGAGTGATTGGTCTCATTACTCTGACCAGGATGGGCAACATGGTTGTTTTAAGGCCAGTTCACATCCTAAGGGCTTGCAGCACACTGTCCTGCCTCCAGTAGCTACTTACAGTCCACACTTTAGATGGTGCTCCCACCCTTTCTATAACAGTTTTCTGCCTGGGTATTATAATTCAATTAAAAGTGAAAGAATGAATGAGACCAACAAGATAGAAGAGAAGAGAACCAGGGCAACAAAAGCATTCAAAGGAGAGAAGGTAGAACAAGAAACCTTTGTAAAACTTCATGGAATGGCTTTGAACTTTTCATTGAGTGACCACAGATGTGTCATGCCATGTTTTTCTCATTTCAAAATGGTCAAAAGTTTTTAAATAGGACTATTTATTTAGCTTAACCCCCTTCAATGGAAATCATGGAAAGTACTCCCTGGTTTCTTCCTCCTGGGTTTAAAGTATTTAAAACACATCATTCTCATAAAGAAATTCATAGTAGAATTTTCTTCATGTCAAAATTTAATATTAAAAGAAAAAGGAAAATTTATTTAAGACTAAATAATGCTGGCAATGCTGAGAAATTGGGAGGAAACTGGTAGGGGGTTAGCCTGTGTGATCTAAGAGTAAAATCATGTCTCGTGTGTACTAATCAAACCTCAGCAGGTCACTTAGCCCTGGAAGGCTTCAGCCAAAACAACTGTGAATGGTTAAAAAGGCTTTCAGTTTCTGGGGCACTCACTGAGCTGGATTCTTGAAGGCAAGAGAACAAAGAGCCGTTCTTTCTCATGTTTTTGTTGGATGCCCAAGTATCTTTGAAAAAGAACGAATATCTACTAGTAGATTAACATTAAGGAAGAGTCAGGATTAGGGACAGGAAAAAAAATCAGAGAGGATGTGTCACTGCAGTTCTGCAGTAGTTCAAAAGCTCATCTAAAAAACTCCTGGTCACCAAGCGACTCCTACTCCCTCCAGACAATGCTAACAGTTGCCGAGTGGAAGGGAAGACACATGGTGCGCCTGGACCGGAACAACACACAAGGCTGCAGAAACAGCACAGAGGCCTTGCTTTGCCCCAAAGTGCTGACCCACCCTCCAACTCTGCCCCTTTTAGCATCTCTCAACCCAGTCAACCCTGTTCAACAATTTCTTTTCTGAAATAGTCTCTTTGATGCAGGCTCATTTTGTGTTCAGTGACATGAAAGAGATACTGATGCTGATCATCAAAGGCATGTGCTGCAAACACCAAGCGGCTAATGCCTGAGGGATGTAACTTTATCTCTTCCTCTGACTTCAACATCCTCCGGCTGTGCAGGGCTCCCTCGTGGTTGGTAGAGCATCTTTTTTCCCCTACTAATTTCACAGCAGATATTAATCTGAGTGGGGGGTACATGAACTAATACCTTAAGCTTGTAAGTCACACTCAGGCACACATGCTCCATGGAGCTAAACACAACGGACACTGAGAGAAAGCTAACACCCAGGGCTCCCAAAAGAGCAAGTTTGGCTGCAGAATCCTCTCAACATCGAGGTGTTTTTCTTCACAGGCCTTGTCATGTGGAGAGCGCTCATCACACCACCCCTCAGAAATCCTGGTTGATCATTTCCTCACAATAAAAGATCTGGCACTTTTGTGTACTGGGCTAATTACTTTCCACTCTAGACATTCTGGATATGAAATATATCACATTAGGGGTGTTGGGTAAATCTGCACAGAACCATTAAAAATTACATTTAGAAGAATATCCCATGACAGAAAAAATGTTCATCGTATATCACTAAAGGAAAAAAATGGAGCACAAAACATTTTGTGCAGAATGATTTTAGATTTATAAAAACAAAATACAGTAAACTGAGTTGAGCATGTGCATTTGAGTCTGCGCAAAAGAAAATCTGAAAGGAATTCTACCAGACCAGCAACAGTGGTAGTAGCAGAGTAATGGGATCGTACATGGCTTGCCTTCAGTGTTTTTTTCCTTAAATATATTTTCTAAATTGTCCACAAGTGCATTATTTCCTTAACTTAAAAAGTTTAGGATTTGACTGACTGATGCATAGTAAGGAAAAGAAAATTTTTCTTTTAAAGAAACCATCTATATGTATTGACGGAACACAGCAATATGCAAAGGAATGTTCTAATTACTTTTTATGTATTTATTTTTAAAAAGAGCCAATAACATAACGAATTTCTTTACACCTATTAATTAGACCTCCTGAGTCACCCATCTCTTGACCCCAGCAACCAGAGGGATAAAAGTCTCAAATCAGTTGTGAAAATGAGGTTGTCAAAATTGTTTTTGCTGTCTACCTCAGAGTCATTTTCTATCAGATTCTTCGTAGAGGAATGCTTAGGACTGCACACTTTGCTGCTCTGGTTTGGGATTAAATGAGATAATAAAGGGAAACCATCAATTGTACCTCATTATAAGAATGGTTTTTGGTTTCTGGGAGTGGTCCTCACACCTGCCTTGCAGCCTAACCCTCTGTCTACTGTGACTCTTTTCTGGTTGAGGTGGGCATGAGTTTCAGACATGACTAGAAGGAAATAATGGTCAGATGCCCTCTCTCTGTGGTCTCTCTGAAGATAAACAAGCTGTGGAAGGGTCTGAGGGGACTGAGAACCCAACTAAGAACAAAGGGTGCAGGAGAAAGAAAACCAGGGAAGACTAAGAACAAAGAGAGTTAATACACAGACAAGGGTTTTCAGTTGTTTGACCCACTGAAGTCATCATTACAGAGGACAGGATAAAAGAGAAAATATTTGTTGGCTAGTATGAGTCAAAATTCTACTAGAATTTCTAGCCACCTAGAAACATACACCCACATACACACATTATATATATATATGAACACACGCATTCCTGGATGCCCATACTGTTTTCCTCATTCAACAACTGATTGGTAAGGCTATTTCCCTGTCAGTCATGAGCCTCCCTGGGCTTTCCAGCATTAAATGCATCAGCAGGCCCATAAACAGGCCCAAATACTAAAGGCTATCTAGGCAACCAGCTCCAGAGGTCTGTTGTCCCACATATGTGCACTAATAGATTTACTGCAGTGGGAATGAATATTGCAAAGAGCACTTTTCTCGCATTCACTAAACTAATATTTGGTCTCAGGCCCTTAGAACAAAACATAGCTTTAGTTATCTGTTGAGCGGCCCTGTGTATAAAAGAATGATCAAGTGTAGAATCAAAGCTCCCCCAAAAAGATAGAAAACTAAGTGTATTTCTCTTTTGTTGAGCTTTAATAATAACTCTTTGCCTTCCTAACCTCTACCAAGCATGACCTGAGCCCAGAGCCTCCCTTCACCTCATGAACAGTGGTGGCCCTGCCACCCACATCCTTCACACAGACCAGGTCCGATGGCAATTCAGGTTTCCCCAGACAGGCCCACCAGGCTGCCTTACCTCTCCTCGATGCAGCAAGAGAGCATTGCCAATGGCTCCTTAGCTCTGAGAGGGGTCTGGCCTGAGCCAAGACCTCTGCTTACCTTTCCCAAACTTATGGCTTACAACTGTGACTTACTGAGCCAATAAGGCCAAGCCTCACAGCACTCAGGCCAGGTCCTCCAGCAGCCAAACCCCTCCCTACCTCCCCTCTACCCAGAGGCCCCTGGTGGGCATCTGCTACCTTCTGCTGCCCCCAAGTGGCCTACAGCAGAGGCCCGGGGCAGGGAGGTGGGGGTGGACAGGACAGGCTTCCAAGTGGGGGTGTTGTCCTGCTTTCCCCCAAACTGTCCCCTCAGCAGGGTAGCAAGTCTGATTCCAGCCATTTGCATTCCCTTAGCCTAACCCCAGTGGATGTCAGGCTGTCACACACCTACATGCCTGCAGCCAAGGGCTCAGCTCCTGTGATTGCTTGTCCTCATGAATCTCCAGGTTACCAAGAGGAGAAAACACAAAACTGCAAAGCAAAGGAACCAAATTCTCATCCTGGCCCCTGCTGTCTTGCTAACAGCCCAGGCCAGGTAACTTAGCTCCCCAGAATATTTTCTCATGAGTAGAACAGAAATAATAACACTTTTTCTACCTATTCAGAGGGGTGATGTGAGAAATGTGCTCTCCCCAAATAGGTTACCAGATAAAATACAAGATGCCCATTTACATTGGAATTCAGATAAACAACAAATAATTTTTCAGTATAAGTACACCCCAAGTGTTTCTTGAGAGATATTTATAGTAAAAACTTTTTCATCATGTACCTGAACTTCAAATGTAACTGGGTGTTTGGTTTTGTGTGGTTTTGTTTGGTTTGTTTTTCAGGGTTTGGTGTTTTGTTTTGTTTTGTTTTGCTTTGCTTTTTGTTTTGTTTTGTTTTGTTTACCCTGAATCTGGCAACCCTATCCCAAATGTCAGGCATCCCTACTTCTGCAGGGTAGAAATCGTTAAGTACCTTCTCCACAGTCTGTCTCCCAGCAGCACTATCACCTGGGCTGACACAGAGCCAGCAGTTTCTGACTGGAAGGAAGAGAAGTGAACTCATAACTTCCTGCTGGAGTATCCTTACATCTGGAAGGCCCACAGGCCCCCGCACTTCCTTCTGCTTATGCCAGGCACCTTAGGACAAGGGCACCAGCTCACTTTGGGAGTTGCCTCTTGTCTGATCACAGCTAATATTTTTTGCAAGTCAGAGATGAAAAGCACTCCCAAGGTCCTAACATCTCGCAGACATCTGTTATTCGTTTTCTTTGGTCTTGATTTTGTCTTAATCTTGTACGAGGGCTCAGGCACACATTTAACTCTCTGATTTAGGTTCTAAGCTGATGACATTCTAGAGTTGGTATTTTTCTCCAGATAGGAGAGATAATGCATACATTTGTTACCAAAGCCATTTGACACCCATTGCCTCATTTCACCTTCATACATTGGGAGACAATGTGGTACAGAGCAGGAAATATCAACCCTGGCAGCACACTGGCAGTACCTGGGTGGAGGATGAGGGAGAGTTAAAACCCTGATGCCCACACTGTGCCCCAGACCAATGACATCAGCATCTCTGGGGGTGGGAACCCTGGCATCGATGTTTCCCAAGGTCTCCAGGTGACTCCCACGTGCATACAGGGCTGAGAACACTGATCCAGAGCAGTGATTCTCAAATATGGCCCCTGGACCAGGAGCACAAGCAGTCCCTAGGAAGCTGTTAGAGATACATGCTCCTGGGCCCCATCCCCGACCTGCTGAATCCAAAACTGGGCTGGACTGCCCAGGTGACCCTGACACATGCTTACCTCAAGGACCCCTGGCGCAGGGGAAAGTACAGGCTTCAAAATTAAAACAATCTGGCCTCAGTTCAAACCCCAGTGCTTCCGCCAATGAGCTCTCAAATCTTAGCTTTCACATCTGTGAAATGGAGACGAATCTAGCTGTCTCATACATATGGGGGAGAGATTCAATGAAATGAGATGCATAGTTTTCCTAGTAAAAAATAATCTGACAAAAATACAGCAAATTCAGTGACCAGCCATGCATTTTGCCCAGACAGAGGGAGCCCCTGGAATGTGGGGTTTCAGTACTGAAATAAAGAGCCCAACACACAGGCATGAGTTGGTCACCCTTATCCATACATACTAGTTTTCTCTTCCCTCATTCTCTCATAACAACTCTATGAGGGATGTGAGGTAAGCATTACAATCTCCATTTCACAAGTGGAGACACTAAATACTTGAAAAGACTTGCCTGAGACCGCCTCAAATCTGGTACAGCCAAACTAAGACCTCAGTTCACTGATCCTAGCAAAGGACTCTTTTTTAACCTGTGAGTCAGACCCCTGAGTAATATCAACACCCATTCTAAAGTTTCTGTTAATAATAGCACACTGAATCCACCTGACAACCTAAGAGGGTATTATCATCAGTCCTCATCTACATAAGGAAACAAGTACTGGGACAAGCTTCATGGGTGTGCACTCCGTGCAGTTACATGGGTCCAGCACTTGGTTGAATGTTCTCTTAATAATTTTTAGAAAGGACCCTGCATTGTCATTTTGTACTGGCACTGCAAATTGTGTAGTTTATCCTGTTAAAGGCAGAGAGAGACTTAGCAATTTACACTAGACCACCCAACGGGGAAGTGACAGAGCCCTGTTTAAAAGCCAGGGTGTCGTCTTCAAGCCTGGGGTCCTGATGAGAATACTCTGGTTCCAAGAGTGAACCTTACTTTTACACTAAACACTAAACAGAAAAAGAATTCCACACAATGTTGGGCACATTAGAACTTAAAGCAGGTCTTCACCTCATTGTAAAGAATATGAGCCAATCATATTCATGACATCACTTGTCACATTTCTTAAAATTCTCTTTAAAATGTCAGCAGTGTAGATCATTTCTATTTATCATTAACATAAAAAGCAAACCTAATCATTTTTATCCCCCCACTTCAACTCAGCAAAATCTACTAGAACATTCCCCAAACTCAAGGACTCCTGATAAATCTTAGCACTTGTCCTAGTCAGTTTGGGCAGCTGTAATACTGTACCATATACTGGGTGACTTAACCAATAGAAATTATTTCTCATGGTTCTGGGGGCCAAAAGTCTGAGGTCAGAGTGCCAACATGGTCAGGTTCTAGTGAGAACCCTCTTCCAGGTTCAGACTTTTCACTGTATCTTCATATGACAAAAAGAGGGCAAGAGAGCTCTTTGGGGTCCCTTTAATGAGGGTACCAAACCCCTTCATGAAGCCTCCATCCTCATGACCTAATCATCGTCAAAGCCTCCATCACCAAATACCATCACATTGGGGATTAGGATGTCAACATATGAATTGGAGGGTACAACAATATTCAGACTTATGCTAGAAATTATCATGACCTCATCTCTTTTCTAATGTAGACAAACTTCCCCAAAATTCCATGGTATGGCTTCTGTCCTGATGCTTATGTCCACATGTGCCCTAATTGTACAGAACTGTGAGACATGAAGAATCAGCAACACCCTATACCCCCCTCACCCAATATCCTTTTTCTCCTCTATGACCAAAGATCCCACCCTACAGTTCTCTCTTCTTTCCTCTGACCTTAACTATCATACCCTATAGCATTTGCACAGGTGTCTTCACACCTTAGCATGGCTATAGTCAATATGTACTTCTTCCCATCTATGTATGAGATAGCTAGTATCACCTTCATCTCACAGATGTGAAAGCTAAGATTTGAGAGCTCATTGGTTGAAGCACTGGGGTTAGAACTGGGGCCAGATTGTTCTGTTTTCAACCAGGAGAACGAAAAGTGTATCATTAAAACAATTTCAGATAAGTGTCTGAAACCCCTTAGGAGTCTGTGGAGGGGGTCAGCAGACTATCCTGCACAGGTGCCATCAACTTTGTGTGAATGAGAACAAGCCATAAATCTATGAAGGAAATCTACAGGCATGATGAACTGATTTCTGTAATTGTCTTTCAACTCCTCCCCACTCAATTCACCTGTCGCCCTACTCATGGAATATGCAGGCTCATAGTTATGAAGGCTCAGTTAAGTCTCACTGGCAAGCACGTCAAACAGAAGGGAAGAAGGAGTGGACAGAGAAACAACCAGGTATGAAGTCAGAAGTACCCCACATGCTTGTCCAAGAGAATTTGGGACTCAAAGTTCAAGTCAACTGTAAGCCAATAGGAGGTGTTGGCTATCCTAGCATCTCATGTCCTGAAGTCACAGCTCATTCTGACTGAGTTCTATCTAAACCATTTGAGGTTTAGAGAACTACATTTGAAGAAGACCATAAAAGAGAAATTGCAGTTGGAGGCAGGAAGTGATTAGAAAATGAATAAGAACTTCAAAAAGGAAAGAAAGAGATTAAGGTACATTTCAGCCAAGTGTCCGCACTGGTAAGGAACAGATTCTGAGACTATTGTGAGGGGGAAAAAAGGCCCTGGATGGATGGAAACAAGTCTAAGACTCTAGTGAGGAAGGTAAGAGCTGAGTCAAATGCAAGGTTGATGATGGCTGAGTCAGTTCAAATGTGCTATTTGTGAAGAAAATGCATCTATTCATATTTCAGTATCCAGAGGTGAATAGATAGCTAATAACTCCCAGGGAAAAAGAAAGAGAAGAAAATAATACTGGATGTCATCAACTCAAAACCTGGAACAATAACTAAGGAATACTGTAGTACATCACACAATACCCTATGTGGATTTTCATTTAACACTTTTTTATAATAATTGTATATTTCAGAGAAAAAGAATGGAGTAGACAAACGAACCTAGAGAATGTATTTAAAAAAAACAGATCTGGAAAAGATAAACATTACTGCAAGCAATGCTCTCTGAGAGTGATCAGGAATATGGGCTCCAAAAAATATGTGGTTAGTGAGCCTAAAAGTATAAGATAATAAGAAAAGTTTAAGGAAGTAATTTTGGAAGTCTAGAATGAAGCAGAATCATTTTAGCAAGGATTTGCTTTGATCAAGTATTGAAGCTGCGTTGCCAATCTTAGGATCTAGCCATTATTGTTTTCATCCAGGCTTCAGTGTAGGGGTACCTGCTAAGTGTTAAATGCAGTGAGAGATGTTCTGCTGTAGTAATGGAGGTGCCAGATATTACCCTTCTGGGAAGGTTCAGGACACCTGAGGATAAGTTCGCTTTCTTTGCTCCTAAGATGGGCAGTAAGTTCTCTTACCCATTGATATTTAGGAGACAAAAGAGAAAACCTTTCAAACCCACAAAAAAAGATGAGGTGTCAGGATATAAGATAGTTTAGCTTCTAGATCCTAATGGTGACAACACATAAGACCACTGCCTCCACATCCCAGAACCATCTTGCATCTTAGGGAGAGACTGTGTATGTCAATAAGAGAAGGGTTGCCAGCAGGAAGCCTGTCAGCACGCTGGGCAGAACAGACTAGAAAACCCACCAGGACCTTGTCCAGCATACATCCAGTATTACCGCTCTGAGCCTGAGGCTCTCTGTGCTCCTCTCACAGTCTGGCAGGAGACTCCATTCACGGTGTCCACATGTCTCTGGGTATAGCACAGGAGCTCTAGACTCCCCTATCCTGAGGTAGGATGTGACTGCACAAGACCCTGTTGAGTAAGGCTGGAAGAACAGGGAGCCAGCTCTCTGTGACATAGGGCAACTCAGCAGACAAAGAGAAAGGCCAGGGCTGCTGAGTCCCTCTCCCTGAATCAATTCCAGATCTATCTCCTCCTCAACATGTGACTTTGAGCAAACTACTTAAGTTTCTTTTTACTTATCTGTAACATGTGGATTATGACAACCATTCTAGAACCTTCATCTTCGGATTGTGCTGATGTGCAATTTCAGCAAGATGAAGAAAAGTTCTGTGTCACCATGGGGCTTCCGAACAGCCAAGAGACAATGGGATAAATTCAGTATAAAAGTCAAAAAGATGGGAATCAAAACAACCCAGTGTAGAGACAAACAGTGCCACTATTACTCAGAAATGTTTCTCCATAAGTTAACTATTAGAATTAACAAAGCATTTGAGATTGTAACACAGGCAGAGGACTGAGGCTGTAATGCCTTGACACAGTGCCTTGTTTCCATAGTGCCATGCCCTGCCTCTACTCTGGATTAATGAATTCATTATTCATTTCTCTTTAACTTGGATTAATTTTGTCATTTCCTTCCTTTAATTCAACTAATACTTATGGATGCCTGATCAGGAAGACACAGTTTTTCTTGAACTATGGGCTACATTATGTTCCCAACCATCATGGCTTTGCCAGGAGTCTTAACTGCCCAAACTGCTCTTAACTGGGCAGGAATTTTGCATACAAAGCAACACAGGATCCTGTGGTTGTGGAAGAAAGTAACAGTACTATTGAACATCTTTCCCATCACACAATTATCTGTCAGCACGGCTGGTGGCATAGGTTACATATACTCGGGTTGGAGCAGGCGACATCCAATTGTCATGTTCCCCGGGTGAGGCTCAGAGAGCAGTACCAAAAGGACATTTTAGGCCAATATGGCGAAAGTCATGCTTTAAGAATCATCAAGTTTTGCAAACGAAGCATTTGGAGATTTATATCATTCAAAGATAATTACAGCTGAATACAGGCTTTCTTTAATGATAAAAGACAAATGTATTTTTAATGTTAGAAAAATCTTCCTCACACACATGTACACAGTAGAGAACTGCAAATGCTTCAGAATGTGCAAAGAATATCTAATTGGGAGGAAGCAGGTCTTGTTTATTTCCACCTTCCAGCTTCTCAGACAAGAGGACCTTGGTGTCAGAAGAGAGCAAAGATAACACAGACTTACATATTTCAATCATTTATTCAATTATCCCTGTTGGTTTAGAATATGGAATGTTAGGAAGAGTGTCCTGTGATCTCGGGCCAGTGGATGCCTGAAATAAATGACCCAGATGAGTTTGATGAGTTTCTTCCTTAACTAGTGATGGTTTTTAACAAAATTTTAATTGTTTTTGAATCGTGGTAAAATAAACAGAACATAAAATTTACCATTTTAACCATTTTTAAGTGTACTGTTCAGTAACATTAAGTACATTCACATTTTTGTGCAATCATCATCACCATTCAGCTCCAGAGTTCTTTTCGTCTTGCAAACCTGAAACCTTGTACTCATTAAACACTAACTCCGCATTCTCCCCACCCTGATCTATCTATGACCACAAGTGCTGGCAAATGCCATTCTATTTTCTGTCTCTATAAATTTGATTGCACTAAGTATCCCATATAAGTAGAATCATGCAGTATTTGTCCATTTGTGACTTAAAACCAGTCACACAAAAAAAATGTCTTCGAAGTTCATCCATATTTTACCATAGAGTAGAATTTTCTTCTTTTTGAAAGCTAATATTCCATTGTATATACGTACCATATTTTGTTTATCCATTCATCCACCAATGAACACTTGGGTTGCTTATACCTTTGAGCCTTTGTGAATAAAGCTACTATGAACATGGGTATGCAAATATCTCTCCAAGATCCTGCTTTCATCTCTTTTGGATATATACCCAGAAGTGTCTTTTGTAATTAGTGATCTTCTATAATGGCTGAAAAATAATGATACACAATGACTTTTAGTAAAATGTAAAGTATATTTAAATTCTGTACACATATGTGTGTCAATGTTCAACTAACTGCTACTTATCAATAGTCTGAGGAGTTGCCTAAAATTCAATGATAAAGAAGTATTTTCTTTTCTAATTTTTGCCTCTTTCCACAACATAAATACTTTCATTTAAATCAACCAGGAAAGTTGAAACTATAAAATCAAAAGGTGTGCACTCTCTACATGGATGTCCACTGCAATTTTTTTAATTATGGAAAATATACGAAACACATAACATAGTTTTAGGTGTATTCACATTGTCCTGCAGCAATGAAATTTTTCATCTTGCAAAACAGAAACTCTGTGCCATCAACTCCCAATTACTCCTCCCCCCAACCCCTGGCATCTGGCATTCTACTTTCTGCTTCTATATATTTGACTACTTTAAATATCTCATATAAATGCTATAATTTTTTAAATTAAAACATTAAATAGAATCTCTGAGCAATAAAGAAAATTATCTATTTATTGAACATTAACCACTGTGTATACACACACAGAGTGCTTTGGCAAATTTTTTACAAACCTTTCATTTGCTAGTGATTTAAGAATGCTAACTTCCTCTGAAAGAAAACCACTCAATTTTAGTCAAATACTTGATGAGCAATTAAAGGCTTTATGACAGAGGCCTATCTAGTTCAATCAATGAAAGGAAAGTTATTTTAAGAAACACCTGCTGTTATTTCAGATTTCTTTCCTGGTTGATATGTCTCGGCCAGAGTTGGCCTCCCTTTCTGTAGACCATATGTGTGAAGAAGCTTGCCTGGCTTAATGAGCCTAAAACACTCACTCATGGTTAGATCTCTCTTCATATGTCTAAAATTTCTTTAGGATTCTTGCAAGGAAGTAGTCAACAAGGCTAAAAGTAACTTGAATATCTTATGGGTAAGATCATGATGCTGCCCTGGTCTTCCCTTCCCTACCCTGGACCACACAGCATGATATTTCTCAGTATTAGGTCTTCTCTCAGCAGCCCTCCTGTCTCACGGGGTCCCTGCCCACTCTCCATCAGCCCTGCTTTCCCTCTTCCATTTCCTAGATTCTCAAGAATCAGCTGCCTTAGCAGAACATCTTCCCCACATTTACATCTTTTTGTTATTACATGACAGGTATACAAAATGGTAAAGAAACATTAAAAATCTTTGCAAAATATTTTTTCTTTTCCCTTTCCATTCTCTCTTTTCCTCTTGCTCTCTCCCTATCACTTCCACTAGAAGGCCTATACAGGCCTCGCTGGCTTCCAGGGATCTCTGCTTACCAACAAATCAGTTTACTACACACTCTTCATATCTACTGAAGTTCTGCTAACAGCAGCACAGACTCAGAAAATCAAAAAGAGAGAACTTAGAGCAGATCTAGTTATGTCACTAGATGAGCTTTCTGATCATTCCTTCCCCTTGCGTTGAGTTACCTATACAAGTTACTATCGTTAAAGGAGCTCCAGCCAGGACTTGGGCAGTTCAATATCAGGTCTAACATGTGATTTTACCCAACTTACAAACTAACAAGTTAGCCTGATTATATTTTCACAGATGCTGGCATAAGATGTGAACTCCTGGATCAGAAAGAAATGACTGGTTACTCACAACACAGCAAGAAGTATGAGCATCAGCATATTTGCATCAATTTCTCTTGCCCTCAAGTTCCACAGAAATGACCCAATGGGCCCAGACTGATGCTACACATAAGGTAGGTCTGTGTCAAAGCCCAAGAATACTGAGGTCGAAGAATCCACTGCTTTTATAATAAACAGTAAACAAATCTGCTCTTTAGGTTCTGATGGGTGGGGAGACACTACCTCCTTTCTCAAGGGCATCAGCTGCAAGAACAGTTCTGAAGATGGCCTGAGGAAAAGAGCACTCAGTCTTGGAACACCTGTAAGAACAAAAAAGACCTGAGGACTCTCTCCCAGTATTCGCCTCCAGATCTGGTCTTGCCATTAACTAGTGATGTGACTTACAAGAAGTCACAACACCTTCTGGCTCCTAGTTTTCCTTATCAATAAAATGGTAATGGTAATATGTATCTCATTTGTGTCACAGAGCCAAAGTACTCATGTTGGAAGTGGGAAGTTAGTAGAATTTTGAGGAAGCAAAGAAAGGACTGGTTTCCTGCATGGGAATTTTCACTGGTGAACATCAGAGCTACAAGAAATCCATAAGTCACTTCTGAGTCTCCTCTACTTCATGCAAAAATAGTAATATCTTGCAAATAGTTTTGAGATCCAAGTGCCACAAAGTCAGGTTCAGCCTGTGCTTGTGCAAGAAGCCCAAGTTTTCACCAGCTTCCTTCTTTCTCTATGGAGAAAGCTCAACTGGAGCCTGATACTAAATAGTAGAAACCTCCCTTCCCTGCTCTGTCTTCCTACCCCACTCTCCGCTACAACTTCTTTATCCTAGACCCCTTACCTCAGATCTCAGTTCTCTACTACATGGCCACATGCCCTGAAGCATCTAAAAGGAGACGGAATCTGTGCTGATGTAGATGAATGAAGGGTAGAGTAAAAAGTGTGATCACAGAATATAGACTCATCTAAAAACTTTTACCCATGACATTCTATTTCAAAAAGACATTCTAACTTACAAACTCAATCAATCTAAGGTATTTGCAGTCTAAACTTAATAAAAAAGTAATTCATTTTCTTTGAAAGTTTTAACAAAGCAGTGGAAAGAGTACATTGAAATAGATATCTGAATTCATTGGGTCAATAACCCATGAAATACACAAGTTTTCTACAGGATTCTGAAAGAAGGGTCTAAAAGTGAATATGTTAGTATTATTGGAGGAAAACACTTAAGAGAAGACCTTCAGGTCCTCCTAAGTATATGCTGAGGACACCAATCAATGTGATCAGTCGACTGGTCAAAGACCTTATCCAAGGAAACACTTTGTCTATAACCTTGTATGCCCTCACTTAGACGTTATGAAGTAAGTGAAGTGGATATAATTATTCCCATTTTAAAGATGACCAAACTGAAACACTTAGAGGCTAAATGACTTGCCCAAGATTAGACATTCAGCAGGAGGCAAAGCTGGAATCAGACCTAGACTTCTCACCTCATTGTCAAGTTGCATTATACATCTGTCTCTGAATCCTCCATATTTTAATTTTAAAAAAATGCCTGGATAATCTGTTCAAAAAAGGAAAAAAGGAATAACTCAGTTACTTTTTTTTTTTTAAGTTCAGGTTGATAGAGATATGCACCATATACTAGGTAGGTAGCTAGGTAGGTAGATGGTTAGGTAAGAAAAAAGAAATATGTGTACACATATCCATAAATATTTGAGACAACTTAGAAAATTAAGCACAATATACAACAGAAAAGTGAATAATAAAATCATAATCAAAATCAGTTGAAAGGAGCAAATAAATGGCTGCCACTAATCACCAGGATGTAACAGATAGTGCCACTGGGGGCAAAATTCAATCCTGAGTTCCCCATGACAGTATGAGATATATTTGTCACTGTTAGGTCAATACAATATTCATTTGGAGTAACAAACCTTTTCCTGCCTTACAGGTTCTTATAAAAAAAAGTACATTCTTCAAAAGAACATGTCTGTGTCAGCTGCCTTCTGTAAAAGCTGAAGACACAGCACTAAATCTTGATTCGTTGGATGCTTTCCTTTGTGGAGTTGAGATAATGAGGTGCAGGTACATAGCTTTCAGATGATCTAACTCAGAGCTAAGGTGTACATGGTCTTGAGCCCTGTTTTCTGTCTCTTAACATCTAATTCCCAGAGACAGGAAGAGCTCTCAGTATGTAGGTATCTGACACCCCATAAACATCTCAGCTGAAAAGCTACAGATGTACTAGAGTCAGATACCCAGGAACCTAGGCAGAAAAGAAAAGATGAAAACAAAGGGAGAAAATAGCAAGGGTTGTAAGTTGAAAATTCTAGATAAGATTGTTTTTACAATCCATGTGAATTAACATAGACATTTTTCAAGTACCAATTACATCAGCTTCTTGAAGCTGATTCTTTGATTCTTGCATCCATTTGGAAGTTTCTGTATTAACAGCACATTTAGTTTCTGTTCATTCATTTAATTGGTTTGTCTTCCAAAGCATCTAACAGTAATTGCCTACTTGATGTTATTCTCTTGAGCTTATTTCCACGTGTCAGCTGCCATCTGCCTACTGACTGACACTTCTTCATTGGTTGGAAATAAATCTTTAAATTCCAGCTGTAGTCCAAACCAATAAGTGTGGTCTCTGAAAGAATAAATGAGGGGATAAATGTGAATTGACTAGTGCTTTAATAAATACATATTCAATCCAACAAATATTTATTGTGCTCTGTGTATGCCAGAAACTGTGTTAGGTGTCAAGCTTCCAAAGACGAATAAAGCATATCCTACCCCCACAGTGATTTCACTATTTAACAGAGAAGAGTGTGTCATTGATACACAATCTTTAACAGGAGATCCAGCCTCAAGCAAACGTATGATCACACACTACGTTGTGAGTGCTATGGTAAAGGGATGGACTGTGGTAAATGGAGAGGCCCATTCTGATTTGATTTTTCAGAGGGACAGTGATTTATTCCGCCGCCCCACTTCTTCGCTAACAGAACCTTGACTTTGTTCATGTATTCATCCATAAGAGAAGGACCCCACAGGAGTAAATCCTGATTATTCTAATCCTGTCATGATAATTCCATGCCTCTTGCCAGAATCAGTTTAGGCATGGAAATGTGCTGAAATTCTGGCTGAGAAGATATAAGAAGAAATAGGCTGGAGGGACTTCTAGAAAAGGTTTCCTTGATCTTAAACAGAAATGATCGCTTCCTCTGGATCTGATGACAGGAAATGTCAGCCATCTTTTAACTGTGAGGTATATTTGACTAAGAGCATTAGGCAGTTGGTTACCTGGTATTTATAAGTGTGGACAAGTAAATGTACATATGTGGGCATGGGCACTTATCTATAAAGCTGTGAGCTTCTTAAGAACATGGATTAGGTCTTACACATAATTTTTTTTTGCCCCCACAGGATCTAGTATAGTATCTGACACATAGAAGACACCACCTAAATGTCTTTGAATAAATCAACACACAGAAATTATACTGACAACATTTATTACAAACAGATATTAGTATATAACATCATTTTACTAAAATTTTAACAAACATATGTTTCCAGTATATGTAACATTTTCTGTTTTGTAATTTTTTTAAACACAACCCAAGACTAATCTAGACTTATGCTGTCCAATTTGGTAGCCCCTGGACACATGTGGTTATTTAAGTTAATTAAAATTCATTAAAAATTTAGTTTCTCAGTCACAACAACCATATTAGACAGTGCAGACTCAGAACATTTCCATCATCATAGAAAGTTCTACTGGACACCATTGATCTAGAGTGTGCACTGTCCATCTTTGAATCTAGCTCAATACCTCACACATAGTAGGCACCCAATTTGTTGAAATCATTGATTCATTCATTCAATTAATCATTTCAGATATTATTAGAACAGCCAAGATAAAATATGGCAAGCCTTATCATACCAGTTAATACAACAGAATAAATATTTAACATATCGCAAAGTCAGTGCCCCACTGGTCTATAAGAATGCTAAGCTATCTAGCAAGTCCCACAGATTTCCTCACCGCCCAACTTCCTTGAGCACGAGGGTTCATCCAGATACAAAATCAAGCCCAAACTGTACTGATGAAATCAGCCTGAGCATCCATCAAGTCATGAACAGGTTTGTGGTTCAAAATATGTTCCTTGATTTGTTCTCATGGTCTTGACCCTCCTAAAGGCAGCTGAGCCAATGTACTTTTCAGAACTTATGTTCAATCTCTATTCTCTTAAATTTCATCAAGAAATTTCACTATAAATTAGAGATTTGAGATTATTTTCTAAGCCCCACCAGATTAAAATGCTTTTTGTAGTCCTGAGGCAACAAATAACACATGAGCATGAAGACCACATGGTTGGAAACCCAGCTCAGTCCCTTCTTAGTTTTGCGACCTCAAGCAAGTTATTCAACTTCTGGCTTGTGTTTTCTCATCTGTACAATGGAAAATTTTTAATAAGATTCTGATAAGATTCTCTCAGAATTTAATGGGTCTCTGTGTGTGAGCACTCTTGGCCCCTCCCTGCACAGGACATGCCCTAGATAAACAACCAATCAGCCAGAGCCAGCACAAAGAAAGTGCTAGCAAGTGTGGCCTCTCCCTTCCCCTTCACTAGCACAAAGTCTGTCTGAAGACCCTCAGTTTGATCTCCTTTTTTCAGGAGTTGTTAATTTTTTAGATTACTTATAAACTTAATCCATCAATCAGAAGGAAAAAAAAAACAAACCCTGACTGTGAAGAGACATCGGCCCCTGAAAATCAACAGTCTACCCACAGAGCACCCCTATCACCTGTAAAGCAAACTTCCTTGCACAGTGGCTATCTGCTATTGTTGCTAGCTCATCTTCACACCTTCCACCATCAAAAATGATCCAGCCTCACACTCAGAATGTAGTCCTGAATCTAATCAAGAGAAAGTAAAGCTGCCCTCAACCAGAAATGGTTGGATGGCGCTGAAAGACACAAGGTCCTTATGGTCTGGTGGCCTCTGGACCCAGGCTCTAGTAACTGGGGTCTTGCCTTGTACCTTGAGACTGTACACCCTCAAGCCCAGCAGTCATTTCTCACCCTCTGGTCATCCTTTCTGCTGGCCATTTTCATCTCCCCTTGACCGTGCCTGTGTTCCTCCCACCGACCTGTCTCATTTTTGTTCTTTTCTTCCCTCCAGCACTAGCCTTTTCCCACAGGATTCTCAAAAAGCCTTGCTAAAATGACAATGCATGCTCCTAAGGATACATACATCTAATAGTGATGAATTTAAGAGGATAAATATTATAACATGAGTCCCTACTTAATTCCATGCTTCTCACTTTTCCATGCTAGGAGAGCTTCAGGTTTAAAATGAGGGTCTCTGCTGATAAAAATGACCAATAATAAGGAGTTTTTTAAATCTCCTCCTAAGTCATCTCAATACATATGCTCTCTAGGGTAATGTAGGGAACTGAGTGAATTGCATTCATTCTTGAGAAAGCCACACAGCGATAGAACTAGTGGTTCACCCAGCACAGTATTCTGTTATTTGTCAGAAAATTCAGCAATGTCACCCAGACATAACTTAGCATCCTTTATTTAGCCTTCTTGTATATATTTATAGTAATAAGTACTATGAAATATTATTTTATTTGGCATATTTAACATTCTTCTTAGCTCTAAAACTGCCTTCTGGCCTCCAGATTGAGCATTAGTTCAATTCAAGCTTTCCATGATTATATCAGCTTGATAATATCACCCTTTTCCACTTTTGTCATTCTATACTAAAACATCTTAATGGTATTATTTGCTCATCTTTGGGTCTTTGTCCATCAAAAAGTCCAAAATACATCATAAATATTTTATAGCATCTTAACCATAAGTATCTTTAACATTTTTAAGATGCATCAGCCTTTTGAGTTTTTGTTTGTTTGTTTGCTTGTTTGTTGTTTGTTTTTTTAGGGATTGTTTCACCATTAATCTCATCCTCTCTCCAAGTTAGTGTAGCAAATATTTAACTGTAGTGTATTTGCATAATATGAGGCAAACTTTAAAGAAACAGAAATACTTAATTAGTCATAGAAGTTCTTAGTTTTTCCTTTACATACTTATCTATTAATGCTTAATTTGATCAAGCCCTAGTTTTTCCAGGCTTAAGGAGATTTTCCTTTGAGTAATCTTCCAGAACACAACAGTTTCAAATGCTTCTGGAATATTTCAGAGGTGAAGACAGCTGTACATTAAATCAGACTCAGAAAAACTTTTTATCATAGTCCAGGCAAATGATTTTGACTGCTAAGTTTTGGAGCACAGCACCAGTTTTCTATTGGTCTTCCTAAAATTAGAAACCAAAAAAGTACCATGCTTTGCCTTTTATTACTATCACCCCTATAGGAGTTCTTTGTTTGTTTCTCCTGAAGATATTCCTGACCCATCACAGTGAGAAGTCACAGCACTGTTATGCTTCCTAGGCTGAGTACATGCATCTTCGCGTTTTAATAACATGACTGTTTTCCTGCCAATCAAGAAAGTGTTTCCCCAATAAAATACATAGAATAAAACATGGGCACTAAATTCATGGACCTTGGTCTCAGAGGGGTTTTTGTGAACTTAACCCCAAAGGAAAGGGAAGTCAAAGAAAAAATAAATGAATGGAACTATATCAAACTAAAAACATCTACACAGAAAAAGAAACCTTCATCAAAAACAAAAGGCAACAAACCGAATGGGAGAAGACATTTGCAAATTTTACCTCCAATAAGGGGCTAATATCCAAAGTATGTAAAGAACTCATACATCTTAACAATAAATAAACAATTTTATTTTTAAAAAATGGGCAGAGTACCTAAATAGACACTTTTCCAAGGAAGACATACAGATGGCCAACAGATATATGAAAAGATGCTCAACATCACAGGTTATAAAGGAAATGCAAATTAAAACCACAATGAGATAGCTCCTCACGCTTGTTAAAATGACTATTATCAATAAGACAAGAAACAGCAAGTATTGGAGAGGATGCAGAGAAAAATGAACCCTCACACACTGCTGATGGTAATGTAAATTGGTACAGCCTCTATAAAAAATAGTATGGAGGTTCCTCAAAAAAAAAATTAAAAATAGAACTACCATATAACCCAGCAAACCCTCTTCTGGGTATCTGCTCAAAATTTTTGAAAGCACTTATTTGTAAGATATATGCCCCCTATGTTCCTTGCAGCATTATTCACAACAGCCAAGACATGGAAAAAACCTAAGTGTCCATCGATGAATGACTGGATAAAGAAGATATGGTACATATATACAATGGAATACTTCTCAGTCGTAAAAAAAGATAAAATATAGTGTTAGATGGGTACTAGACTTCTCAGGATGATCACTTCAAAAGTTACATAAATGTCTAATTACTATGTTGTACACCTGAAACTAATATAATATTGTATATCAACTGTAATTAAAAAATAAATTTTAAAAAATTAAATATTGCCATTTGCAACAAGGATGGATCTTGAGAGTATTATGCTAAGTGAAATAAGTCAGAAGGAAAAGGACAAGAACCATATGATTTCACTTATATGTGGGATATAAAACAAAAAGCAAGAAGTGAACAAACAAAAAAAAAACCTCATAGATAGAGAAAACAGCACGGTGGTTACCATGTATTTAACCTCCTTTACCCTCTTCATCCTCTCCTCACCACCCTTCCCCTCTCATTACTACCATTCCAGGGGTGAGAGCACAATAGAGTATACTGATGTTTCATTATAAAGTTATACACCTGAAATAATAACATTTATGTAATGTTATTAACCAGTGTTACCCAATGCATTTAATTTTAAAACAAGAACCATACAGCATATGTCATTTTAAAAAAAGAAAGAAAGAAAGCATTTCCCAGAGAAGAAGAGGAGTGGGGAGGGCAAAGTGGGTAAAGGAGTCAACTATATGGTAACAGATGAAACTAGGCTTTTGGTGGTGAGCACACCCTAATGCATGTAGATATCAAATTATAATTGTTGTACACCTGAGACTTATATAATGTTATTAACCAATGTTATCTCAATTTAAAAAGAGAGAGAGACAACCTGATATAACTTATCATCATAGAAAAAATGGAGACCTAGGTTCCCAGGGACACAGAAGTGGTAAATTAAGGAGATGTGCCAGGGCCCTGAGGTGAAGCATAGCAAGGAGAATGGCACAGGGCCCAGGGGTCATCAGAATTAAGTTGACAGGAAGAGAAAGTCTACAGGACACTTGTTGCTTTGGTTCTGTGCTACCCATACTTTCATGAATGCCCAAATAATGATAGTCCAGTTATCATTGTACCCCATCTTTCACCAAGTTTCCTCCCAAAGGGCTTCTGAGAATCCCAGGGAAAGTTTACACAGGCTTCTGTCATTGGCCAGCTTTCTTGTCTCTAGGCGAACTTGCAGGCCACCTTCTGCCATATTGCAATGCTCTTTCCAAGCTATGCCACACTTCCCACATCCCTGCACCCAGCATGGATGCAAGCTCCTCCCTCAGTTCCCCCAACTCTAAGATCAGCCTGTAACTTCTACAAGAAAATGTATTGAAGATTTGGAGATAACAGAGGAGAATTACAAAAAAGAAAAGAAAAATCTTAAAAGTGAATGTCACTTACAACTGTATACAGTGTCCATGGACCCAGGCCCTCCAGACATGCCAGCATGCCTGGGAGGGACAGCAGTCTTCCCTGGATGTATCCTGGGATGATCACTATCAGCTCCCTATTTTTAATATGTGATTGTCCCAAAGAGAAAAATGAGCTATACAGTTTATCCACCCACCATCCCATTTGAAAGTACTTTTATCATGGGCCTCTGCTTCTCCAAAGATCAACAAGAGGGAAAAGATACACCCTGTCCTGAAGCAGCTTTACAATCAAATAACATGCGGAATGAATTCTTTTAGTCTATGCTATCAGACTAATAAAATCAAAAGTTTCTTTTTTTTAAGAACTGGGTCATAAATGTACATTTTTCTTCCTTTAGTAAAGCCCT
This sequence comes from Eidolon dupreanum, assembly GCA_028627145.1. Taxonomy (NCBI): domain Eukaryota; kingdom Metazoa; phylum Chordata; class Mammalia; order Chiroptera; family Pteropodidae; genus Eidolon; species Eidolon dupreanum. The sequence goes on from CM053504.1 coordinate 44,862,360, forward strand.
AACAATATCTGATTATTGATGAATCAGAATAATGACTTACTTGGGTAAAGTCCAAGGTGTTCAGCTGAAGTCCCAAGCCAGGAGCCAAAAGAGCCACTCCCACTAGAAATGTTCTCCCCATGTTGAGCAAGAAAGAAAGAAGGAGGTCAGTCAGGACCCTTCCCAGGGCCCAGACTACTGAGACGCCAGTACCACACAACTCATGCTACCTGTCTCTACATTTGACATGAAGGCAGGGTATGTGAGAGTCAAAGTTCTCTCTAGAGCAGTAAATGCACCTAGTTCTAGCCCAGATACAATCATGGCTTAGTGTGGTCATAGATAAGAGCTGGATAGAACACAAAGAAAGGGTCCTTTGCCTCTATATGACTGCAGGGTGCTCTCTGAGGAACCCTAGGACAGAACCAAGAAGAACTTTATAGTCTTTTTCCCCAAAACAAAAATGTAATTGCAAAGAATAATCCAATATTTCATCCAGAAAAACAGAAAAGCTTCTGGCAGTTTAAACATAGCAGTCCCCATATCCCCCAGATTCCAGCCATCAAGGTTTCCATAGCTCTGATGTTCTGTTTCAGAGCCTCCACACACTCCACAGGCCCTCAGAGCTCTACCTGTTGGTTGTAGGTCACCACTGCTCCTTTGTTTGCCATCCAGGAGAAGGACAGGCTCAATGAGGGGCCCACACTGACCATGAACTCAGCACCTGGAATGAAGTTGTTCTGACTTGATCCAGTGCCTTTGGAATTAGGAAAAGGTGGATTTTGTTCTTTGGACTCTTGACTGACTTATCATATGACTTCAGGCCTGTATCTCACTATAACGACCTGTTCCTCTATTCCCAGAACCTTTAAGGGAGGTCTGAAAGGTGCTTGATATTGAGCTGAGTTGTTTTCACATTCATTATTTCATCAAAGGAGGGCCTAATGCTACCAGTGCACAGTAGCCTATCCACTCACCTCAGCAAAAGCATGACATTGACTTCAAATCCTAGTTTCAGAAGTTAAGTGCTTGTCCTGATGATTTCTGTTATTCAGCATCAAAAGGAATTTTAGATCTTGAGTGAAAGGCTGCCTCTTTCCTTGTAAATTTCCACTGGTATAACTTACAAAGGACCCACTGACCCCAAACAAAACTGCTTCTCCTGTCAGTGGTTTGCTATTTGCACCATAAAAACCAAAGTCAGGAGAATTCACAATCCCAAGAAGCCTCAAAGATGAGTGAGAAGGTTACAGGGACTCTTGGATTGAAGTCACATGACAAAGAAAATGCTCAGGGACCAATCTAAAAGGAAACAGGCAACAGTTATCCTGAGGGAACGAGAAGTGATTATTCAAGTGGTCTTCCCTACTCCATATTGTTTCCACAGCAAAATCAGAAGTGGTGGTGGAGTTGGGGGTGCAGGAAGAGCTTATTGAATTTCAGTCGGGTGGCATGAATTATAGTCCTGGCTTCACTTCTGTGGTTTTGTGAATAAATCACTGAACTTCTTGGCAGCTTGATTTCCTCATCTGTGAAATGGGAACAGTGGTGCACATTGTTGTTTTTGACCCACCAACTTTCATAATTCTTCTCTGGTAAGAGCATCTCAAATCCATTTCAAAGAATAGCCTTCCTTCACTTCTGGTTCCACTGAGCCCTCCCTGATGATTATATTAGCAAGACTCTGTCAGCAAAGACAAGGTGAGATAGTGACCTAGGTTGGGCCTGTTAGACCTTCTCTCAGACCCTCAATTCCTGACCATAAGGTCTCAAGGATGGACAGTACGAGCCAATTCATCTCAGCTTGGTTCTTTAGCTGTTCCTTCAATTATGTGAGTCCTCTTTATTCTCCCAATAAATACAGTTTCTGCTGAAGTTACCAAAATTGGTTCCTATTGCTTGCCACCAATGAAATCAAATAATATTGCATTTGATAACTGCCCTGGCTACCTTATGGATTGTTCTGAGAATCGAATAAAACATGGGTGTGGAAACGTTTTACTAACCATAAAGTTCTGTACAAATTTTGACATTTTTACTATGTAGCGTCAAACTCTCAGTGTGTGCATGCTGGGCGACATGAGTCCTGGATGCTGGGAAATTTCCATCACATTTGTCTAGTGGAATTTGGGATACGTTTTGCCAAGGAATCTCTCCTCAGGATGAGAACAGTGTGCACCATGTGCTGCACTTGCTCAGTCGGCATGATGTTTTCCACTTGGACCTGAGCACCTGGCCAGGCAGGGTCAGTGGGTGCCCACTCCAAGAAGGCAGGGCTGCAGGCATCATGAGCTAGATTTATCCCATGGATTAGTCAGGATAAATTCCCCCTGCCCTCAGAGACCAACTAAATAAACAAGAGGAGAACATAATGTCAGTGTGAGCTTTACAGTCTAAAGGACTAGACTTGGGCAGAATGATGCTAGAGCTATAATTACTTTCATTGAGATGCTTTTTTAAATGCTCAGCAGTTTGGGTGCTGATAATTGAGCCTGCAGCTTTCTTGGTTTTCTTTTGCGGCTCTTTCCAGCCATGATATATGTGCCCAGAATGCTAGGTTTGTTCTTTTTAAAGAAAGGGCTTATGGTGAGAGTTCAAGGTGGGCTCAGAGTTTGCTTGACCAGCTGAAAGACTTCAAAATATCATTTCAAAAGGTATATACTTGTCCCAGCAGTTTCTATTGTGCAGCATCAAAAGAAATTTTAAGTTGTAAGTGAAGGACTGCCTTGAGAGGACAGAAATGATCATATAAGTGAGCTATCCTTGCTTCTTTAAGTTATCTCTGCACAGGAGATCTTTACAAAAGAAGCATTGCACTCCTCATCTGGCCTCTAGTATGTGCAAAGTACTATGCGTGATGCAAAATTCTTCCATCACAGTTCCTGCTGACCAGCAAAACGTAGGCTAGAGGGAGAGATGAGCCCTATGAAGAAACAGCTTTAATAGAAAGTATAAAAGTGAAAAGTGCCATAAGAGAAGTCAAGACAAAGTTTTCCAGACATTCCAAAGAGCATTCTGCGACAACTGAGAGGATTTGTATAGCCATTGCCTCTGGAGCAGAGCCCTAAGGGATGGTAGGAATCGGATACGCTGAAATGGTAGCGGGTAGGAGGAGGAGTTTCAGCTCAGAGGAAAGTTGTGTACAGGGGTGTGGCAGCTAAAAACATGAAGCTAGAGTTTAAGCAGGGTTACTTGGGCAAAAGCACTGTTAATAAGTGATAAAAGCCAAGTTCTAAGCCCAGATCTGTGTAATACTTCCATAAATCAGAGAGAAATCGATGCATACTTCATTTTTGAGAACTTGACCTGTATATGCAGTATTGCAAAGTCAACAAGGGACCGAGGTACCTCAGAGATAGCCTCTGATATCCTGAGCCCTAGATTCTAGCTGAGGAAGCAGGGCACAGTGTGTATGAAACAGGCTTCCTGCACCCTCTTCTCTATGTGTACAGGCAAGGTCTGCAGTGGCCCCATTCCCCAGAGTATTCCTGAGACTGTCTGAAGGAAACATCCTGCTCACAAGCTAGATTTTCAGCTGCACCCACCATATCCTTCCTCTCCTCTCAGGCCCCACACATCAGTGTCCTTGACCCTGAAGGCTGAGGGAGGGCTACCCACCTTGGCACTCTTTACTGTGCCTATGAGAGCACATAGATGTCCTCATCCAAAAGCTGTTTCCTGATACTCAAAGCCACCAGCCTTTAGAGGGCCAGAGGAATGCAGGGATCTGACAGAAATGAGAGAGCTATTGTCACAATAGCACTCTGCTACACATTTCACAAAATCTTCCCTGAAAAGTGCTTCCTTAGTTTCTGGCCCCAAATGCATCTTCCCTAAAAAAAGCCAGCCCAGCCCAGAGGACAGATGGAAACAGACATCAAGCCCTCCATTACTGTCATCTCTATCCTCATGCCTGGCTCCAGCACCAAAACAAAACAAACATCACACCTTCTTTAGCCAAATACAAAATCACTATGCACATTCTCATAGTGATAGGTGTCCAGAGAGGTTGCTGCATCATTAACCTGCAAACAACCAAGTTTGGAATTCCAAGTCAGTTGTGCCGTGTGTGTGTGTGTGTGTGTGTGTGTGTGTGTGTGTGTGTATGTGTGTGTTAGAGATGATAGATAATGATAGATTAGATAGATATATAGATCATAGATAGATAGGTGATAGATGGATAGATAGATAAGATAGATTATAGACAGATAATAGAGAGATCATACATAAAGAATAACTAAATACATAAGATAGAATATGACAAATGCCAAAATAATAATGCCTTTTGGTGAGAAATCAATCTCAGTAAAACATCTTTCAGGGATAGTGGAATTTAAGCAAGGACTTAAAGACAGAGAAGCAAAGTCTCATTTATGCATGATTACATAACCCCCAATACTCCCCCTATCAGAGCACTTCTCCCACAAAATTGTTCTTATCTATTTACTTCTCTGTATTCTCCAATGAACTTTAATATCCATGAGATAAGAATCTATGTAGTTTTTGTTCAATATTGTAACCCAAAGGCCTTTCAGTGTGCCTGACCATAGTAGGTATGCAATCAATATTGAATAGATAAATAGTTGGATGGGTGAATGGATGGTGGGTGGATGGATGAATAAATGGTTAAATGGATGGATGGATGCAAGCATGCATGCATGGGTGGATGGGAGAATGGACATAAGAACTGCATGGGTAAAAGATGTTCTTTGTATTCAGTAAGATGGGGACTTGCTCACTTACCTTGATATTTTTCCAAAACTGTTTATTTATTTTATACTCCTTAGAGAGAACTGGTATAACAAAATATATAAAATTGAATCACCAAAAATTGTAATCACCATGTAAGGAAAGAATGTAAATAAATGATATGCAAGGGACAGAGGGTGTAAGAAGCAGAAACTGTAGAGTCCATATGCAGAGTGATTACTTGGGCAAGAATGATGGAAAATGCCAAATAGGCTATCTTTTTTTGAAAAAAGTTATAGACCAATTCGGTCTAGAATTCTCAGGCACTAATGTGGCATAAGGGAAAATCCCAGGTTGTAAAGACTAAATATCTGAGTTCAAATCTGCCATTTGCTTGCTTTAATACAATGGGCAACTCACTGAATGACTTTGGTGCTTAATTACTTCACCTGCTAAAGAGCAATAATAATAATATCTAGTCAGTCTTCCTGATCAGTAAGAGAATTATAAGAAATCATAAAGGTAAGAGCTCTCTATCAATTGGCAGTCACTTAACAAATGCTAATATTCATAGTCAAACCTTTGAGCAACCTATGGACATAGAAATGTCACAAAAATCATCCTCGTCACCCATTTCCAGATAAAACTGAGAAATAGGTCATCCAACTAAGTTACTACATGGGTTGATGCCAGATAAAGCCATGAAGAGCTGGTCATCTCCTGACCCCTGACCGTTAGACTCTGCCCCCATGCCTGCTGGGTCTCCACATGACAAGAGGCAGCTAGCAAGGACTTTCAAAGAACACTAGGACATATCAGCTCTGGGAGACAGGTGCAGCCTCATGGTGGTGCTTTATAAAATGAAAGCTTCAAATGCCTTTCAATGTGTCCTTGGTCTCCCTTGCCTCTCTGGGCAAAAAATGGAAGACTGTGTGCCACCTATTTCACCTGGACACCTTCAGCTTTGGAAGGTACTCATTGGACCTCAAGATTCTCTATAATAGTCTGAATTTTGCCCTAAAAGGGACATTGAAGATAACCTAGTTCAATGCTGTCATTATAGAAATGAGAAAACTGGTGCTAAAGTTGTTTGATTTATTGAATATTCACAATATGTTGGCCCTGGGGATTCCAAAGTAGACAGTGAATTTGGCAATAAAGAAATAAGAATGAACATGAAATTCTAATTTATGAATTCTTTTGAAGCCACAGATGGGAAGAAAATGCAAGAGTGCTGTTTATCAAGTGCTGTTGTCCATGGCAGCACAATAGTGTCTCTTGACTAATGAGCACTTTGTGGGAAGTTATCCATTTAATCTAACATGCAAGTTATGTTCTGCCTTTAGTCTTCAGGTACAATTCTCTTTTGATTTTGCCACAAGGCCAGATGGCAGGATATGGCTGAAGAAAGATTAAAATACATTTCTTACTCAGGGACAAAGAAATTGCGAGTGTCTCAAAGCCCTTTCATTAGGCCTTTCTCTCTACCCTGCCCCCCTCATAAGTTACTACAAAGATTATTCCAGTATGTTTAAATCACATTGTCCAAGTGTCGACAATTTTCTCAGGCATAACTTCTGACCTTGACCTAAGAAGGTGGAAGACAAAGTCTACCGTATTTTGAAATAAAATATTGATAGATTCACTCCCCCATCAAGACTTCTAAAAATAATGCTTGGGGAGGTACAGCACAAAGACTCTGCCAAGGAAGCAAAGGGGGCTCTGGGGCACTGTGCAGCCTCTTTGTCAGATGCAGTCCATGACCAGCTGAGTGAAACTGGGCACATATAAAGTGACTCTCCAGGCACATATAAAACTGACTCTCTCTTGGAGCATTTCAGGAGATAGCAAGGAAATGCAACAACAAAATGTTCCATGTGCAAAAGTGGAGGCCTCAAAATGTGACACCCGGAAGCCTGACCTTCTTCAATATTTGCATTTTGCATGTTACGAACAACGTTGCCATCCACATTCTGTTTTATAACAATTTTTTTTATTTTTCAATTACAGTTGGCATACAATATTATATTATTTTCAGGAATACAATGCAATGAATAGACATTTATATAACTTACAAAGTGATTATCCAGATAAATCTAGTACCCATCTGATACCACACATAGTTATTAAAATATTATTGACTATATTCTTTATGCTGTACTTTACATCCCCATGACTGTTTTGCAATTACAAATTTGTATGTCTTAAACCCTTCCCCTTTTTCACCCACCTCTCAACCCCTCTCCCATCTGGTAACCATTAAAATGCTCTCTGTGTCTATTGTTTCTGTTTTGGTTGTTTGTCTATTTTGTTCTTTAGATTCCACATGTAAGTGAAATCATATGGCATTTATCTTTCTCTGTCCAACCTACTCCACTCAGCACAATATCCTCTAGGTCCATCCATGTTGTTGCAGATGGCAAGATTTTATTCTTTTTTATGATTGAGTAATGTTCCATTGTATATATATACCACCTATTCTTTATCAATTCATCCATTGATGGACACCCAGGTAGCCTCCATATCTTGACTATTGTAAATAATGCTGCAGTGAAGATATGGATTCTCATGTCCCTTCAAAGTAGTGTTTTGGGTTTGTTCAAATAAATACTCAGAAGTGGGATAACTGGGTCCTTCTTTGTCTCTTGTTATAGCCTTTGTTTTAAGGTCTATTTTGTCTGGTATAAGTATTGCTACCCCAGCTTTATTTGTTTTATTTTCATAAAACATCTTTTCCATCTTTTCACTTTCAGTCTGGTTTTTGATCTGAGGTGAGTCTCTTGTAGGCAGTATGTGTAAGAGTCCTGTTTTCTTATCCAGTCAGCCATTCTATTTTTGATCTTTTTTTCCTTTGTCTTTTTCTTCTTAAAGAAGTCCCTCCAACATTTCCTGTAATGTTGGCTTGGTGTCAATGAATTCCTTTAGCCTTTTCTTGTCTGGGAAGCTCTTTATCTGTCCTTTGATTCTAAATGATAGCTTTGCTAGGTTGAGTAACCTTGGTTGCAGGTCCTTGCTTTTCATCACTTTCACTATTTCATGCCAATCTCTTCTGGCCTGCAAAGTTTCTGTTGAGAAAACAATTGACAGTCTTATGGGAGCTCTCTTGGAGGTAACTAACTGCTTTTCTCTTGCTGCTTTTAATATTCTTTCTTTGTCTTTAACCTTTGGCATTTTAATTATGGTGTGTCTTGGTGTGGGCCTCTTTGGCTTCATCTTATTTGGGACTCTGCGCATCCTGGGCTTGTGTGTCGATTTCCTTCATCAGGTTAGGGAAGTTTTTCATCATTATTTATTGAAATAGATTTTCAATTCTTTATGCTCTCTCTTCTCTTTCTGGTATCCCTATGATGTGAATGTTGATACACTTGATGTTGTCCCAGAGGCTTCTTAAACTATTCTCATATTTTTGGATTCTTTTTGCTGTTGCTGTTCTGAATGGGTATTTTCTACTACACTGATTTGACACTTCTGCATCATCTAATCTACTGTTGATTTCTCCTAATGTAGTCTTCATTTCAGTTATTGTAGTCTTCATTTCTGACTGGTTCTTTTTTATGGTTTCTGTCGCCATTTTCATGTTTTCTAGCTTTTTGTTAAAGTTCTCACTGAGCTCATCTACTCTTTCCCTAAGTTTATTGAGCATCCTTATAATCAGTGTTTTGAACTCTGCATCTGGTAAGTTGCTTATTTCCATTTTGTTTAGTTCTTTTTCTGGAGCTTTGTTTTGTTCTTTCATTTGGGACATGTTTCTTTGTCTTCCCATTTTGGCTGTCTCCCTGTGTTTGTTTTTATGTATTAGATAGGGCTGCTATGTCCCCTGATCTTAATAGAGTGGCCCTATATAGTAGGTGTCCTGTGAGCCTAGTGGCATCCCTGGTCATTTTAGCCAGGGTACTCCAGGTATATCCCTTGTATGGGTTGTGTGTGGGGCCCCCCCACCATTATAGTTGAAATTTAGTTGATGTTTGCACATCAATGGGAGGAACTATTGTACAGGAGCTGACCCTATAGAGTAGGATTCACGTTAGCAGAGCTCTGATGCCTGCCCAATCTGCCCGTTGGGTGTCTTGTCCCCTGATGTGACCCTGAGTGGCACTCCAGCTCAAATCAAAGCCAACCATTGCACATGCAGGCCAGGGCCTCCTGGGAGGGGCCCCACCACAAGCCAAGTTTGGCTATATCCTGTGCCCTGCCCAGGGCCACCTGGCATGAGCCACCACACAATCCACAGATGGAGGTCACCACACTGGCTTGGATGTGCCTTGAGAGGCCAAGGCCAGATGCTGCTAGTGATAGGTCTTGAGTATACAAAGGTGATATGAATACTGTATAGTCTTAAGCAAGATTCTTGCCATCTCAGTAACTCAGATTCTTGTGTGTAAAGTATAGTCAGTGGAAATTAATACTTACCATGCATAGTTTAAAAGGATAAAAGTTTTTGAATATAAAGACCTTGGTTCTCAATAACTAGAAGCTGCTAAGGTGTAGTGTTACCCTTGAGAACGTCACAACTGGAGCCACTGCTTTCTGGGTCTTTGTGCAGCCTCCTTAGCATGTATGCCTTGGGGAAAGAGCATTGCACATGATGTCCTGGGGCAGGAAAGCTTTACAGATCTCCTGAAGGACAGTCAGCATCTACACAGAATCTAGATGGAGAAAGTGATCAGATCTGTTCTGCCATTCTGATGCTGTGTGGGAGGTGAAACTCCCCATGATGCATCCACCAGAAGGCAGGTAGATGTTTCCCAAGCTGAGCTGGTGAGTGGCATGAAGTGACTCCCTGTGCCCCACAGAACTGTCATCCTCATCGGGGTTAGTAGGCCATTCTCATTATGTAGCTGAACCTCATTTTAGTCTCCCCAGAATTAGAGTTTCCAGTTAATTAGTCAGATACATTTTCACATATTAGAACATGACACAGACTTGAGTTTCAGAGCCTCTTCCTTCCTTTGTCTGAAAAGGAAATGTTACTCCCTAACAAATAGTCACTTACGTATACACTCAAGTCCATGTAACATGGACCTGAGCCTGACACAGGCAAAGCACTGGGCGACCCACTCCAAAGGCTAAGAGGTCACAATCACTGTGTTCAAGGAAAGCTACATGTAGAACAAAATAACTATGATACCAAGTAAGTGTCACAAGAAAAATACAAAACAAAACTGGGAAAGATTTCATGCAGGAAGGAGAATTTCATGTCAACTCAGAAGACAAGAGAAATTCCAGTTATACCAGAATTTGATTTTTCATTCATTAAGTCAGCCATGATTTCTGAGCAAATGGTGTGTGCTCACTAGTGTGTTACAGCCATGAATATTCTTGCAGATGATATCAGAGAGAGAGAATCTAAGTCCATGCTGGTCGTGTGGACCCCTCCTCCATTTCTAGAAAAGGATCACCTGAATAAAGACCTTCTATTGATGCTCCAATCCTGGACTCATCCCCAGATCCAAAATTCCCTTTAATTTCCTTTTTAGCCCAGATTTCAAAGCCATACGTCCACCATAAAACATTTTTTTAAATTCTGCTCTTTAAAACTCCATCTTGGAAGTACTGGAAGTGAGTGCCTGAGCAGTTCCAGCTTCCTGTAGTGCTGGGCCCCAGTCCTAGGAGCCCCTTGTGCTGACAAAATCACCAGTTGTGGTTTCATACCACATTTGTACAAACCATCACTTTCCCTTCTTAGATTTCTAGGTTCTGTTCTCATTCACATACCAGGCTTATAAAGTTGTACAAAACTCAGGAAGTGAATTCCTCTCTAAGATTTATAACATTATAGTTGTGGACCTGCATATTGTCAGAATAAACCTAGTTCATTGTTTCTCTAAGTTCTTCATCATCTATCTCTCCCTTATTTCCTCTCCCTGCCTTGTCCAGTCCACCCCAACACACATACACACACATACATACACAGCACACACACAAGGCCCATAGCCCCTCTACTTCATTCCCATGTCACAAGGCTGTGTGGTAGGATCCCAGTCTGGAGCCTACTTCTGTGGTCTCACTCACAGGTTGGCCAAATGCTGAGCCTGTGACCCAGCTAGAAAGCCTGGCCCAAAATGTCAGCCTCAAGAGGGCTCCTCACGGTCTTCATATGGATGTGGTCCATGCATTGGCAACTTGGCCAAGCTGACTGAAATCAGCAGAGCCTTTCTGGAAGTCTCTGACTATCCACATGGTATTATGAATAATCAAAAAAAGGCAGCTAATAAGCCATCTCTGTGTGTTGCTTTCACAGGACAGAAGTAGGACCAGTTATCTCATAGGCATTCCAACAACTGCCAGGAGCCACAGCACTGTACACAGTAAAGTCCATCCTAGGAGGAGTATCTGTACCTTGAAGACAAGCAATTGGTCACTGTAAGAACCAATTATCTGATTTGGCCTGATAGTTCCTCCCACCATGCAATGCTGCCTACCAGGGAAGAAATTATTCCCTAGGTAATTTTCCTCTTGTCCCTTCTTTTTCTTGTAGCCTTTAGAAAGCATTTACACCGCCTTCAGAGATGTTCTTAAACAACCAGCACTGAACCTCAGTCCCTCCAAGAGGCCAAAGCAGTATTATTTGCCTAGAGTGTTGAAACAGCCTGAGTTCTGGCCCCAGATCAGAACCTTGGAATGACTGGATTTTCAATTCTAATCTCTCTGTTAAATTTCTCAAAGACTGCTTGGATTTTTCTCCACAGTGTCAGCAAGGAAGGAAGTGCTGGCACACTGTTCTCCCAAATCATCTGTCAATTCAAATGATGATTTATCAGTCCCCTGTTTGGCTTTAGGTAGTAAAGGGAAAGGAGAGAAACATATGAATTCTGGTTATACGTTCCCTACCAATTTTTTGATGTCCAAGAAATGTTATGAATAATTAATCATCTGCTCCCAGCAAGTAAACAACTCAACAATAAATTGGATGTGTTGAAGGAGGCACTAGCGAATGACCGATTCCTTGGTGGTCAGGCCTCCTGCTCATCAAAAGATCACCGGGGGGTATCAAGAGCCAAACTGCAGAGTAGTCTTTGAGGCATAGGGAGAGTTGAGATCCCACTCAACTCTAATAGGTTGGTCCAAGCAGCTCTTTTGGAATTACCCAGGAGTACGATTTCTACTGACCTACTTAACAAATTTCACTTAAACCTGTTAAAAATACAGATTTATCCATTTCAAAATCATAAAATCTCATGGTTGGACAAGGCTTTAAAGTAACCTACTTCAACCTTCTTTCTGATGCTAACAAATAATGCAATATTTCCCTAACAGATCCTCACCACCACCCAAAACCCATTCCCCCACTCCAAGGCAGCACCTTCAGTCCTGGCCCAGCCACATTGGAATGGTACCTACATAGTCCAGTGGCCCTTCTCATATGCAGTAGCCCTTCAACCTCTTTATCAAGATATATGCATCCTCCCCCATTTTCCATGTGGCATGATTTGGAGTACTCATGAGGTCCTAGCTCCCATTAATTAATGCCTCCCTTCAAAGAAAGGTGCCCTCATGGAACCGACTCATGCTCCATAGGTGGTCCCACTAAGCAAAAATTACACTTTCATTAACATAGCTATGGCTCATATTCTTGGCAAGTGCAACATATCAGTACTAAATATTAACTTTATTCTTAGCCAACCTTTAGCCTGTTACACTCCTGTTCACACTAAATCCTACAGCCTACCCTGGACCTCTGCAATTCATTTTCTGGACCCAAGAGCCTAGCCTTTTGTTTTCTAGGTATTTTCATTTAAAAGTAGACAGCTAAACCACAAATCAAACTTAGGGCACACCCATCCTTGTCCTTTTAAAGTTGCCTCAGAACATACCACAAAAAAAAATTCAACAGGAAAACAAGAACTGTCAAGTTGAAATGAAGCCCAGATCACATTTTATTTAGACAATTACTGCCCTGTTAATTTTAGTCAATTACTAATTCAAGCTCCCTTGGTATCCGAGGAGCCCTAAAGAACAAAGCTATCTATCAAATCAACTGCTTGGGTGACAGTGGCTATGGACCCAACCTCTTCCCTTGGTCCTGGAGCACAACCAGGGCCAGAGAAAGCAGAGGGGCCAGGCAGGCATACACCACTGCAGCTCACAGGCCTCCTGCTCTTGGTGAGACTGGCAGAGAGTCAAGCAAAGCAGCATTCCAGACAGACCAACCCACCTGCAGGTTCACATGCTGTGATTGGGCTCCCCACCGAATTTCATCACCAAAACGTTTCAATGCTATCACTGGGTTTTCCCACTACAAGTATTAAGACACACAAGCTTCTTTCTTTTTCCTCTTCATTTTTTCCCCTTCATTTTCATTCTCTAAATTGCACAGATAGGAGGAGAGGAAGAGAAGGGGGAAATGAGGAAGGAGAAGAAGAGGCTGAGGATAGCCACAAATATAAGTCTTACACCTCTTTTAAAACACAGACAAAACTCCACATGCTCCAACATTTTGTAGGAAGCAAACTTGTAAGAAAGATGAGGTCTACCGACCTCTCTCGCATCAGGAGAGGGAATAAATTCTCCCCTTCCAGCATGCGCTGGCAGAAAGGGGCTGCCCCCAGGACATCCAGACTACCAGTCAAGTGGTCAGACACCCTGAACACAGAAAGGCGGACAGGAGGGTTATCAGCGAACACTCTGACGTGAACCTGAGCTGCAGCCAGGCCTGGAGCAAACATGGTTCTTGCTCACAACAGAATTCTTGACTGCTAACTGGTCACCAGAAATTGTTCTTCCTGGTGATCCTCTTTTTTCCTCCTTGGTTCATAAATCACTCTTAATTACCAACCCACAAGTCCTCCTTTGAACTCACTTCTTTTACATGGCTTTTGGTTAAAAGGAAAATCAAGCACACTTAGAAGCACAGTTAGGGCTTTTTTCCTGCACATTTCCATTACTTTGTTGTTGTTGTTATTACTCTGATGTGGGGGCTGTGTTGGCCAGAGGCACAAACTCCACTTACACACAGCTGGCAAATGAAAACAATATCAGAACATCTCTGTTACACAGCAGGCTTTTATATAGCGATGTTTCATATTTTACTGCAGTTTCCTTTGGAAATGCTCAAAGCAACGACATCTGTTTCCTTTCATTGGGGTTTTTATGTTCTTCCAGCCAAAAAAGGAGAGGAAAGAGTTCATTAATTCAGCATAGTAATAATTACAATGTCCACATAAATTTTGTTGGGTTTGGTGTTTTTAAATATTGAAGTATCCACCACCCTCTTTCCCTTGCTTTCTTAGTTAAGAAATGAAGATGACAAGGAAACTGGTAAACCCCAGGGTGAGACTCCAGAGGGCTTGCCAGCCATGAAAAACTTGTCACAGGCTTTTCAAGTGGGCGGCAACATTCCCACCTTGCCATTGTCAAAAACTTCAGGACCACAGAACGAGGTGGTCATGTGCAGTTGGCCAATCGCCATGGACACAGGGAGATTTATACTGCCCCACATTTTATTTCTTAAAGAACGTAAAAAAAATCTATCATAGATAAGTGAGGGTGGGAGATGGAGTAGAAGGAGATGGGGGAAACACATAAAAATACACATAAATTAAGAAGTTTGGACTTCTTCTTAAAAGCACAGAATCTACTGAACATTTTAATCAGAAGAGTGACTTGATAACATGTGCATTTTTAAAAGATCACTCTAGCTGAAGTTTGGCAAATGGATTAAAAAAATAGTAATACTTGAGACGATGCAACCCTAGGAGGTGGGCACAGTGACTTGGGCAAGTGCTGATGGTGGCCTGAATGTGGAAGCCACAGTGGGCAAGGGAAGACATTCACAGATTCAAAAAACACTTAAGACATAGAATTCACAGAACATGGTGATTGATTAGATGGTGAGGAGGCAAGAAAGATGTAGAAGTTAAGGGTGACTACCAGGATTCTGGATGGGGCCACTGGGTGGAGAGTGGTCCCATAGCCTTGCATTTGGAAATAGGAGAGGAGTAGTGGGTTACAGATAAAGAAGTCAATCTTAGACATGCTGAGTTTGAGATGTCCATAAATACCCAGGTAGAGATGAACACTCATGGTGTATTATACATATCTGTGGCTCAGGAGAAACTAGGCTGAATATTTGAACAGATAACAATTCAAGCCATGGGGAGATGCAGAGCATGTAGGATGACAAGATCTTCTGGAGAGGAAGAAGGAAAAACCATAAGAGGATCAACAAGTGTCATAAAAGCTAAGAAAATATTTCAGGGACAAGATGATCAGCAATGTCAAATGCTATCAAGATTTATTGGTTATGTAGGCACAAGATGGTCACTAGTGGTCTTGTCAAGAGCTGTGTCGGTGGCAAGAGAATCTGTGAATGAGTAAGAATTGGCAAAGTGGAAACAAACATCAATGAATGCCAGTCGTTGCTGGAGGGAGATGTAGGAATGTAGGAGGAATTTTTTTAACTTAGGAATGAGACGTGAGTATGTTTGAATGCTGATAGGAAGGAGCTCATAAAAAGGGCCAGAAGACACAGGTGGTGTAGAAATATTCTTAAAGAAAAGTCCCTGTGGAAGTAAGAGGAAAGAGGATCCAAGCACAGAGAGAACTGGGTCTCAGCAGGAGGAATGCCTCACTTTCTCCATGGTAATAGGCTCTGAGAAGAATGGGCAAGGAAAGAAAAGTCATAGATTTGGTGGCAGAAAGGCACTTTCTGTTTTCTTTGTGAGAGTAAGAAGAGAACAAGGAGGGGGGTCAGAAATTTGGGAAGAAAGTAGAAATTTCAACATAATTTTAAGGAAGGGATCCCTGACACCACAGGTGCTCCCCTCCCTGCCTGAGGAGAGCAGGAAAGTGAGAAAGGAAAGAAGCTGGTACTCAGAGGAACTGGCAACATGGGGCTCCTAAAAAATGTCCATCGTAGGCCAGATACTAGTTAAAATCCTGTATGGACTTGATATATTTAGTTCATTCCATCATTTGCTCTCTAGTTATATGTATATATTTATGAAGGTCCTACTAAGCACCAGGGCCATTCTGAACCACTGGGCAAACAGTAATTACTTACAAGACACTGTGGCCCCACAGGCATCACCCCCACCACTGCCACCCCTAATGCACTGGAGTCATCTGCTCAGCTTCCTTGTTAGCATCTTCAGGATTATCCTTCAGTAAGAAACTCGAGACCTTTTACTTTTTAATGTGCTTATTTAGGCTTTAATTATATATTTCTCTAAATATGTTAGCCTGGTGGTTATTCCAGAATTTGAAGAAGCTGAATGACAATGGGCTGATTAACTTTTTTATTTCCTAAAAGCTCAGTAAATTTGAGGAATTCAAGGCCTGTTAATTTAGCACACCTAAAATATGGCTTATCTCATGGTGATAAGCTCACTTTTCTGCAACTGAATGCGCATTTTAGAATGAACGACCTTCCGTTTGACTGGGTCAAGTCACCTTGCAGGGCATCCCCCTCCACGTGTACCCTGGAACAGATCCCATTTTGAAAGAAATGACATGACACTGAGGTTAAATGAAGCAACTAACTGAAATGAGTCCTGAAATGTAAGTTATAAAAGATAACCTGGCAAACTCAGACAGGCTAAAGCCACCATGTGAACTTAGGGAGGCCATACATGACCAACTTATTGGGAACCTGGCTCAGAACCTCACCACAAAGTGATCCACAAGAAAAAATGGTCTGGTCCCTTGCTTGTATCGTTAAGTCAAGTTACATAACTATCCTATGCCTCAGGTTCCTCATTTGCAAAACTGAGGTAAAAACAGAATATCTACCAAGTGAGGTTGTTGTACAGATTAAATCTACATGAAGTATTTAGACTCTTATCTAGCACTTTGTAAATACAAAATAAGTAGTATTCTTATTTTTTTATTCCTCACCAGAAAGAAAGTTGGTCAAAGAGACAGGGGATTGTGACATGAAAGAATCACCCTCCCTTCTCCCCTCAGATGGTAATTTATGAGGGATGGAGGAAGCAATTGTGAGAGCAGCACCTTCCTTCACCCCTACATGAACTATCTTGTTCATTTATGTCAGGAATTCCATGTTGGGCCCATGTTAGGAGAGGCCATGTCACTGCCTCTCCACTTTCCACTTCCCCAAGGTGTCCTCTGCACAGTACAGACAACCAGGGAACCTCCAGCACATCAGTGTGAGTTTTTCTGACCGAAAAGCTGAGGTGGCAGAAGTATCCTGGACATTTGGGAAGAGATTACTGAAATCAAGGGGGAAATTGTAGGAAGGTGGCTTTCCGAACCAAAGAAGGGGAATGTGATCTAAAAAATGAGACAGGAAACCTGAAATCGAGACTACCCACCAAGCCCAGGGCATGCAGGGCAGCTGCCAGGGAAAGAGTCCCTGCCACCCCTGGAATTTGGTGGGCTCTGCCTACTCTCCCCAGGAGACTAAAGCTCCCCCCACACTTCCCTCACCCTCACCCACAACTCATCTAGTTTCAAAAGTTTTGTAAATTAACTCGGGGTACTACAAAATCATAAACTCCCACTTAAAAGTCATGTTTAAGAAATGCAGAGAATTCTCACGAGTGTTCAGACTTGGGAAAATTCCACATTAATTGCCAGGGACAATTTCCCTTTTTTCGTCCCCAGTGCCTCAGACTGACAGCAAGTTGTTTCCTAAACTGCCTGGGGAAGGTTGCATTTCCTTGACTAGCCTACCTAGGGTCATTGGCTACAATATATTGGTTGATATTGTAAACCTTAAAAGGGAAATAGACACTCGGCGGTGTCTGGATTCTCTGATCACACAGTTGAGAAACCCGTTCTGTGTTCCCAGCTCAGCAGACTCTGAACACTGGGCTTAGGTGAGGTGGCAAGAGACAAATTCATTTTATATGATTACACATTTCTGGTTTAGGGTGAAAGCAGGCAAATAAGACTTTCAGCAGACTAAGTAAGCAGCCAGGATTGGGGGCAGGAATGAAGAAAGCAGTGATGGAAGGACAAAGTACTTCTGTGTGACATGAAAACCTGGTTCCGATGAGGGCGAGTTCATACTTTTGTTGCCTTCTATCTGCTCTTGCAATCTCAAAACTGCTTTACATAAACTTACTTCCTGCCAATTAAAAGGCCAAGAGAGTTCAGAGAAGGGATTTCATCCCTTTTGACTATTTTCAATCACTTACATATAGAAGAAAACATTTATGTGTCTGTACTGTGGGGATGCTGTTACTTATCTTGGTCAAGTGGGCTTGGAGACCACACACTTCAAAGTGACCCTGTCCCTCAGGAACAAAGCTCACTGACATTTCTCCTGGGTGCCCTAAGGCCTTGAGTGGAAAGCAGATTGGCTGTGGAAAGGTCTAAGTCACCCCTGGCCAAAGGTTGCAAGGGCAAAGCCCACACGCCTTCGTGCCCAGAGTCAGTCATCATTCATTCACTCTTTTTTCAGGACGGCAAAGCAGCTCTGGGTTGGCACAGCATCGATGAGAACACAAGGCCCATGTTTTTTGCCCAGGGCTTGGCTACACAGAGGAAAAGCCCGAGGGGACCCTAATGATTTGTCTGCCTGCATTTCTGTAGCTCCAAATGCCCTGCATCTTTGGAGACAAACAGCAAGCACCTTAATTGTGAAGATGGCAAATTAGGAATGAAATCTGGGTTTATTTTTCCTCCCTGTGTTTAATAAGCTGTGTAGTATGTAAAGAGTAGCAGAAATAATGCTTATAACAAATGTAAGCTTGAATGGAATTAACTAAGTCACTAAAATGATGACGTCCATGGTCTAGATAATTAATTCCAGAAGGAACAAAATAAATATTTCCATGTTGAAGTTCTTTTTATACAAAATATACTTAGCAAAGATGACAGGTGGTGCTAGCTCCGTGCTCTGGACAGTACTCATGTCAGGTTCGTAGGTGTGCTGGACTGTCCCAAAGCCACTCCAGTGGGCCCTTAGCAGGCACCTCGGCCTGGGATTGAGCCTCATAGTAAGGCTGAGCAGGCCAGTCCTCACTCAGCTCAGCTCACAAGTCAGACCTAGTCCTCTTTAGCCCAGTAGTGGCGGGGATCTGAATTCTCTAAGAACAAGCACATGAAATAAATCCTGTCACAGGAAAAAGGCCAAGAGCGAGTTCATAAAGACAGCAGAGTGAGAGACATCCCCACATCTCACCCCTTGAGAGATCAATAAGCTGAACATCTAAAACTCAACAAAAAACACCCAAACTGCACACCAGCATGTCTGAGCATGGGGTCTGCACATAAGAGCTACCACAGGTCAGAACCCTGGGTATTGGACGGAGGACTGGGAGAAAAAAAGAAGCTACCTCTCACCGCCAGAGCTTCCTGTAGGAGGAGGGGCAAGAGAGAAAATGCAATGAGTTCCCTGAACAGCCCTGCCTGGGAGAGTTGTGAGCTCCAAGCAGCTGGTAGCAGTGCCCAGTCATCAAGGCAGAAGGCAGAGAAGCAGGGACAGCAGAGAAGCAGGGACAGCAGAGAAACAACAGTTGAATTTTACCAGCTGCGGTTGCAAAACCAAGGCTGAGCTGCAGCCTGCATCCCCCAACTCAGAGGGCCCTTCCCTGATATCCTCTGAAACTGAATATCATGGACCCCAGGGGAATCTGAGCAAACACTACCAAAACTGTCTCTAACACTGACAGGAAATGAGAATGAGGGTAGCGAGCATGATTAAACATCTACAAGGGGGAAGAAGGCATTACTAAGACTTTATACAACACAGGGATCCAAGAGGCTTAGACCTCACCTACTGGAAACCAAAAGAAAAGTGCCTTCTTTGCAAAAGGCAAAAGAGAGGCCTTTATATAATAAATCTTTTTTCTGGATAAAAAGCTGAATACACTTCCTTAATGCCCAGGCAGAGAAATAGTCCATTAAACACCATGAACAACCAAGGTGAGAAGGCATCTCAGAAAGAAAGAGAAAAATGTCCAGAAAATAAGATTACAGACATAGAAATATATGACTTAAATTGCAGAGAATTCAGGATAGTACTTCTGAAAAAACTCAGTGAGATTTGAAATAAATCATATCAACAATTTCAGGAATTGAAAAAACAACTATATGAGCAGAATAAATTCTTTAATAAGGAGATTGAACCCCCCAAAAAGAACCAAACAGACCTTCTAGAGCTAACACACTGCAAGAGTTGAAAAATGAAATAGCAAGCTTGGAAAATAGAGTTGACCAAATGGAGGAAAGGCTCAGTGATAGCAAAGACAGAAATCTAGAAATAAATCAGAAGGAAGAAGAGAGAAACTGAAGAATAAAAAATAATGAAAGAGAAATTCAAGATTAGCTGATACCATCAAGAGAGGAAACATAAAAATAATGGGCATTCTCGAAGGGCAGGAAAAGGAGCAGGGATTAGAAGCATTTTCAGGCAAATAGTTGATGAGAATTTCCTAAATCTAAGGAAAGAGCTAGAGCTTGGAATTTAAGAAGTCAACAGAACACCCACTTACCTCAACCAAAAAGGGCCTTCACCAAGACACATTGTAAGAAAATTATAAAAAAATCAATGACAAAGACAAAAATCTCAGGGCATCCAGGGAGAAGAAGACAGTAACTTATAAAGGAAAACCCATCAGATTATCATTGGACTTCTCAGCACAAACCTTATAGCCAGAAAGAAGTAGAATCAAATATTCAAAGCATGAAATGAAAGGAGCTACCAGCCAAGAATAATGTATAAAGCTAAGCTCTCCTTTAGATATGAAGGAGAAATAAAGACCTTTCCAGACATACAAAAAATGAGAGAATTCTCCACTACAAGGCCTGCATTACAGGAAATACTGAAAGGGGTCAGCTCACCTAAAACAAAATGACAAAAAAATACATAATTAGGAGTAAGGTGACTAGCAAGTTTATGAAAGCATAGGAGTGCAACCCTTACTAAGAACAGGTATTATAAAGCTTTAACAATAAGATATTTGCTATAGCAAGATAGTAACGAATGTTCAGTATACCTAGGGACAAATTGAGACAACAATGACTGAAAGGGGGAAGATTCAAAGTTCCAAATTTGCAAAGGGGAATGGAGATAAGGCAAGCACAGAAGAAAGTAGGTAACCGTGTGTGTGTGTGTGTGTGTGTGTGTGTGTGTGTGTGTGTGTGTGTGTATATCTCCTTTACATATTTATAATGATAAACACATGTAAAGATTCAGAACTGAAGTATATAACATAAAACAAGAAGGACCAGAGGGAAAACCCACAAAACCAAAATAAAGAAAACAGAAACACAAGGACAAGGAAGCAATGGAAACACTGAGATAACAGAACACAAAAGATAAAATGACTATAAGAAGATCTCATATACAATAATCACCCTAAACGTAAATGGACTGAACTCATCAATAAAAAGGCACAGAGTTGCAGATTGGATCAAAACACAAAACACAACCATATGCTGCCTCCAGGAGACACATCTCAGTTCCAAAGACAAATATAGACTCAAAGTGAAAGGGTGGAAAATGATATTTCAAGCAAATGACATTCAGAGAAAAGTGGGAGTAGCAGTACTAATATCAGATAAAATAGATTTCAGAATAAAAAAAGGTAAAGAAAGATTCTGAGGGACACTTCATTATGATAAAGGGAATCATGCATCAAGAAGACATAACACTTATTTATATCTATACTCTCAATAAGGGAGCCCCAAAACATATAAAGCAATTACTAATAGAACTAAAAGGAGAAACAGACCAAAACACTACCATAGCAGGGGACTTAAATACCCCACTGATGGATATGGGCAGATCATCCAAACAGAAAATCAATAAGGAAATAACATCCTTAAATGACGCATTAAACCAACTGGACATAATTGATATTTACAGAGCCTTCCATACCAAGTAGCTGCTTGTACATTCTTTTCTAGCGTACATGAAACATTCTCAAGAATCGACCACATACTGGGACACAGAGATAGCCTCAACAAATATAAGAGGTTGAAATCATGCCAACCATATTCTCTGATCATAATGCTCTGAAACTAGAGATCAACTGCAAAAAGAAATCAGGAAGAACCACAAATATATGGAGATTACACAACATGCTACTGAAGAATAAATGAGTCAGGGAAGAAATAAAAAGAGAGATTGAGAGATACATGGAAATGAATGATAATGATAATACAACATATCAAAACTTTTGGGACATGGCAAAAGCAGTAATAAGAGGAAAGTTCATATCATTACAGGCCTACCTCCAAAAATAAGAATGAGCTCAAATAAACAATCTAATGCTTCATCTTAAAAAAAACTAGAAAAGAAAAAACAAATGAAGCCTAAAGTCAGCAGAAGGAAAGACATAATCAAAATTAGAGCAGAAATAAAGAAAATTGAAAAAAAAAAACAATAGAAAAAATAAATGCAACAAAGAGCTGGTTCTTTGAGAAGATTAATAAAATTGACAAACCACTGGCTAGACTCACTAAAGGAAAAAGAGAAAGGACATAAACAAACAAAATCAGGGATGAAAGAGTGGAGATTATGACTGATATCGCAGAAATATAAAGGATCATACAAGAATACTATGAAGAAGTATATAACATCAAATTTAATAACCTAGTAGAAATGGACCAGTACTTAGAAAAATACAACCTTCCTAGACTGAATCAAGAAGAACTGGAAAATCTAAATAGACCAATCAGAAGTACAGAAACAGAAACAATCACCAAAAATGACCTACCAAAAAGTAAAAGTCCAGGATGCGATGGCTTCACCAGTGAATTCTACCAAACATTCAAAGAAGATTTAATACCTATTTTCCTCAAACTCTTCCAAAAAATTGAAGAGGAAGCAATACTTCCCAACTCAATCTATGAGACCAATATTACCCTGATACCAAAACCTGGTAAAGATAAAACAAAAAAAGAAAACTACAGACCAATATTTCTCATGAACACAGATGCAAAAATCTTAAATAAGATACTAGTGAATAAAATACAGGAACATATTGAAAAGATTATACACCACAATCAAGTGGGCTTCATCACAGAGGCACAGGGATGGTTCAACATATGCAAATCAATTAATGTGAAACACCACATAAACAAATTAAAAAATAAGAATCATATGATCATACCAATAGATGCAGAAAAAGCCTTCAACAAGACACAGCAGCCATTTATGATCAAAACACTTCATAAAATCAGTATAGAAGGAAAGTACCTTAATATAGCATCTCTGACAAACCCTCAGCCAACATCATACTTAATGGTGAAAAACTAAAAACCTTCCCTCTAAGATCAGGAACCAGGCAAAGCTGTCCACTGTCGCCACTGTTATTCAATATAACACTGGAGGTCCTAGCGAGTGCAATAAGACAAGAGAAAGGTATACAAGGCATCCAAATAGGAAATGAAGAAGACAAACTGTCACTATTTGAGGATGACATGATTCTCTATATAGAAAACCCTAGAGACTCTACAGGAACACTACTAGAAACAATAAGCAAATACAGTAAAGTTTCTGGATACTAAATCGATGTTCAAAAATCAATAGCGTTCCTATACTCTAATAACGAAGTGTCAGAAAAAGAAGTGTAAAAAATAATTTCTTTTGCAAATGCAACAAAAAGAATAAAATACCTAGGAATAAATCTAACAAAACATGTGAAGGACCTATATAATGAAAACTATATGACCCTATTAAAAGAAACTGAAGAAGATACAAAAAAATGGAAAGATATTTTGTGTTCTTGGATTGGAAGAATCAATGTAGTTAAAATGACTTATTATCTAAAGCATTATACAGATTTAATGCAATCCCCATCAAAATCCTATTGACATTTTTTAAAGAAGTAGAACAAAAAATCATCAGATTTATATGGAAGCACAAAAGACCCTGAATTGCCAAAGCCATCCTGAGAAAAAAGAACGAGGCTGGAGGCTCATTCTGCCTGACTTCAAATTATACTACAAAGCAACAGTAATCAAAACAGCATGGTATTAGCGCAAAACAGACACATGGACAAGTGGAACAGAATCGAGAGTCCAGAAATAAACCCATATTTAAATGGGCAAATAATTTTTGACAAAGAAGCCAAAAACATACAGTGCAGAAAGAAAAGCCTCCCCATAAAATAGTGCTGGGAAAACTTGAAAGCCACCTGCAAAAGAATGAAACTAGACTATTGTCTATCACCACACACAAAAATTAATTCAAAATGGTTTAAGGACCTGAATATAAGACCTGAAACAACAAAATGCATAGAACAAAACATAGGAATGAAACTCAAGGACCTTGGACTTAAAGAAAATTTTATGAATTTGACCTCAAAGGCAAGGGAAGTAAAAGGTAAAATAAATAAATAGGACTACATCAAACTAAAAAGCTTCTGCACAGCAAAAGAAACTGTCAACAAGGTTAAGAAACAACCATCCAAATGGGAAAATATATTAGGAAGCAATGCCTCCAATAAGGGCCTAATATCCAAAATATACAAAGAACTCATATAACTCAATAACAACAAAAAAAGCAAATGATTCAATCAAAGAAATGGGCAAAGGGTCTGAAAAGACACTGCTCCTTAGAGGACATACAAATGGCCAACAAATATATAAAAAGATGCTCAACATCGCTAGCTATTAGAGAAATGCAAATCAAAACCACAATGAGATGCCATCTCACACCTGTTAGAGTAGCTATAATCAAAGGACAAGTAATAACAAATGCTGGAGAGGATGTGGAGAAAAAGGAACTCTCATACACTGCTGGTGGGACTGCAAATTGGTACAGCCACTATAAAAAACAGTGTGGAGGTTCCTCAAACAACTAAGAATTGATCTACCATATGATCCAACAACCTCTCTACTGGGTATTTACCCAAAAGACTTGAAGACTCATATCCAGAAAGATATTTGCACACCAATGTTCATAGCAGCATTATTCATGGTGGCCAGGACATGGAAGCAACTGAAGTGTCCTACGATAGATGATTGGCTAAAGAATCTGTGGCACATATATAAAATAGAATATTACTCAGCCATAAGAAGAGATGAAATACTGCCATTTGTGACAACATAAATGGACCTTGAAATAATCATGCTAAGTGAAATAAGCCAGACAGAAAAAGCTGAAAATCTCATGATATCACTTATATGTGGGATATAAACCTAAAAGCAACAGATGAACAAGACAAACAAACAGAGACTCATGGACACGAACAATAGACTAGTGGCTACCAGAGGGTGGGAGGAGGGGGGATGTATATGGAGAAAAAAATTAAAATCATTTCTTCAATTAATAAATTAAATTTTAAAACAAGGAAGGAAGGAAAAAGGCCAAGAATCTGTGTTGTGGTCCAGAGGTGATGAAAAAGAGATCTTCTCAAATTCTGCTGGGCCTCCAAGCAGCCTGGTACAAGCACAGACTACACAAAGAGGGCAGAAGACCTGGTTGGCCATGCACTGCTTTAATCAAGCAGGGCTAAGGTAAGCAGCTTCACTCTTGTGGCCTCAGACTCCTCATCTTTGAAATAGCACCAAGAGCTAAGATCAAATGAGGGTAATACAGGAAACCAAAAACTGGAGAACACTATAAAGGAGGATTTCCTTTCTCCTATCCACCTGGAGATAAATCCCCATCTATTTGTTCTTCCCAAGAGAGGCTGCATAAGAGAAAAGAACCAGAGACAAGGCATGAGCTTTGGGGCCATTATAAATGTATTTTATAATTTATATCAATAATTATAAATATAAATATACTTAATAATTATGTAGTAATATAAATATAATTGTATAACTCTAAATTACATTATAAATTATGCAATTTATAATACATTGAGTTATATAAATACATTATAACTTTAAGTTATGAATATTCATAGTTATATATTATAATATACAAATATATTTTACATATTTGTAAATATATATTTACCTCTTATATATTAGTTGTTTTATTATATAATTATATATTAAGTATCTTATAAATATGACTATGAATTTAACACATTATTACACACACTGCACAAATACTAGTGTCAGGCAATGTGCTAAGTATTTATTCTCCCAACTACCTGTCATTATCCCTATTGTATAGATGAAGAAACTGAGGCAGGAGGTTTGGGAACTTGCCCTAAATCATCCAGACTCTTTGCCCGATCCCTTTGCGATGATAACTGCAGAGAGAGAGGCCTTGGTGTCAGCTCTTGTTCCTCCCAACTGAGGAGCTGCCCCACCCACAGCAGGTTTCAGAGTGAGGAGTGATCCTCTGCCCAAAGCCCCGGGGTTTCATCGCTTCTAGAGGTCTCACCTCTCCTTCATTCTCTCACAGTGGGCGGGGTCATTGCCCTCTCTTGATAGTGCAGGCAGGAGTTGGTTTTCCATACTCACCAAAGCATGCCCTCCGATGGACCTGGGATCTTCAGTGTCTCCAGCTTACAACAAGCTGCATCCCACCTTCTCACCCTTCCCTACCCTGAGCACACTCATCCCTGGAATTTTCTCTTCCCTTCCTTCCACCCATCCAAATCCTACTGTCCTTTCAAGCCAGGCTCACTCTTACCGCTTCCATAAAACCTTACAAAGGTACTCCAGCTCCCACTCACCTCTCCCTTTTCAGAACCCTTGCTGACCTTAGTGCAACCCTGCACAGCTTAACTTCTCCCACAACTGCTATTGCTCCCGAACAGACTTTGAATTCCTTGAAGGAAGGGACTGTGTCATAGATAGTTTCTGTTGATTCAGCTCTAAACTTGGTATGGAGCACACAGTGAAAGCTTAACAGATTCTGATGAATTGAATGGATTGATTGATGGGTTTTAATGAGGCAATAACACCACCAGAAAAAATGAGAAACAACTGGTGGCATTTGATAATGGCACCAGGAAGGCTGGTTATTTGGGACTGCAGAAGTTTCATAAACTTTTAACATATGCTTCTTTTGTATAAGACAACCTAATTAGTGTTCTCATAAAAGCATCTGGGTATACATTCTGGGTGCTTATCAGGAGAGCAGTCACAGATTTAATAAGAGGTGAGTTCATTTACCATCATAATTAGCCAGTGACAGCAGTGACCTGAGCCACCAGGGCAGGAGGCATGTGCACTGCCCCACAGTTTTGCTACCCAGCACTCCTTCTGCAGTCAGAGCGAAGCTGAAAGAGCATGCTTTCTTATTCGTGTTCCCATTGTTTATAACGCTTGAGCTCCTAAGTATAAGCAACCTGTCATGGCCTAACAAGCCAAGCCATAGAAGGCAAATTGAAGATTGAACTCTCAATTTCCTTGCTCTTTCAATTAAGCAATTAAAAAGATTTCTTTGTGCTCATTTAAAATCTAGAGTAACAAAAACAAAAACAAATGAATGGGACTAAATTAAACTACAAAGCTTCTGCACAAAGAAATCATTAATAAAATGAAAAGGCAACCTATAGAATAAAAGAAAAATTTTGCAAATCACATATATAATAAGGGCTTGATATCCAAAATATCCAAGAACTCATATTACTCAAGAGAAAAAAAAACAAAGAAAACAATAAATAATCCAATTTAAAAATGAGCAGAGGAACTAAATAGACATTTTCTCAAAGATGACATACAAATGGCCAATACATACTCCAGGTCCTCGAATAACGTCATTTCATTCAACATCATTTCATTATAACATTGATGAGAGAAAAAAAAAATTGATTCCCAGCCAGGACCACTGCCTGTTTGGAGTTTGTATGTTCTTCCCACATCTGTGTGCGTTTTCTCAGGAGACCCCAGTTTCCTCCCATATCCCAAAGATGTACACATGAAATGAATTGGTGTGTCTACATTGTGCCCATCTCAGTGAGTGTGGGTGAGTGTGAGTACGCCCTGCAATGAAAGGGTGTTCTGTCCAGGGTGGTTCCCACCTTTTATCCTGAGCTGCCAGAATAGGCTCCAGTCACCTGTGACCCTGGACTGGAATAAGTGGGTTGGAAAAGAATTCTCTTACTTGTTTTTATTCATCTTTCTAAAATGTATGTATAGCTCACATTTATTTCAGTGGTTAATATTAGAAGTGTTTGGAGTTTTTATATAAAAGTTTGGTGATGTTTTGTATCCAAAAATATACCATAGGATCTTAGCTCTTGTTTATATCAATTAGCCTATGGTGAAATTGGTTTCATTATATGTCATTTCACTTAAAGTCACAGTTCCATGAACCTATCAATAACATTAAGTGAAAAGGTGCTCAACATCACTAATCATCAGAGAAATGCAAATTAAAACCACAATAAGATATCATCTCACACCCATCAGAATGGCTATCATCAAATAAATCAACAAACAAGGCAAGGATGTGGAGAATGGGGAACTCTTGTGTACTGTTGGTGGGATTGCAAATTGGCACAGCCACTATGGAAAACATGAAGATTTCTCAAAAATTAAAATTAGAACTACCATATGACCCAGCAATTTCACTTCTTGGAATTTAACCAAAGAAATCAAAAACACTAATTCTAAAAGGCACATGCAACCCTATGTTTATTGCAGCATTATTTATACTAGCCAAGATATGGAAGCAACCTAAGTGTTCATCAATAGACGAATGGATAAAGCACTGTGTGTGTAGGTATATGTATATATATACATATACATATATATATACATACACATATATATACATACACACACATATACATGTGTATATATATATATTACATTGTGTATGTAATATATGGAATATTAGTCAGCCATAGAAAAGAATGAAATCTTGCCATTTGCAACAACATGTATGGACTTAGAGGGTATTATGTTAAGTGAAATAAGTCAGAAAAAGAAAGACAAATACCATATGATTTCACTTATATGTAGAATCTAGAAAACAAAATAAATGAACAAACAAAACAGAAATAAACTCATAAATACAGAGAACAAATTGAGGATTGCCAGATGGGAAGTAGATAGGGGGATGGGTGAAAAAGGGAAGGGAGTAAGTTGTACAAATTGCCAGTTGTAAAATGGCTACAGGATGTAAAGTACAGCATAGGAAATATAATCAATAATATTGTAATAACTATGTATGGTATTAGATGGGTACTAGACCTATCAGGGTCACTTCACAAGTTATATAAATGTCTACCTGTGCCCTCGGTGGTCCCTGGATCTACCTTTTGCTTCAACAGTGTTTGGATGGAACAGACTTAGGGATACCCCTTCTGACAGCCTCTGACCACCCTCCAACCTCTTTTCCAGTCGCAACCTTCAGAACCATCTCAGGCATCCTTTGCCTCCAATATTTACAACAATTGTTTCAATTTAGCATTATTAAGTGGCAATAGTGATCAATTCTTCTTGTTCCTGATTGTAATTGAAATAGTTTAGAACATTGTTACTTAGAATTATATTTGTAATGAAATATGAATAGGCAAAACAATTAGTAAAAAACAGAGATAAACAAACTATGCTCCATGGAATAAATTTGCCAACCATTTTTGTAAATAAAGTTTTACTGGAACACCTCTATGTTTGTTCATTTACATATTATCTATGGTTGATTTTCAGTACAATAGAAGTGTAGAGTAGTTGTGACAGAGACCATATGACCCATATTGTCTAAAATATTTACAATCTGACCCTTTGCAGGAAAAGTTTTACAACAACTTCTAGTCAAGAGAGGTTATGCTGTACTAACAACTCAGTGGTTTAACACATTTATTTCTCATTCCTGCAAAGCCAGCTATGACTCGACAACCTACAGGTGTGCTGTTATCCATGAAATGACACAAAGTGGGTTATTTTAATCCTGTGGCTCTGCCATCACAATGCAGACCTCCTGAATCACCATGGTGGAGGAAGAGAGCACAGTGTTCTACCTCCTACCCTCCCATGCTGCAGCATAGCCCATTAAGCAAAACTACTCACATAACTCCACTGAGTTAGCTGCAAAAGGTCTGGGAAGTACAACTGTCTGTCTGCCTGTAAAGAGACAGAAACCAGATATTGGTAAGCATTATTTATATCTACCAAACAGCCTTTATTATATTTTCGTAATTTCTTTCCATTCCTTTTAAAAAGTTTTTATTCAGTTGTTAAATTTTTAACATCTATTGATATGTTCCTAAGAGTTTTATCCATGAGAAACATAATGTAATAAATTATACCCATAAACTTTCTGTGAGGGAATCATTCAAGTGTACTGCAATAAAGTCTTTTTAGTCAAAGTTCATTATTTTTTATAACAGTTGAAATCTATGTACTATTTTTCAGCTATATTCATAAGTAAGATTAAAGGATTAGGCTGTTATTTTCCCTTTTTATACTATCATTATCATATTTTATGCTAAGACAGGTCTCAATCTTAGTACTCATTAGACTTATTCAAGGAAGTTTTGCAAAAGGTTGATATCCATGTCCAACTCCAGATCAATGGAGCAGGAAGTCCAACCTTCAGAACCATCTCAGGCTTCCTCGGCCTCCAAGTAATTTTTAAAATTCTCTGGTGATTCTAACTGTACAGAATGTACTAAGGTTATATTGATTTGTATCTTCTTTGTAAGATGATAAAATTATTCTAGGGCTCAAGTTATTTAACCTTTCTCTTATACAATGGCTGACATTAAAATTAAAACAAGGGAACATACTAGAAAATAAGAAAATCACCAAAAAGGAAATTTACTCTTTGGATTCCAAATAATTGAGGCATAAGTCCCAGAATTTAAAATAGCTATCATTAATATGTGCCAGGAGAGAAAATATAAAACTTTCAAATTTTTAAAAGAACTAGAAACTATTTTTAAAAAGGAATTTGAGAACTGAAAAATACAGCAAAATTAAGAACGCTATGTAAAGGTTTAACCACAGATTAGATATAGTTGAAGAGAGAAACAGTAAAGTAGAAGGCAGAAAAATATCCAGGAGTAAAGCACAGAAAGACAGAGGAAGTAAAATACAAAAGAGAGGGTAAGATATATAGGGTATACAATAAGAATTTTAACATACAAATAATTGGAAACTCATTAAGGGAGAAGAATTCTTGTAGAAGCTATATTAGAAGAGATAATGATGAAAAATTTACCAAAATTGATGAAAAATACCAAGTCACAAATTCAAGAAATCTTTCAAACCTCAAACAGAATAGACCAACAAACCTGCACCTTATTGCATCATCATAAAACTACTAAAACAAAAGACAATGAGAATAAAGAAGTCTGAAAAAAAATAGACAAATTCCTTTAAAGAAGTTATAAGTAAACTGATGGCTGACTTCTTACAAAAAGAGCAGAAGCCAAAAACAATGGAACGATATTTTCAATAGACTGAAAGAAATTTACTGCAAACCTAGAATTGTATACCTAGCAAAAATATCCTTTAAGAATGTAGATGAAATAATGCTACTTTCAATAATTATTTTGGGAAAAAAAATATAGCAAAGGCAGGTTATGAAGCATTGGACTTCTCAGAAACACTTTTTAACATTATATGATGAGCAACAGACTCTATTAGTGAACAATCAGGTTTTCTAGTTCTCCCTGCCTAGTTTTAGAAGCAGAATTAAGACCTTCGGTCAACTGTGAGGGGTGAGAAGGGTGACAGAAGAGACCTGATGAGGAAGGTACTAGACTGCCTGCAAATACGGGCACATGGCAGTTGAAATGTTTTAAAAATAAAAGAAGTGTAAGTACATTTATATTGGAGATATGTCATATGTAAATTAGAAATGCAGAAAT
This sequence comes from Eidolon dupreanum, assembly GCA_028627145.1. NCBI lineage: Eukaryota > Metazoa > Chordata > Mammalia > Chiroptera > Pteropodidae > Eidolon > Eidolon dupreanum. The sequence continues at coordinate 44,893,616 of CM053504.1, forward strand.
TTTAACCACAATATTCTTAAATAAATTAGGGTTGTTATTTTTTTTCTCACGCCACATGAAACCTAGGAGTAGGCCAAATGGCATTGGTTCAGCAGCTCAAACATGTCAGGACTGACAGTTCTGTGATTCTCTTAGTCTTTACTTCGTGGTCTCAAAATGTCTACTAGAATTAAAGCCAGCCAAATCCACATTCCAATCTGAAAAAAAAAAAAAAAAAAAAAAAAAAAAAAGGAAAATAACACAAGGAAAAGGTAGAAGCCAAAATAAGAAAGTAAAATATTGCTGAAATTTCTAGCAGTGTTCTGTAAACCAAGAAAGAGGCCTAAGCTGAAAGAGAAATAAAAAGCCTGTATTTGAATACAGAGGTTGCAATTGGAAACACAGGCTCAGGTAGCAACCTAAAGTGTATTCCAGAAAAACAAAAAATGACAGGCCTCATAAAGCCTCAGGGTACATGTACAGTCTTCAGTCTGGTCCTTTCATGTAAATGAAGAATTCTGGTTAGGTTAATTGGGATTGGTTAGTTTTAATATACAAACAAAAAATGCTGGTTGGCAAAACAGATTGACTCCTTCCAACATGGGGAATGTAGAGGGTCTGACTGTCACTACAAGGAAGAGATAAGGTCCAGGAGTGGCTGAGAAGTTTAAAAGTTCATGGAGACACATGCTAGGTGGGACATGTATAAAACAAACTTCTTTATGGTCTTCCAGCTCCATTTTAGCTCCCTTGACATAAATGGCTCCACCTTGGCAACCTTGTTCTCAGTTCCATTTACTTGTGATTGCTCAGGGCAATATCACATGACCTCATCCAACTACAAAGGGGGCCAAGAACGTCATTTTTTTTTAGGGAGGCATAATGTTACCCCAAACAAAAGCAGAGTTCTGCAGTAAAGAAGAAAGGGAAAATGGATATTGGGTAGGCAAGCAGTAGTGCTGCTGTTCCAGCCATACCAATTACACATGAAATCATGATCTTAAATTTGTAAGAATTTGTTGTAATGTCTGCTTGGATTTCCAAAATGTCTTTATTCAGAGCAGTAAATGTCTTCTTTAAAGTTACGTTTCATTCTCTAAAAGTCTGTATGATGTTTTGTGGTTTGTTTGTTCACTTTTTACAGATGCTTCCAGGCTGAATCTGTGGAACATGGTTTGGACATCATAAATATTGTTTTATTTTTATGGTCAATAAAAAATGTTCTCTTAGAAGTCAAAGAACATCCTTAGAAATGGTATGTTAAGGAGTAAACATTAAACTATTCCCCAGAAAGCTGAAATCAGATTTTTTTAATTGAAAGTGTCCTGAGGCTTCATTTCTTTCCATTAAGGTAGGTCAAGAAAATACATTTATTCATTCTTAGGGTAAACTATCTAACACTGTTAAGGAACTCCACCTAACCCCTCTCTCCTTCATAGCCTGATGAGAAGCAGATATTTCCAGTGGTGTAGACACTGTCTATATCCCTTCTGATGTAGACAGCTTTCAACAGAATCAGCCACATTTGGAGAATGCTGGTAATTCTCTTCTTCCTGGTCAATCATGCCAGGCACAGGTGTCCCTTTCATTGTAAGAGGGAGACACTGTCCTTCCCTTCCAAACACTGGCTGTTGGACCAGACTCCCTTATCCAATGACTTTCCAGACTTCGTCCACCTGCCCGGGAGTTTTAGGGTGAGAGAACCCCACTCTTTGAGAACAGAGACCCGGTCCCAGTCCCAGGCCAGCCTCTGTGGAGGGTAAGTGCCTGACAACTAGCTTTTGATTATCAAGGCCTCCACCTCAAAGATATCCATCACCTCAAATAAACACATCACCTGCTACACAACTGAAAAAGACCACCCATGCAGTTCCCCTTCGAGAAAGCCCTGGGTAACCTAGATAACTGATCACTTGAATGACCCAGCTTTTCTATTCTCATGCTTTAATTCCCATTCTTATGTTTTAAATTAACCAGAAAAGAGTGAACCCGAGAAACCTTAGGCACCCCACCCTCGATCCCAATAAAGGCAAAGCCCTAGGTCCACGCATCTTCCCTCTCTCTCTCTGTCCACAACCTGGCTGTGTGGTCCCAGGCTGCCATGTACTCTGACTGGTGAGTAATAAACCTTGTTTTTTCGAAGTTCCCTGAAGGTAATTTTTGAGGTGCATCTTGCCACAACATCAGCTCCTGTTGGGGAAATGTCCGTCGGGGTTGCCACAAGTAGGACAGGCATAGGTGAGTGCCTCAAGCATTCCTAGCTGATAACAGCACTATCAATAGACTGAGACTCACACAAAATGCTCTGTATAGACACATTAATAGCAAATCCTAAAGCATGAATTTGAACAGTACCTTTTAAAGCACCTTCTTCTATGATCTCCAGATTTATTGCCCTGGGGTGAGAGAAGACAAGTACTTGGCCCTTTAGCAGGACAAGAGGCCTAAAAAGACAGCCTTGCCTGTTGAGAAGTGTACTATCATTTTCTTTAGTGTATAAAGGACCAAAACTGGAGAACTCAAATCAATTCTACTCCCTGCCACACATCATTATGACTAGACCAGGAGTTGGGGGTGGAGGAGAGGATGCAAAGTCAGACTACAGTCAGAAGCAGAGAGGGGGGCTGGAAAGTGAGGGAAACACAAGGCCAGTGAGCTCTTGACCCCTCTGAAAGGCCACTTGAGGGGCCGAGGCCAACTGGGCACAACCCAGCAGTCAGATGGCAGGGCCTTCCCAGATCATGGGTGCTGTGGACCAGGCTGGAGCAGCATGTGTGGAGGGTGGGCTGATCCTCCAGTGGAAGTATCTGTGGAGTCCAGGAGAGGCCAAGTGTGCAGGTTCTCTGTAGGCACAGACTGAGCCTGCCTACAGGTAACAGAGCCCAGGCTGAGCAGCAGCAGCACAGAGGCCCTGCCCACCAAGGTCCCAGAGCTCCCAGGAGCTCCTCACCCCATTTGCCACTGAGTCACCACTCAAAAACACACACACACTCCATTAGAACAGAGCAGATGACCAAAGATGAAATAAAAAGAATGAGCAAATAAAAACAAAGCACAGCACTGCCTGGAGGGATTTTTTAAATTTTTGGATTAAGAATAAATTTCAAATGGAACAGAACTAAAAGTGAATTTCCCTCATCTTCTGTCTACAAGGTGGAGGGAGGATGGTGAAAACTGTAGCTCTATCCAGAAACCAAAGAAATTACTGTCTCTCAGTCCTCTGAGGCATATGGCTGGACTCGCCCTGCACTGTATGTATAATCCGTGCTATATAACACCAGGGTGTTAGTTTCCCATGACTGCTGTAACAAGTTACCACAAATTTAGTGGCTTAAAACAACTTATTTATTATCTTACAAGTCTGCAGGTCAGATATCCAAAATGGTCACACTGGATTAAAATCAAGGTGTCAGCAGGGTGGTATCCCTTTTGGAGGGTCTGGAGAAGAATCTATTTCTCTGCCTTTTCCAGATTCTAGAGGCTGCCACATTCCTTGGATTGTAGCCCCTTCCTGTATCTTCATAGTCAGCAGCTGAGGTTTTCTCATGCTGCTGTCTCACTGGCTCTCCCTCTTCCAATTATGAGAACCTTGTGATGACATTGGGCCCACCTGGGTAATCCAGGTGATCTCTCTATCTGAAAGTCAGCTGGCTAGCAACCTTAATTTCATCTGCCACCCTAACCCCCTTTACCATACCATACCATATTCAGTTTCCAGGGATTCTGCCTACAACACCTGATAAAGCTTTTTTCTCCTCCATGAAAGGGGGAGGGTATGGGCTTGTAGCAAGAATTGCATGAGCTAATGTAAATGAATTAACAGTCATTGAGTAGACATTCATTCAGTGCTTGGATGATTCCACCCTGATCCAGCCACATGAATGCTGACCTACGCACTCACCTGTGCACTCAACCTTTCCTCATTGCTATCATCTGGCCCAGACTGGATAGCCTTTTTACAAGCACAAGTCAGACACTCAAGATTAAGAATTCTCACCAAAGGTAACCATACTTGGCTCTTAGCTAGGGTAGTGTGTTGGAGTATAGGCATGGTATAAATTAAACGAGATTTTTTCCAACCTAGTGTGCACAAAACCTGATGCACAGACAATGCCTGCAGAGAGCAGAGAAAAGCCAGAGCTAAAATGAATTTCGAAGTAATAAAGTTAATGAGATTACTCTCATTAAAACAGTAAACTTCAAGTTCCAAAACAGTAAACTTGAAGACAATAATGTATTAAAATTTTTAACGATAAAAAAATAGGAGTTTTTGCTTTATAAATTACTGTTATTTTTAAGCCCTTATCCAAGCTTTGCTCTCCCCTTGGCCAGAGGTTCCATTTGACAATTGGTGGATAGGACAAGCATTTACATGTTAACGGGGAAGGAGGGTTATGGAAGAAATATGGAATCCAGAATTTAACCATTTAATTAGTAAAGCAAAAATTTATTCAATATTTAAGTGAAGGACTAGATACAAGTAAACACATAAAACTATATGCAATTATAAGGCATTATAAAAAATTAATGCTTGCAACAAAATAAATCATACAGATGAAAGTAATGAAATTAAAGTATTATTATTCTATAGTATCTTTTCATCAAAGTTACTACAAGGGTTGCCCACATTATTGCTATAATCACCCCAATTTCACGATGGAAAAACAAACTTCATATCAACTATCTGATATCTTTTAAGAAAAGAGGGAAAAATTTACATCTATCCTTAGAATCAAGATATACTTTACCTTCGGTTGGTAATTGAATAATTACCTACAGTTTGAATAAAAAACAGAATAGTTAGATTTTGTTTGAGATGTGGATTTTCAAAAGGAATTCACATGTCAGTACGATGGGATAAATCATCTGTTTATGGATTTTCCCCGTCCGTAAAGCATCGAGACATAAGACTACATTGCCACCTGGTGGCAAGATGAAATTCTGCAGTAATTCATTTTGAGAGCTCACCAGACTTTATTACTTCAAAAATGAAAAGTATATTTTATTAAGTGGTTTATCATTTAACTCCAAGAAAAATGAAAGGGTCTGAGGGACAATGTATTGGCAGAGCCAAATTAAAATAAAACATTCTTTGGCTGCCAAATATTTTTAGAAAAACCATTAGCCCAATTCCTTCTGCGGAACCAAGCCCCACCCCACTGACAACCTGGAACACCGAGTGAGCTCACTTCAGGTGTGTAGTAACCATCTGCACTTCCAAGAACCCTCCTTTGTTTACCTTAAAATTCAGCAGTGCCATTTAGCCAAAAGAAAGTCAGTAAGCCTTTGGAAGTTAGGAAACCTAGTTATTTACCTAGTTTTAGAAAGCATGAAAGAATCTCCAAGCATAGGTGTTACTTGAGTCTAATAACTCTTATGATTGCAGAGTGAAAAATCTGTAATCAACATTCCCAAGATATTTCTGTCCTGGTGGTAACGACCTTCAGGAAGAGACTGGGGGAGTGGGTGGTAGAGGTAGTGAGGACAAGGCCACTGAAGAGGGGAGGTCAAGAACTAGAAATCCGCGCCCCCCCCCCCACTCTCCCCCGGAGCTGTCATGTTCTGTGAATGGGAAACCAGGTCATGACTGGAGAAGAGCAGTGAGTGCATAAGGAGGCGAGCGGACTGCAGAAGGAGCGTTCGAAATGAGTAGTAGCTTTTGCAAGAGGAAGAGAGAATACTAATTCAGAACAGGCATGAAAATAAGGCAGGAAACCAGTTCCTTCTCCTGGCTCTGAAGCTCCTTCTCCATTTGACTTCTGGGCCTCTGTCAGAACACAGTAGCCAAAGGTCATCCTTAGAAGGTGAAGAGAGAGGAAGTTTGTTGCTCACACACTGTGAATTTCAAAGCTTCGTGCAGAGATTAGGATAAGGAGAAGGGGGAAAGAGAGGATTAAATCAAGGCAGATCTGTCAGAGCTCTCTTTTAACTAAAACCTGTAGTAAGAATGCATTTATATTGTTAACCCCTGTGCATGTACAATTGTACATTCTTTCTCTTCCTCTCTCTTTCTCTCACTCGCTCACTCGTTTTCTCCTTCCCTCCCTCCCTCAACAAAGATTTATTGATCCTGTCAGTTCTAGGCACTGGGGATACAGCAGTAAACAAAACATAAAATCCTGCTCTTGTGACATTTTCATTCTGGTGGAGGAGCAGACAATAAATGAATAAATACAGCATGGAAGTGAGGGATATATAGGGACTGGCATGGAAGGAGCCTAGACTCTGGAGGGTGAGGTGGTATAGGTTTAGTTGGAGAGGCCCAGAAAGGTCCAGAAAGGTCTCCCAGAGTAGAAGCCTGAGAAAGGTGAGGGATGAGCCATGTGGAACAAAGGGAAGAGTATTTGGGCAGAGGTAACACCAAGTGCAGTCTCCAAGACTGAAGTGTGCTAGAGGAGTGTTCACAAATACCAAAAGACAAGTAAGATGAAGTAAAGGAGCAGGAAATGAATCTAGAGAAGTAAGTGGGGGTGGGGAGACTGTGGAGCTTTGTAGAACACCGTAATGTCTTGACTTTTACTCAGAATGAACATAGGAAGGCTTTGCAGCAGTCCCCAAATTTTGTGGCCCCAGGGGCCGGTGCTCCTTTGAGAATCTAACGCCTGATGATCTGAGGTGGAGCTGAGGTGGTGACGCTAGTGCTGGGGAGCAGCTGCAAATACAGATGAAGCTTTGGTCACTCGCCTGCCATTCACCTACTATGCCACGCAGTTCCTTACAGGCCACAGGGCCCCAGGGTTGGGGAATCCTGGGGAATCCTGCTGTAGAGACCCTTCAGTGGAGGAAAGAGGTGATCTGACTTAACAGGCGCATAGAACAGGCTGACAGGGGACAGGTAGAGTCAGAGAGACCTGTTAAAAGACTATGGTAAATATAAGGGGACTCAGACCCGGTTGGTAGCAATGGAGGTTATATGAAGTAACTGGATTCCAAAGGTATTTTTAAAGTAGCAGTAACAGAAGTTTTCAATAAGACTGGCTGTGGCACATGAAAGAAAAGATATGAGGATAACTCCAAGGTGTGTGGACTGATTAACCAGAAGGATGTCAGTGGAGAAAACTTGGATGAAGCAAGCATGGGAGTGAGGATGTATATCTAGACTCAGGTGTTGGATGGATGTCTGAGGTGGTTGGGCATGTACGCCTGGAATTCAAGGGAGATATCTGAGCTGGAGAGATGAGAGAGGAAAAGAGGAAGTAGCAAAAAAGATTAAAACTTTCCGATAGATGAGGAGGAAAGCCAGAGAGCTCTGCTTCCTGTGGGAGACTTTGGAGATGTCTTCACAATGTGCCCCTTCCCAACAGGTGGCAGCCCGAGATCTGAGAAAAGAACGGTAGTACACCCTTAGCAAGAAAGAGAGCCAGAGTGGGTGAAGTGGCTCCCTCCACCAAGCTGGGGTATGGGAGGATCTACAAGTTCTTGCTGGGGATTCAGGAAGTAGCCCTGAGCTGAGAGCCAGTGGCCCTGGCATGTGGGGACACAAAGGTGGAGAGTAAGGACATACCAGAGCAGGCACATGATGCAGAGCATTGCTAAGACCTGAGGACTAGCAGCACCATGAAATCCACATCTTTGGAATGAGAACAGTGTTGATAATGACTTGAATCTTGAGTTTAATATGACAAAAACTTACTAATCAAAAAGGGACTGATTAAACTAGAAGGAAATGAGATCCATTTAAGGGGTAAAATTTTGTTTTGCTGGCTCTGATTGGGTCACATTTCTCTCCGAACCAGTGGGATGTACTAACTGGCTTAGATCTAGATCTACTTTGAGGCTTCTAACCTCCTCCAGAACTATAATAAATTTCTGTTGGTTTTAGCCACTAAATTTGCAGTAATTTGTTTCAGCAGCAAGAGATTAATACAGTTCCCAGGAAGGAAATCAGGGTTTAACTACAGAAAGAAGAGGGAACAAAGTCTAGTTGCAAAAACAAATGACCTATACCATCTTCCCTCGTTCAGTTCTTCCTCTTGATAAGCAGAGCTTCTTGCTCTCCTTTTCCTTCTCTCCACCCTCACTGTCGGAACACTGATGATTCAAGAGAGGAGTCAAGGCAGGTGGGAAAAGGGCAGAATTCTTGTAGCCTGGTGAGGCAAATATTCATAAGCAGGCAGCCTCACCCCCACTCCAGTAATTCCACACATTACATAGTGCAGACTCCTACCTGTAAGAGGCTTGGTTCTACTTGTATATCTACTTCACCTTTTAGAATAGTTTCCAAGTGGCTGGTTCTTCCCCCTACAAAATCAGTGGAATCAAATCCTTTCCCAAAACAAGAAGACTGACGTTCCTCGAGATCTAGATCAGTTTTGAGTATATAAACTAATGAAGGAAGAGAAGGACTAGATTGCTTTTGAGCTGTTTCCTCTACCTGCAGAAAGGAAGTTTAGTCCAAAACAACAAAAGAGAAAAAGGTATGTAGGTTCCAAATTATCACAGTTCTATGCAAAGACACTTGCAAAGTTGCATAGAGAAATTTCCAATTTTATCACAATGTCTGAGAGCCAGTTAAGAAATTAACATCATTTTTACACTAAAAAGCTCAAAATATTTTCCAGAAATGTTCAAATATTTATCAAAACAAATATTTCTGTTTTATCTGGTGACAATCACATCCCCAGTGATCACTAGGTCACAAATGAACAAGTTCTGCTCCATTTCTCAAAGGCAGAGTCATAGCAACAGACTGAGGAGGCAGCCACTCTGACCTTATCTCCTAGAGGCTCGACCTCAGGGCACAAGGACACACTCTCCTGATGTCTTTCAAATCTATTCTGGAGAATTTAGATGTGCTAGCGATGGATCTTATAAAATCCAAATAGAGAGGTCATGAATCAGGAGATCTTGGCCATTAGTTTCATGAGACTTAGAATCCTACCTGTAAGAGCTGAAACAATGCACATAGCATTTTAGCATTTCTGAGACTTTATTTTCTTACTAAACTTTTCACAATAATGGTGATAATTATACTATTGGGAGAATCAAGATCAATAATGATGGCTAGTACCAATGTGGTATTATTTATGAGCTAATTTTTAGCACTCTACACTAAGTAGCTCATTTAATTTGAATAACCTTATGAAGTGGGTATCAGTGTACTTTTTTGAAGTCCCCTTTTTACAGATCAGCAACCTGAGACACAACATTAAAGCTGAAAAAGTTAGAGGACAAAGTCAGCATTTGAACCCAGGCAGTCTGGTTTTAGAGCCTTAACCACAAAATGCAAGAGTCCTTTTTCCCCCACCATTCAGTTGTACCTTTATTCACAAATGAGGGGAAGAACGTCCTGTGCCTCTGGGCATGATACCCTAAAAACATACCACTGTCTAGTAGTCCAGTGAAAACTGAAGAATCGTTACTTGAATCTATACCTGAGGAAACATCAAAGAAAGCCCACATGAGGAGTCATCTATTTCGACAGGTGGAGGTTAGGGGTGCTATATTCTCCAAAAACATCAATATACTAAAAGACAAAGAAAGGCTGAGGAAGTATCTCAGATTAAAAACTAAAGAGAAATGACAAGTAAGTGCAATATGTGACCCCAGCCTGGATCTTGTGCAGGAGGGGAGAAATGCTATAAATGACATTAGTCAATTGGATGTGGAAAATGAATTTGGAAAAAAAGTATTATATCAATATTCAATTTACTGAAGTTTAAACTGTACTATGATTATGTAAGAGAATAACCTTGTTCTTAGGAAATAGTGAAGTTGTTAGAGATCATTTATGTATGCTATATATGCAACTTAGTCTTGGCTGGTTTAAAAATAAAGCACGGCTATACATCTATAAGTATATATGCACATGTGTGAACGTGGACATGTATATATATATATACGTATGCATGTACATTTTGAATGCATGCATATGTATGTATATGTGTGCATACATGCATAGAAAATATATGTGTATTTTATGTGTGTATATACAGAGTAAATAATAAAGCAAATGGGGCAAAATGTTAATAAATCTGCCCTAAAATGTGTATGAGTGTTTTTGTAGTATTCTCACAATTTCAAAAATCGTTTCTAGGTAAAAAATAATAATTTCAACTATTTTATTAATTGATTTACAAAAACATACATTGATTTCAATACTATTAATATTTACACTAAATGTTATATATATTTGACACTCACCGAGGCATTTAGAAAGCTGTTAAAAAGTTATCTCTGGGAAGTGAGACATTGGATTTTTTTCCTTTTCTATAATTTTCAAGCCTCTATAATCAATCAGTGTAAACTTCACATTCAGAAAATAAAAAGATAAAAAAGTATAACACACTTAATTAACTCAGGCTGCTTACCTTCAAAGATAACTTCCTTCTTTAAAGTACTAATACATTTTCTAATTCAAAATCGTCCATTATCATTAAGCAGTTATTAAAACTTTTAAATTCTTACTATCTTTTTGACATGATTAAAGGACAGAGTAAAAATGCAATTTTAATGTTTATTATGTACTAGAAACTATGCGAGGTTTTAAAAAAAAGTCTTACAGTCCCCACTTTAACCCTACAAAAGAGGAGTATGAAAATCAGTGAGCATCTCTGACAAGAAAGCTGCACTTTGGAGAGGTTCCATTATTTGTTCATGGGCACGCATCTGGTCAAGGGCAGAGCTGAGATCGAATCCAAGTTCATCTGTCCTCCAAAACCCACACTAAACGTCCTGCCTCCTCTCTACAGGTGCTTTGTTGCATACATCAGAAAATGCCTTCAGAGGCAACAGAACTGGTTAATGACTTTTGTTTTAATTTTTAACCCAAATAATCAGACAACTGCCCAATTTTCCACCTCATTTGCATGTAAATAGTAATTGCTAATATTTGCTGAGCATCTGCTTTGTGCCAAGCTCTGCTCTAGGTGCCATGTACTCTTCAATCGTCCTCACACCCACTGAAGTGAAGTAGGCATGGTTAGTATCATGTCTTAGAGGAGAAAGCTGGGGCACAAAGAAATGAAATGCTCAAGGTCATCCTTTGTAAAGTAACTGGGCCAAAATTATAACTTACAGTGTTCACTCCAGACTCCAGGCTCATGACTGACTGGCTCATAACCACTTTGATATGCTTCCTTCCAAAGCTACTCATGCTTAATATTTGAAACTTATAATGGTAAATACCATTTATATTGCCATTAATTCAATTTAACTGTTTGAAAGTCCTGCTATGAAGAGGCTGAATTTCAAACTACCTTAAATTCTGAAACCAAATTGCAGCCACACCCCAACTTGTAGCCAGTAGTACAGTATATAGGCTTTATATTACTCTTGATGCCCAAATTGTGAAAGGCAGAAACAATTTAAACTCCCAGTACTTGAGTGACTGAGTCCAAAGTAAGCTCTCACTGTTATTGAGTTGAATGCCACTAAGTCAATTTCAAAGTATCATTCCCCTTTTTTCTCAAAGGCAGCACTGCACAATGAAGGGCCCGAGCTTAGGACCAAGACTTGGCTCTTCCACAGTAAGCCTGGACAAATTTCTCCAAGTTCTCTGTTAATGTTAGAGTTTGTTCTGAAAAGGAGATAGTGTATATAAATGTCCTGACATACAATAGGTACTCCACAGAAATAGCTTTTATTGCTCCTCACACTTTATAGCTGTTTCAATTGACCATGTTTTGGACATTTTGGGTCCAACCACCTGCTGACTAGGTACAAGTGTCTTTGTTTTTTGCCTCCTACTAAATGATAAGATCCCCTTAGATCCCATGGTCTAGAACTAAATTTCATTCTGGTATAATCTTACCCCACTGTCACTCCCACAACTGTCCAGCACAGGGCAAGTACACAATCTTAGTATGTGATGAGTATCTAAACTAAGGGTCACAAATTCAGATGACTACAGGAACTGTGCAGGAGAGTAATAAGAATATAAAACAAGAGACGGGAATTGTAGGTGAGAGTGGCAGTTTTGTTGCCTGTGGGAATCCAAGTCGTGTTCCAAATCTTGAATTTATCAAAAAAAGTAGGAATTCCAGATTTGTATGTGACATTTCTCCAGTTTCAGAACATGCGAGAAAAACCACTCCATACCAACACACACAAACTAACATAGTCTGCAGCGCATCCATATACACGCAGAGCAAGGATACATGGTAACATGACCTCATGTGTACTCACGCACCTCATCTCTTCCCTTAGATGTTTTACTTCTAAACACACACATAGCAGATGGCTTTTATGGCATTATTTGTCAGACCAATTATCCTCTGGTCAGCCTTCATATCTAGAATATAAACCACCACGAGATGTGGCTTCAGCAGCAATGGCAGGGCCTTTGTAGGTACTGGGGGAGGGGGAGGCTTCCAAGTAAGAACTTTCAGGTGAGGGTAAAGCCTAGATATTCTGTATAAAGGACACACATCACACTTTAAAACATGCAAAATTCATGATATACTATTACATGCATATGTAGTAAAATACTGATGCATGGACAAACACACACACAAATTTCAGGTTAGTAGTTTAACAGAGATAAGGTGATCAGGGAAAGGTTTTAAGGGGCTTTGTCATTATCTTTGATGATTTGCTGTTGAAAAGAAACCAAAAGATTCAAAGCAAATACAGAAAAAATTGATGAAAGCTGGGGAAAACATCATAATGAACTACAATAAAAGGAGAAAGAAAACACCATTCTATGGTCACTACAGTCTATCTTATCCTCACACTTCTGTGGGGTGGGAAACACATTATTTGAATGTAAAACTTTTTTATCAGCACTTGCAATGCACTTTTTTGGATTTAAGAGATCTAAGATGGAAAGAATAGTTTACATATTTAAGTAGCTTAAACACTCTGCTGGGAACATACTCATTTACTACCTCAACTAAAAGCACAGATACTAAGTACTCCATATCAGCAGCTGTTCCCTCATGTTGCATTGCGATGCAAACATTTTAAGAATGAACACAAATTTTGCAAACCTTTCAGTATACATTTGGTATGCTCACCTTCCTGAAATTCCCATTCCACCCACCACTTACCTTAATAAGGAACCACTTTATCCAATTAAAAATTAAAATTCTTATTAAGGCATTTCCTTATTGCATAATGTAGAGCCTTGGTAAGAAATCATGATTTCTTAAAACACATATAAAGAAACTGTCCACTTGATGAATTCCATTGGGGAAGGCATCTCAAAGTACAAGAGGATTTTTCCCTTAGAGAAATGAGAACTCATTTGATAAATTAAACATGATCGTTCAACTTTAAAAAGAAAATCTGAATTTTACTTCAGTCATTTCATAAAACTTGATGGCAAAGTACACAAAAGCACCCTAATAAATACTTTGCAACAAAGCTTTTGATGCTCGTTTGTCTTTGACTTTTTAAGTGAAATATTTCCCTAAATTTAATTCAAAGTAGCTTGATACACATCCTCATATATTTATCTACATTCTGTATATTTAAGGATATAGACTTTGGATTAAAACAGCACACAAAGAAAAAGCAAGTTTGCCCTCCACTAATACATTAAAACTCGTAACTCCTAACCTACCTTCACTGCTTGTAACAAGAATGTACTAAAATAAGGAACTCTTATTGCTCAGGAATGTAGGATTTTAATTACTCACAATTTCAACTCTGCATAACTTTTTTTAGACTTTAGGTGTCAATCACTTCAATCAATATATTTTTTCTCAAAGTTCTTAAGTGTCTGTTAGTATCCTTTATTCTTTGTAGTACCATAAACAGTGTCAAGAATTTTGACCATGAATTATCAAAATTCATATTTGGTTTAAATAGTCATTAAAGAACCATATAGAAGAGTGAGGTCACACTGTTCTTCAGCTCTGAAGGTTAAACTCTATTAAGTTCTATAGCCTCGTTATAACACACTAAAAACTTAATAATGGTCATGTTGGTTTTGTTCAAGAGCTAAGACTGTTAATGGGTGTTCATTTCTCCTCACTTGAAAGATAAAGGCTGAAGTCTGAAAATTTAAGACCAAAAGTTTTCAAAGAACTATCAGTAAATAGTGCCTGTACAGTGAACTCAAAGGCATCACCAAATTACCATACCAATTTTCTGTGGGGACAGTATTCGACTTGGACCAGGACACATTTCCTTTGCATAGCAAATTAAAAGTTAAGAGCATGCGCTCTAGAACCAGACCATCCAGACCCAATTCCAGCCCGTTACTAAAAACTAAAAACCTGAGCATGTTTATTAACCTGTCACCCTGTGTTCCCATACAATAGAGGTAAGAATACCTATTTCATAAGACCTGGGAGATGATTAATAGCTGGCACATGGTGATAAACATCTTGAAAACCATCACACACTTCGAAAAACATGAGCAAAACAAATTTCTTAGCCAGATAAAGATAATCACTTTGGGTATTTATTAGCCAAGTGGTAATTAAAACTGAACCCCATAAAATTTCTCAAATTGTTTTTGTACAGACAGCTCATTTACAAGTTAAAACTTACTGGTGTTCTAAAAATCCTGACTTTACAAAGATAGTTCTTGCATCAAGCAATACCCAAAGGTGACTCCTGCAACTTATTTCTAAAGAATATACAAAGAATTCGGAAAATGCAGCTTCCCCACATTTCAGGACTTAAGTCTTGCTTAAACCTATTTTGCACCTGGCTTTGGCATTTAAAAGCCTATAAAGCAGCTGCTGGAAGCAGATTAAAATGAATGGAGAGCTTAAAAACAAATGACCATGCCAGGTCTCCACCCCAGACCAATTAAGTCAATATCTCTAGAGGTACTGTTCAAGCATCATTATTTTAAGCTCATCACTATTAATGTAATGCAATAGTTGCATATCACTAAAAATAAATACAATGAAGTTATCTTGACAGTTCCTTCACTTTCTTTAAAGATGGATATTATATACAAGAACTGGAAAAAAAAGAAACTTTTAAAACAAAAGAGATGTGGTAATAGGAGAGCACCAATAACTATAAAGAGAATTACATGGCCAATCAAGCTTTAAATTATTATAAAATATTCATAACCTTTTGGTGAAAAAAGTGATTGTAAAAATAAAGGTATTTTGCTCACTTATGCTTGGTTTTCAATAAACCAGAGAAATGATTAAAAGAATAAGATACAAAGTTCTATGTAATTTATGATTACGCTTAAAGAGCATTAATATTGTAGGGAAATAAATGTCCATAGAAATGGAAGCTGCTGGATGTCAGTTTGGCTTTTTTTTTTAATATATAATGTATTTTCCAAATTCTCTAAAATGCACACATTATTTCTACAATCAGAAACATAAGAAGATAAAATTTTCTTTCTCTTAAAGATGGATGTACAAACTTCTCTGCACCAATCTCCAACAGGCTGGGCATTGCCAAGAAGCCACTGTTCCTGCCTAGAAGCACAGCTTCTAACTGTAGGCTATTACATGGGAACTAATAAACCAGTTCCCAATTCTCTATTAAAAGCACTTACCTTCTAGGTCTCTAATTGAGACTGCCATTAGAACTCAAGTCCCAGTCAATGAGTGGCTATTGTCACTTGACAGAACATTAACAAACCATCGTTATCTGTTGAAATTGAATTCCTTTTTTTGTTGTTGTTTTTGAAAAGGAAAATGACACTTCACTACATTTTAAATCAGTTTATTTATTCACGCAACAGTTTAATTTTTTTTTGAAAGCTAGGAAATAAAGATCATTTATTTACCTTCTCATTTTGTTTTTCCATACGGTAAACATTGATCTTTCCCTCTCTCACAAAGGTCAATTTTTTTTAAATCTATGCACACACCAAAATCACTGAATAGGAATGTGCAAAGCTCTAGGAAAACCATTACTTGAATGTTTTTAAAGTGGCAGAAGATCATAATTTGGGGATACACTCTACAACTGTTCTGTTTTGTTTGTTTTTACCTTATTGATAAAACTTGGTTTTGAAGTGGCATATTTTGAATGATTGCAATCCAAGAGTAATTCCCACAACAGATATCAATTTTAGAATAAGTTGAGCTAAGATACTTGAAGGAGAAATTAAGAAAATTACTTTTTCCTTGACCAAAATTTCTGAATTTGATACATATTTTTTCCAAGTGTCATTTAAGGTAAAACACTCAGAATACAATTCTTAAATTTATTTCTTGTAAATACAAGAATGGGCAAATTTAAGGTACATTAGTTATAGAAAAAATGAAGGTAGGTAGTGCATTTAGGTCACATATGAACTTAAGGCCTTAGTCACTTGATCGTGATTTCAGCATTAGCAAGTGTATTACCCTCATCCTTACATACACTAGCAAGCAGGTAGACGAAATTTTCTAAACATGTAAAGAATGGAGACAAACAATTTAATCTATAAATTATCAGTCAATTAATACAGTTGGACTCTTTTAAAGTAACCACTGGTAGTAAAATAATCTGATCACATCTCATATAGCAATTAAAAATAGAAATTAAGTCCCCTATACAATCAGAACATCTCCTGATATGTAAAGCAGTTAAGTAGCAGCCCACATACACTTTATTTTGCAGATGCTACCCAGACTACAATCTATCTCAAAACCATTACATAATGTATTTTGTAGAATGCCTATCTTAAAATACATTGTATTTCATAGTGTTTATTACCAATATAGGAGCAGGGGGATTTCTAGCCTAAACACTAAAACCAAACATATACATGAAACTATTCAACAGCAGCCTGTAATACAATCTAATGATAGAAAATTTCACAAACTTATTAAATAGCATCTATGTTCATTACTTAAGTCATGTCAAATTAAAACAATTTTTTTTTTTTTTCCTAAGACACCGAGCTAATCAGGAGAGCAGATTTCTAGGTTCAGCTCTGCCTCTACCTACCTGTGAGACACGGGTAAAGTTCTCTTAACTCCCATAAAGGCCTCAGATTCCTCAACTATAAAACAAAGGGGTTAAACAAAATGAATTCTAAGGAGCATTCCCATAAAACGGGATATTGCTAAATTTTTGAAAACTTCAATTTTTTTAAAAAAAATGATAGCCACGAAATACCAAGCTTGATACTTATCACCAATAATGCAGATTATATAGAGAGCTTTAAGCCAAGGAATTACTGATTCTGCATTTATGGGACAAAAATGCAAGGCTTTTTCTAGCATGCTTTTCCAGTTATCAGAAAGAGGGGGAAATTTTACAATGACTGTAAAGCATACAACAGTGGAAACATACCTGCAGTAGCATGCTAGTAATGGATAGGTGTTACTTGTGATTTTTTAGTAACTTTTGTACATAAGCCAAGAGCTTTTATAAAAGATACCACAGAGCCAATGACACAACACATGTGATCTGAAAAATCAAAACATACTTAAAATGAAAAGGCAACCAACATTTCACTCATTAAAAAATGTATACACAGACCTGGGCCTAACTTACTTCACTGCACCAGATCAAGTCCCAAAGTTCAATTTCCCTTTCAGATAGAAATGTATCTTTTCCAAAACCAACACTTATTTTCCAAGATCAAAATTCACTTGTATTATACTGTACTCAGTAAAAAAAACTGAGTACATTTTCTATGGTTCCAAAATTTTCTATGCTAGTACAAATGAAACAAAGATACAAGACTAAGTGCAGGAAAATACAGGCTCTATAATGCATATTTATACTGAAAACGTGTTTCACACAGTTAACACATTTGCAAAGGATAAAGTCATTTTTTACAAAGACGACTCCCTGGACTTGCTCAGTAATACAAAATTTCCATAATGGGAATTTAAATGTCAAATTAGGCAGGGAAAAACACTTACTTTTAACTGTTATTATGAAATGTTATGAAGGAATTATCAAGCTGGTTAAAAAGCACTTGACTAGAACAACCAAGGAGAATGAGTCTTCCTTGAAGAGTTGATTAAAAAAAAACCTATTATAAATTGGGGTAAATTAAACACAACAGAGCCATAAGGCATACACATAAACTGACAAAAATTACAGCAATTTTATTCTCACGGTATTTGCTTATATTATCTTGAAGACAAATTGATTATGATCTTCCAAAATACCAAAAGCAGCTTGAAAGTTTTATCAGTTCCTTTCCTTAATGAGCACTTTTACCTACAAATACTAATATCTGAAAGGATAATGCAAGATAAAATTGTGCATTATAAATTTCAAATTATCAGAGTGGACTCCCTGGTATCCCCGTGTGATGACACGACAGACACAAACAAGCTATTGAGCAAGAATCTGTTAACAGTTTTATTTTTTGTTGTTGTTGTTAAATACCATGGGACAGTATTGTAAGGATGAAAAAAACTCAGTCAACAACTGCCTCACAAGGGATAAGAAAAATTCTGCCATGATATTAGCAAAGGTAAAGGAGAAAATTTACACTGTAAGAGGCACCATTTCCCCACAGAATACCTCTTGGCATTTCCTGAATGAGTGGGATTAGCAATCTAAATAAATCATATTTCAAGAGGTAACAGCAACAGATAAAATTTAAAGGGATTATTAAAATAACATTTACAAGACTCTGAACAATTCTTGAACTCTTATTAAAACCACAAAGAAAGAACAATTCTTTATTTATGAATTTTGTAAAGGACTGAATGTGCAACTGACATCTGCTAGTGATGATCTGGTAATATACAATTTGTCCATTAGCCGAACAGTTTGTTTTTACTGTGTTTTCTAACTGTAAGAGATCATTAAAGGCAAAGCCTATGACGCTGTACACACAAAAAAAATGGTCACCGTGGGCCATACTACCAATGAAATGGTAGGTAAACAAATCTTTTTCTGGTCAAGAGGAAAAAAAAAAGAAATAGCACTCTGCATGCTTCACTCTACAAGATAAATTTCCCTAGAAAGAATCCAATGAAAATGGCTGCAATTACAACAAGAAGTGAAGGAAGAGGACTGGTGACGTTATCTCTGAAGGATGTAGTTGAGGTTGATCCAGGTTTATCCGAATGTGCTACCTTTCTGAGCCTTAAGCCTTCATCCTAGAAAGAAAAAATATGAACAAAGAGGTTTTAAAAACAATTAGCCACATAATAAAACTATTAAGCTAAAAATCTATAGGCAGAAAGCAGATCTACACGCATGTGGTTAGGGATAGGAGTAAGGATTAACTGCTAACTAGCATCACTTTCTAGGGTGATGCAAACATTCTAAAACTGGATTCTAATGATGGCTGCGCAATTCCATAAATTTACTAAAAATCACTGAATTATATGCTCACAATGAGTATCTTCATAGAAAACGTAAATTATATCTCAATAATGATGACATTAAAAACCGGAGCTGAGAAATATACTCCTAAAACACTGAAAATCAGATATGACTACATTTATATAGAAGGAACCATTAAATACAATTAAAGAAGAGTTCCATGAATGCACTTACTTCCAAGGTGGCCCAAAGTATTTTTACACTGGTTGCCACCTGTCCAAGCCCTATCAGCCAAAGACTACCAGAAACAAACCTGTAGTCTGACAGCTTTACTGACTCATTGCAACCAGGACACCCATACACAAGAGGCACAGGGAGTATCTCACCAAAGGAAAAGATAGGACTTTATAGGATTTTGGGAAGGAAATTCAGGATTAAATTTAAATAATGCAGTTCCTTGACATGCTCAAAGTAAAGCAGGAGGTCTGTGTATAAAACGTTCAGCATTGGGTCTGAACTGCAAAGGGGACACAGAATCCTGGGGTTTTTTTGGAAACTACAAATTACAACAGATGTTGGAATGTTGTATACAGAAACACCTCATCTGAAGTTGTGCACCTGTACTAAAAAAGGGAGGCTGCTTCTCTGTGCCAAAGTGACTCAAATGTTCCATACCAGAGTGGCCTGCTTCATTCTTACTGATATGATGGTTTCACGTAGCGAAGTTTCTGACAGTTTACAATTTTAGGGAACAATGATTCTAAGTAAGAAAGCAGTAGGAGGTTGTTACAACACTTTACCAGCTGCAGTATGACCCTAGGAAAAATATTGATTATCTGTATCTGTTAGCTAGGCAGTTTGCTTTATTTGTGTCCAACATCCCAAAAAGTTGAATGGCAGGGCACATTTTTACTTCCTCAGTGCAAGCTAATTTTTATTTCCTCACACTGATTCTTCTAGTGCGCTTATTAATACCAAGTAAAAGAGTCCATCCAATGTCATAGCACTTTATTTGCATTACTGGATTTCCTGAGGGTTTTATGAGTCTTTCGGTCTTATGCTTATCAGTCCTGTGTGCAGAGCACAGTGATTCTAAATCAAGAACTTCAAAAAATACTTCTAGTGACTCTGATTCACTAGGTCTAGGGAGGGCCTGACCAAATATATTTTTATAGAGCTCTATGGGGAGATTCAGATAGACAGTGCATTAAGAACCAGAGGGGCAGTGATCAGACATGCTCAAAAAAGTTGATCTGGCAACAAATTATGATGAGTCTTATGTATAAAATGTTAAAGGGCCTGAAATTGATTCTATAAGCCAGTGGCCTTTTGTTTTAACTTTTAAACAGCAGAATGCTTTTTTAACAAATCTCAGAGAAAATCAGACTATAAAGAGTAGAGACCAGGAGTTAAGTCTCTCACCTATCTCCCTGTTCACTCTTCCTATTTTCCAGCCCTGCCTTACTTGTGTCACTCCTACCATTTCCACTTCTCCGCTCCCTGCCAAGAAATAAAATGGTTTTTCTGAACAAATACACTAAGCATGCTAAGGAGGACATCTTTCATCAAAGAACATGCTGTGCAAATCACGTCCAATAAAGTAAAAGTAACAAAAACTGCATCCTTTAAAATCCATGGTGTGTGGGTATAAAATGGAGATATTCTTTCTACTGGGGGCAGGAGGCCTCTGAGGGGGTATTAAGGAATATGAAGAGATAGCCAGAAAAATTATTTCAAAACAGATCAATCCAGAAAAATTATTTTGGAACAAATCAATTCAAGATATAGGGCCTTTGATTCAGAGTGTTGTTCCTATGTACATTTAAGACAGAATAACCAAATGCAGATTAAGTCCCATAACTGAGCTTCTTTATCTACACTGATACAAAAAACTCAGCCTTAAAAAGCAATTTAAAGGTATTCAGATCCTGATACTTGTCAAAGTCTAATTATTAATAACTTTCACATATATTCAAATTAGTCCTCAATTCGCCAGTCTGTCCGTCCGTCCGTCCGTCCGTCCATCCATCCATTCATATATATATATATATATAAGTGACTACTGTATGTGTGTGCTATGAATGCAAAGATGAATGAACACAGTCCTTACCCCCAAGGAAATCACCGCCCACTAGAGGGAGAAACACTTCCAACAAATTAGAGGCATGGTGGAAACAAAGGAGACAGCATTCCAAAACAATTTTTCTTTTCTTTTTTGGGAGAATAGTTTCCTACAAAAGGTTATACTGAAAAGATGACAAGAACCAAGTATGTACGTGCTATGAGAGTAGGGAAAAGAATTCAAGGCAACAGAGAGAACTTAAGCTAAAGCAAAAGAGGGTGATAAAACAGAAAGACTTCTTCAGGATACTATAGCCAATGCTGTCCAATACAAACGTAATATGATCTTCAAATGTGAGCTACATGGGTAGTTTTTAAATTTTCTAAAAGCATATTAAAAAGGTGGAAAATTGGCAAAATTAATTTTGACATATTATATTCATTCTTATAACCAAAACATTATTTCAATATGTAACAATACAAAAAAAAAAGATACTTTACTCTTTTTGTACTAAGTCTAAGAAATCAGTGTTTACTGTACACTCGCAGCACATTTCAATTTAAACTAACCACATTTCAAGTGCTCGATAGCCCCATATTACTAGTGGCTGTCTACCCTATGTGATAGTACCATTCTAGGCGGTTCATGTGACTAGGGCACAGACCACGAAGACTGCAAACAAGAGAGGAAGCTAGCAATGCCACAAGCCACATTGCAAATAACGAGGATGTCTGCTAGGAAAAAAAACCTGCCGGCAATAAGAAGCCATAGTAAAACTGTAAAAAGAGGATGGGAGTGGGGAGCAAAGGACAGAACATAAATCAACTGGGGAAAATGAGAAAGAATTGACCAAAGATACATTTAAAAACTGATAAACAAAACAGCCCAGTAATATTCACATATCCTATGCCTCCGTTTAAATCAATTAATTTTCAAAAAACAACTTACTCTCAGGTGTCGATTTTCTTCTGATAGCTTCATCATTTCTCCCTGAAGTCTTTTACACTCTTCCATGAGTTTCCTTGTTTCAGTATCATTGAGTGAAACACTATGCGGTTTTGGCATGGGTCCATCTTGTTTTGATGCATTCAGTGGAACAGCTTTGCTAGGTTCCATATCATTCTGTATTACAAAGACAGTGGGAATTTTTTAACTGACCAAATTTTACAGATTTTAAACATTTAAACTACACATCCTTCTTTTCAAAAAAAGTTACTTGAAAGTTCTGACAATTTTCGATTTCACTAATAAGAAATTTTTTAATACCAAGTGTTATGGTCATCTGCGAACAATTTTAGAAGGGCTAAATCAGCAATTCGATAAGCAAAAGAAGAAGCCCGTTTCCTCCTCTTTCCCATAACCCTTTGCACTTACCTCTACCAAAGCACTTCTCATATATCATAATAATGTATTTTTGATGTTCTTTCCTATCATACTTCAAAGGCTGGGATAGCAAGAGTCATTTCTCTTTGTATTTACCCCTTAACCCAGCACACTGGCCAACAGTTATTCAATGAAAGTATGCTAAATGACTGACGCCAACCAAAATCCAAATATGAAGGTCATTTTCAGTGCTCTGATTCTGCAATCAAATGAAGTTCCAGGAGGGTAGGGGGGATATTATCATAATCCTTCCAATAAAATTAGGAGACTACTTAAGAAAAAACATTTAAAATAAAACCTAATTTCTAGAACAGGAAAAAAATAACTGAAGGATATAAACACTGAAGGGGAGGGGAGATAATGAATACAAATATATCATTGCAAAAAAAAAAAAAAAAAAGAGGAAAGGGAGTTAATTCCATGACCTCGAACTCAAACATAAATGTTTTTTTCAAATAATCAGTATCACTGTTTGCTTTAATTCATGAAATTCAATATAGAATCATGGTACTGAGACACTTTTAAAAACCACAAGCCCCCAAAATCTTAATTCTTACTAACACTTTACCCATTTGAAACTAGTGGCAAAAGCATGGAAACAAATAGCTAGGGCAGCACTTAATTACTCGTGAGCCTGTGATCTGAAGTGCCTCAGTATCCTTTCATCCTAACATCATTTATCCCATCACACAAAACAGTATTAGTGCAACAGGTCATTATTTTAATTAAAATTTTACTTGCTAAAAACTTTTTAGATAAAAAAAAAAAATCTGCTTTATTCAGATGTAAACTTCTAACAAACATTTCCAAATCAACTTTATGGCATTCCAAAGTACTCAATAGTAATATTTTAATTACAAATTATATACCTTTCACATCATCCAGCTCCCAAATTTATATAAAGTGTAAACACTTTGTTCAAGGAGCAAAACCAGTCATTTTCTTATAGAGGGGATGTGATTTGATCGTTATACCTAAATCCACACAAAAATTAATTTTATAAGGTTCTAAGGTACAGCACTATATATTTGACCTGTTAACATTCAAATTTTTTCCATTTTTCTTTAGAAGCTTCACATTGTAAAGAGTTTTTGAGAAGCCTACTTTAATTTTCTTCTCTGAGTTTTTCTCTTGCTAACTCTTGTTCTTCACCCTATCCTCCCCTGTCCCCAAACAATCCCATCTCTATCATTAAAAATCTGTTTCAGATATATTTTCCTCTCCACTAATAGTTTCCTATTTTTTTCCTTAATACTAATTAGATTTCAAAATGATTTTTCAAGTGTGTTCAAATTCCAACCTAGAACCAGTCCAACTCCTCAAAATGAGGGTGGTACATTGCCTTCCTCTGTAAAAGCAAAGGCAATAGTCAACAATATGACAACTGCGGAACCCTTTAGGTTTTGGTTAAGAATTGCAGGAAAAAATATGCTTATACCAAAAAGTTGACTAAGAAATTAGGAGATACATCAGGCCACTAAGTGAAAAGAAAAAACTAAAATGAAGAAACATCAAACTGTTCAAAACTGGATTTTTATTTTTAAATAAATTCTTGAAATTCCAGAAAATTTAGAATTATGAGAGGAAATTACTTCCCATTACCTCATCAACCCAACTTTTATATGTTATCTTCCGATATTTTAAATATTCTTATTTTGTAAAATCAGTATACATATGTAACATTTTTATCTTTATATGTATCTTTTAATTATCACTTTAAATGACACAATATGTCATTAAATATTCTATTCTGTACCTCACTAAAATTATTAAAACATTTCACTCTTGTTAGACATCTGATAGGTAGCTTCCCACTCTTTGGGATTTAAGCGACACGTTAATGAGTATCTCTTACAATGGCAGAACTAGATTTAATTGAAATTTTTCTTAATGTTGTAATACCACTTTTATAACAAAAAGGAAAGGAAATGTCATACCAATTTGTGGAGCATAAACAGAAGACCAGAATGAAAAAGATACAGTGAAGCTTAACCACATTTCAAAAGTGAGCCAAATCATGAAACAAGTTACATGGAGTACAGTTATGTTATGTACTGTTTAGACCCCCTAAAAACCAGTCAACATACATAAGAGATGCAAAGAAATCTAATTTATTTATATATAATTAAAGTATAAGCATATATAACCTAACTTAGTTGAGGGTTAAAAAAAAAAGGATGAGAGGACTGAGTCACTCGTGTAGTAACAATCTGACGAGCCTTATGGGAAACACTAAGGCTGCTGTGACCTTAAGCACATGCTTCCATTCAGGAGCTCCATTAATGAGGTTTGGCTCTCGGAAAACAGCTTGTTCCTTGAGAGTTGCTTCAGACTGGTCCAGAAAGAGGAGACTGGTTGTTCTGAGAACCGTGAAACAAGCAAACTAGAGGGATTCAACATGCTGTGACTTTTAGAAAATTGATGAATAGTAACATTACATTAAGATTATATTTAACACTGCAACTTAAAGATCAGAGCCATGATATCAATTAAGAAAATATACCATACCTTGTACTATTTCCACTATTTCATATTATTTAGCCTATCTGCAGTAATCCCTCTCCATCTATGAGTTGAATTTACTTCTGTATTCTTTTTAAACAATCTTCAGAATTTCAATTCCAAAAAAGTTATTCCTATTGGGGGTAATTAGACAAAGAGAGAGCTAGGGATTGGAAATAGGGAAAAGTAGAATATAAGGCAAAGCAGATTTTTGCAATGAAGCCTTGGGAAGGTTGGAGGAGCTAAAGAACGTAAATATGGGGCTACATTCTTGTGACATTACCGGAAAGAAATTAATATATAAATAGAAAACTAAAAGACTAAAGCCAAGAGCTATGGCATGAAATTGCCAGAGGCATAATTAAGCCCTAACCTATGAAAAGATATTATCTGAATAATGTTACTAAAGATTTATTTTCACTGTAAAATAAGCAATTTACTGTTTCTCTTGGATCATCATTCCCAGAATAACCGAAGTCACAAAATCAGAAAGTATTAGATATTTAGATAAAGGGTCAGATTTTTTTAACCCCTCTCTGAAATGCCAAATCATAAGCATAAGCAACCTGTTCAAACTGCGGGGTCCTTGAAGTTTCCAGTGAGCAAGAAGTGGTAAAGAGAATCATACAGTAACTATAATACCATCATTCTCATAAGTCACCATTATCTTACTGCTGTGCTGTCACTGTACTTGAGTGAATGTTAAGTATTTACATGCATACACACACACACTCACACAAAAACATTAATAAATTCAAATATGACTTAAGATCTTTAAGGGCTTATACCACAAACTCTACTACCTTGAGGTCATTATAAATAACCAACAATGACAGTTAAAGGGGTTGCTATTATTTGTACTTGATAATAAAACATGAAATAGTAATTTCACCTATCTTTTTTTTAATATATATAAACACAAATACTTGCCTGGAAATCAATGTCTGCCAGCTTCTACCTTTACTGCTATGCCTGTGGGTCTATTCAGACACATTCCTAACTCCCTCTTTAGAGTATGCTCTCAAAGTCTCAATGACAGAATAAATTATAGCAATTTCATTACAATGTTCAAACTTAACATTTGTCCGCAATTTTGAGATTTTGTTAAGTATTAAATGGTTTTTTAGAAAATAAAAGTTTATGTGCATGATTTTTAAGTCATTTGTGGTTCTACTGCAATTCTAAACATAGTTGAAAATTTCGATTCTTTTTATTTTACATGACACTGACAATACCACATATGTGCTAGGCAACTATATTAACATAAACCAGTAACACTAGTAGACTCCTATGTCTGTTAGCTTCCTAAAACAAACCTTCTGCTTCTCCTGTTTGAACACATTGAGTCCCCTGGGGTCATTCTTCATGTTATAACTGGCAGGAGTTGCAACTGTGTTGTTGATGCTGCTCATTGAAGTGACAGCCGGAGCAGTCCCTGGTGAAGTTATACCCTGAGGTGGCATGGGAAACATATTCTCAGATTCTCAACAAACTCTGAGTTCTCCTGCACGGTGCTGGGAATGACTAACACAGAAATCATTAGACTCTAAAACATTTACAGTTTATTCTACATAAAAGTTATATAAGAAATGATACTAATAAATAATAGCTCTATTAAAGCAAAAAGTATAAAATTTCTGAACTTTTTATATTATTTCCCAAACAAAATTAGCTATGATCATCTTGCATTATGTTCACAAATTAAATATAAACCTAATTAGATTTATCCTAGCCTCATGTTGTCCAAAAATGAAAACCTTATAACTTTGTTACTCTCAATTTTTGCTACTAATCAACTCTTGTCAATATCTGAGCAAGCACTTCCTATTTAACTTTGATAACTCAACCTGAACAAATGAACTGTTTTCCCCTTGAGGTTCAAAAACTACATTTATAAACCTTTCCTGTACTAAACAATGCTCTCCCCAAAACACACACAAACACACACACACTTCTCCCAGGACCAATAAATAAATTTAAAGATGCATGTAACATTCCAATATGCCATTATCTCCATCATTCTCTTCCTACCTTCCCAAATTCCTCTAATACAGATAAAAATATTACACAAAAATGTTGGGACAGACTCTAAAATAATACTTATTGATACCCAGATCAGTCTATATAATATATAACTTAGAGAACTCTATCTTAATAGTGCACTGTCCTCAACCTGTTGTCTCAATAAAAAAAAAAAAATGTATATTTAATCATAAAAAGTCTCTATACATAAGACTCCTGAAATGCCCTGTTCTTGACAACCCTTCATTCTTAAGATGAATCATTATTTTTTCCTAGAAAATAGGTCATTAATAGATGTTATATGTAGGGCATAAATGAAACCCAATACATTTTAAAAATCTGGAAAATATCAATAAGAGTTGGAGACCTCAAAAAAAAGAATTTTAAATTAATTTTTAAAAACAGCAGTACTAAAGATTAAAGTATTTTTCTTTCAAAAAAATTTAACTGAACCAAGTTGAATGTGATAAAACATAAATAACAAGTTAATTAAAATCACATTCATTCCTGAATAAACACTACCACTAACTGTACATTAGATTTCATAATACTAAGTTTATAACTAAAAAGAGCTAATAATTCAGAAAAACACACTCTGTAAAATATAGTCAGTGCTTTAGTATCATCTCCCTACAACTCTCAACAACCCAGAAATGTGCTGAATGGCTCTCAGTATTCGCACTAAATACAACTCAGCCAAACTCTATGGGCCATTAATATACTAAAATATATCCAGTCAAAGACCTGCTGTTTCCTAGGACTGGGGAGACCACACATTTTAGTGTGCCTAACGGCAGTATTAACTCATGCCTGTTGTCCAAGAATAATTATTAAGTAGTACCTTCTTTAATTCTAAAATCTAACAAGGTTTCTGGATTCCTAGGTCATTCTATCTGTGATCCAAATTAGACAGCTATTTCCCAAAAAGAAGCCCATGTTCTAATGGTTCATATAAATTAAAATTGTTGCCATGAAAAATTACTTCTTTAAACTATAAAAATAAAAACATAAGACTCAACCACTATACTTCTAAAGCTGGCACCATTCTTACCCTATAACTTTGACCACAAAACTTCAACCATTTTCTTATTTGTATAATTAGTATCAAGGTCCTAAAAGAATTAAAGATACCAAATAGTAACATTTTTTTTCACTGTTTTTAGAACACGTAAATGCCCAAGAACACCATACTTAAAAAGATCCAGATCCTCAAACAGATGAAGTATACTTACATTATGTACTTAAATCAAATATCTGTCTACTTCTTGGGGGAAAGGTGGGGTGGGGGGGTGGTACCAGTGAGGAGCTGCAGGCAGGGGTTTGAGAGTGGGATAGAGTGCTTAACATAAAAAAAATAATCATCATCAACATCAGAAAGTCTAAGACATGCCTGCTATACCAACTTTGAGAACAAAGTATCAACAACTACAATAGCTACCATGCGATCTATCAGCTTTGGATACTAACACCAAATTTTTCTAAGTTGACTACTAAAGATCATAAATTCTGATAACTCTTTAAATTGTGCTTCAATTAATATACTTTTTACAACGTATTAACAAAGAAAAAAGGTCAAATGATCTTAAGTAATTCATTACAAAGCAATCTTAATTACAAACTAAAAAAAATCGATTTCTTACTCTGTACTTTTAAACATGTATTACCAACACAGTTTTCATAATATTTGTTAATCTCCCACATTTAGAAATTCATTTTCCTTGAATAAGGGAGTACCACCTTTAATCAATTTGTGTCAAGTCAGAATCCAGCTTCGTACAGCATTTTATCAATTTATCAGTCAACAAATTTTATCTAGACAAAACACTATTCAATAATGCCCTAACTTCCTAACCGATAAGTTTCACACTAAACTGAAGATAAACATACAGAAAAGGGATATTAAGTAACCTTGTAATTTTATTTATGGTAGATAAATGCTAAGTGATTTCTATCAAAATTTTAGCTGGGTGCTAAAAAGAAACCAGTATGTCAAAAATACTATGGTTTTTAAGCAGTTTTATCAACTTCAACTACAGACAACCCTGAACTGGAAATGGCAAGATACAATTATCAACAGGGTCTAATTTCCACATGAATAAAGTACTTACAAAAAAAGGTGTTTTATATGTATTTTTATATATATATATATATACACATATATGTATATATGTATATATATATAAAAAAAAGTTTTCATCCTTAATTATAATAAACAAAAACTTTATTATATACTTGTACTAATATAAACACTCCAGATTTGGCTACACTGAGGTTTCATATTTTCTCAAAAGGATGAGTTGTGACATTAAACTGACAACTTGATAGAAAGTCACATAATCAACAACTCAGAACTGGGTCTGTGCCAGGTTGCATTCAATTTAAATACATATTAAGATTTCTTGTAGAATCTCTACTTTAATAGCACAAGAATGAGTTTAAGCAGTAACAGTGTTTCCAAAAGTATATTTTATAGAATACCAGGTATTACATGAGAAATTACATTATATTAAGTAAAAAAGAAATGCTGGATTGAACAATACTCTCTTTATTCAGGGCCTATGAAATGCAAATATGCAATGTGCTTATTTATTGGGAAACAGTATTTGGAGCATTTTTCCTAATTCATTTGACCACAGAACCCTTCCAACCCAATATATTTTGGAAAATACTACCTTATAAAAACACAGCTGTGTTTCAGCCCTTCTTTTTAATATGCACATGACTCGATTAAGGCTACCTCTAAGTTATATATACTTTTTTTTTGTACATTTGTATTATATAAATTTGAAATACTAACATACTGAAATATTAAGGGTTTCATTTTATGTGCAAAACTTAAAAAGTAAATTCCAAACACTTAAAAATATCCATCAAGAAGTATAATGGCAAAGCCAACAAGCCACATACCTGAGTTGCTATATCAAAACAGCACTGCAGCTGGTTCACAGAATAATACCTCTGCCCATTCTTCTCAGGGCTAGTGTTGGATTTTACACTTTTTGAATTATCCAAGATATTCAAGAACATATCCCAAACATAAAATGCAACCACAAGAAATAAAAAAGATACACATTATCCTATTTGATGGTGCCATAATTTTACCATTAAAATTTTGCCATTTGAAGAAGTGCCTTCAAATCATAATCAGGCCTCTATTCTAATCTTAACCAAAAGAATGGTTTGACAGAAATTCTGAAAATTCATTGTCTTATACCAGTGCCCAGATAATGGTCTTAAATACCATCTTCCACTTAAAGGAGCCAGAGCTTCTTGAAGAAATGGCTGATTCTAGGTCTGGGTCTGGAAATATCTTGCCATATTAGACCAATCAAGAAAATTACCAAAAACTAAGGTAAAAAGGATTCAGAAACCAACTTCAAGAGGTTTCTACTACCAATTTGAGCACCAATAAAGATAATAACTGCAAGGAACTTATAGATATGTTTATGCCCATTAGTTTAGAATGGAGAGAGGAAGGAAGAAGGAAGAGAGGCTGACTTGTATCAGAGGAACTCTTGTGACCAATTCACTTTTTGAAAGCCTAAAACTAAAGAGAAAGACTTAGGCATTGATCTTGCCTTCATAAACTCTACTATTGAACAAATAACCAAATATCAGATGAGCACAAGCTTCTCTCTACACGAGTCCTATAAGACAGAAGTGACAGAAATGTCACCATTATGAAACTCTAAATGAATTAATGGAACTAAACCAGATTTTCTTTCAATTTTGATTTTACTGACATTTTGGGCCTGATAATTCTTTGTTATAGGGGTTGTCCTATGCATTCATTATAGGAAGCGGTACCCGTCCTTTCCCCACTAGCCACCTGTAGCACCCCACCCCTCCCAGTTGTGACAACCAAAAATGTCTCTAGACATTGACAAATATCCCCTGGGGGGCAAATCACCCCTGCGTGAGACCTATTCATCTACACACTGCACACCAATGGCTGCTAACTTCACATAAAAAAGTAACCAGACATTATGTGTCTCCTTAATAGAATATATCACCACCTAACAAAGCAGTCTTGCCTCTTCCCACCAGCAAAAATAAATCTCAATTTAATCAAGCTCCTATTTCCAATTACAGGAAATACCGAAGACAGAAGAAAAATTAAATGACACAAGGATGCAATCGGCGAAATCTAGTATATTAGGAAAAGTCTACAGAACAAACTCCGTTTCTTAAATAATTTACAAGAGAAAAAAAGAATCTATATATTAAGTGATTTAAGAGAAACATCATCTAATAGCAGTTATGTGCACTTTATTTTTATCTCAATTCCAATAAACTGCAAAAAAAATTTTTAAATACATTTGTGAGACTAATTTAAATGCTGCCTAGTCTGATTATTAATAATATATTAAGCTTGTAAAGGCCTAATGATAGTATTATCATTAAATTTTTTTCCCTTTTCTTAAAGTCCTTATATTTGAGTGATTTATACTGAAATAGTTACAGATGTACCTGTATTACATCTGGGATTTGCCTTAAAACAAAGTGAGATGGGATGTGGTAGGGTTTATACAAAATAAGATTAACCTTAAACTATAATTGTTAAAGTTGGTCATAGGTTCACAGGGGGTTCACTGTCCTGTTTACTTTCTTGTTTAAATTTCTTCAAAATACAATGTTAAAAAAAAAAAACTCATTATCTTCAGGAAATAGTCCCTACGACAATCGGTCACTACTGCAAGTCCAAGTAATTAAAGTAATGCAAATAAGTTTTGTAGCCAGTTCATCTAGGCTCAGAATCAGATATTCTCTCAAGTGCTCTGAAATTACTGAACAGACTTCAGGTTACTGACAGTGTCTGCTCTGAAAAAGATTCCAGGGCCAGCCAAATCACTGCTCATGTTCCATGGTATGGGACTGTAGGGACTCCATTCAGTATTTGTTCAAGCCTTCGAGCCAATCCAAAACCACTTTCTGGGATCACTGTGGGTTATATCTATATGTAGATACACCTGCTACTCTCCTCTATGATGTGATAAAATGGCTAGGCTCAACTATCATAGACATATCATTTCTATCAACTTCTGGTTTGGTTTCCAAAGCAGTAAGAGCTACTCTTGAGTAGCATTATCAAATACTTGGGTTCCAGCTCCTTTCAAACTATAATCTCAAATTGTCTGCTCTATGTTTGTTAAATGATTATAATAAAATAAAATGATACAAATATTGAGAAAATATCCAAATGTTTTTAAAACAAGTCAACCTTTATTCCATGAAATTTCACTTTTTGGAATATTTCCAAAGGAAACAAAAACACTGTCAAAGAAGTATCAGCACCCCCATGTTCACATAACAGCATTATCTACAAAAGCCAAGACATGTAAATAACCTAAGTGATCATCAATGGATAAAATAGATAAAGAAGCTCTGGTATATATACACAATGGAATATTATTCAACCAGAAAAAAGGAAATCTTGCCATTTGCAATAATACAGATGGACCCTGAGGACTTTATGCTCAATGAAATAAGTGAAGACATGGAAAGACAAATACTGTATGATCTCATTATATGTGGAATCCTAAAACAAGTAAGCAAACAAACAGAAAAAGTGATCAGATTTGTGGTTAGCAGTTATAAGATAAATAAGAACAAGGGTGTAATGAACATGATAACAATAGTTAATACTGTTGTATGGCATAACTGAAAACAAAGTAAATCCTAAGAATTCTCAACACAAGAAACAATTTTCCCTTTTTTTTTTTTTGCATCTGTACGATGATAGATATTAACTAAATTTATGGCAATCATTTCACAATATGCATATCAAATCATTATGCTTAAATTTATACAGTGCTACATGTCAATTATATCTTAAAACTGAAAAAAAAAATTAGTTAACCCAGATAATATGCTGTCATATTTTCTTGGTTCCAATAAAGAGCTTTGCAAGCTATTGGTTTCCTGCCAACCTAAGCAAAAGAGAAAGTAAATTCCAAAAGGGAGCAGAAACATGCCATGGAACCCTTACTTTCCATTAAGTATACATGCACTCACATTTTTTGTTTTGGGTAAGCTTCTCCAAATCCCTTTAAAAAGGCACTTAAAACACAATAAACAATTTGGTCAACATGTAATTACCATTCAGAGACTTTTTCATTTCAACTTATCTTAAAAGAGTAACACAATAATTGAGCCCATGTATTTAATCTGCAAGTTCAATTTTCAATAGGGGAAAGTCTCCAGGTCAAAGAGATAGTCATGTCACACTGTAACCTTATTGTGACAAACATATTATTTTATATATTGTCACCAAAAAAAAACCCTACTTACCTTTCAAGTTCTTCCTAACCATAGAAAAAGATTCAAATTTGCATTTCAAAAAGATATGGAAAATGACCACAACCTGTTCTATACAAAGACTATTTTTAAAACTACATACATATATTCCTCAGTCCCCCAAATTATATTTACCTCACACTAATCGAAGAGCAACATAAAATTCACTAAAGAATAAAATCAGATAGATTTTGGCCAAAATCAATACTGAGCAAAATACCTGGGAATAGCCAAACTTGGATTAAACTGCTTATCCATGTAAATATTAAATCTTTTATTTCTAGATTGATGGTATATATAATTGCCAAAAAGCAGTTTATGTCTGTTTTATATTTATGTATACACCTGTCTCATTCCAAAAAAGAACTTGAAATAGTTTAAGTGGCAAAATTTAGTAGAATTAAATGATTCTTCTACATCATCCAACTTCTACCTAAAACATGTTCTAAAATAAGAAGAGTATAACAAGTTTTTTTAAAACACTTAATCACTGGGTCTTACAAAGGAGAACAGCCATTATTATACACCCCACAAAGGTAAAAACAAAAAGAAAAATTAATTTCAAGCAACTGAGAACTTGTTAACAGCTTCAAATTTTCTTACATTTTCCTACTTACCAATTTATCATTTTCATTGGGCATTTCAAAAACACATCTCAATTTAGAATCCATTAAATCATCAGGTTTTGCCTCTTTCCACTAAAAAGACAAAATCAAACAAAAAGACAAAATCAAACATGAGATAGAAGAGGTATGGCCATGACAAACAGGCTTCACCTCAAAAGACACCTAAAGGATTAGTATAGCTGCTTGGAATAGGAGTGGTGTCTCTGGCTCCGCCAGGATGCAATGCTGTATTCTGAACTGATCACCCTACCATAGTTATCTGGTAATGCCACAGAACTTTTTATATAATTCTAAAAAGGGCTACTATCATCATCCATTAAAATCACACTAACATCTCTACAGAGATTACAGAATTTTTGTAGCAGCATTTCTATATTGTTTCTTTGAAATACTTCTTTCATCCTTGAAATAAAGTTAGGATTATTGGTAACAGACAGATTTATGGACTTTTTAAAATTAGGTTTCTCAATTGAGAACTAAACAAATCTCACAGTTTAAACAAAATTCCCCAAAATAAATTCTGTTCGCTTGACTTCCATACTTACCACAGCTTCCATATCTGAAGTGTTTGGCGGAGCAAAAATTGTTTGTACCATAAACTTGTGTTTGCTTTTTTCATTGGGATCATAGTCAAAAGGCTGTAGCATTACTGAAAATTAAAAAAGGACATATTACATAGTTTTATGCATTTGTTTGCTTCTTGTTATTATTATCTCATTCATTTATATGCAAATTTAAAGAAAATCAGGAAGAGTTCTAGGAACCAAACACTGGATTACTTACATTAAGGATCCAGAATCAACTTTATATTTTCTATTATTTTTAAACTGTCCACCTTTGTGATCTTCTAAGTATTTAACAACCCACAAAATAAATGGATTTTTAAAGAAAATAAATATCAAGTTTAAGCTTGGAAATTTCCAAAACTTTGCCAACATTAACTATTTTAATGCCTGAAAGCTTTGATTAAATCTAGTTGTCAATTAAAACCAGTTATAAATTGAGGCTTCATTTTAATAGTGATGGTATCTCTTGAAATTAAACAACTAGCATATTTAAAGGAGAAATTTTAAGTAACTTAAAAACTCACTACCATGTATTACTGTTCAAATATAACTGATTTTTTTAAAAATAAGTTTTAAATAAACACCCATTCAAGAAGAGTTTATCAATCTGTTTCAATCTGATCCTAAAACAAAGTATACAAGGAAACCATACAGCCTCATGAGTTCCAGAATTTTTCTAGCAGCTAATAATTACATTTAAATTTTCTCTAATCATTCATTCAGTAGCCTATAAAAAGAGGATTTTTATAGGACTCATGTGGTTAATAAATCATGCTAAACTATGTAATATAAATCTAATAATGAATCAGCAATTATACAATGTATATACTATTGTAGAAATTATTCACCTTTTAATACTTAGATTATTTCTGATACACACACACACACACACACACACACACACACACACGCGCCTGTCAACATGTTCAAAAAGACAAATGCAATTAAGCAAATAAGAAATATCAATTACATAAGAAAATATTATTTCAAAGGTATATCTGAGAAGTCCATCAACTCCTGCCATAGTTAAAAAAAAAAAAATTTTAAGAGCCAAATACAAAGCAGCCAAAAATTAACAGGATAAACGCCCACGAACCAGATAAAGCACAATAAATTTCCTTCACTGAGCATTCATTATAGGCTAATCAGTAGGAAATGGATAAAAACTTAAAACATGGTTGTGACTTTATGACAGTTATACTCCAAGGTTGCAAACCATGTAACAAGAGAAAGATAATCTTAAAATATAAATATATGTGTACAAATTAGAAGAGTAAATTCATAAAACTTAAGTGCTAAACTGAAAAAGAAGAAAAAATGAGTATGAAAGTACAAAGTCAATTAGGGAAAACTGCTTGAGGAAGTATAGTTTGAATGACCCCTTACCTGGAAAGGCACTACACTAAAAACTGAAGGAGCTAAGTTCTAATGGGAGGAGAGGACTCTAAGGGTATGCTATGCAAATAATTATAGAGTATCTAGAGTTTTTAGGAAATCAGGTGCTCAATTGAATGGGTTTATGTGAGATAAAGTGCTTTGAAAAGTACACATTTTCTTAAACATTAATACAGTAAAACTTCAGCAATCTAGAACCCTCAAAGAAATTATTCCAAGTAGAAATAATTCTATCTTCTTCCAATTTAGTTCAAGGCTTGACGATATAAAGAACTTCCAGAATGCATGTACTCATTGCTTACTCTTCTTATTTCAACAGCCAGAATGCATGTTCTCATTGCTTTATCTTATTTCCCATCCATTTTTCCCATGAACTGACAATTTGGACAAACAAATACGAAGGTATTACTCCCAGGCTACTGAACCCCAAAACTCACTAAAACCATCTTTTCTAGGCATTCTTAGCTCTGAGTTTTTAACTAGAGCTACTGAGGGACGATTCAGGGTCATCAAGAACTCCGACGATGGTCTGTCCTCTACTGCCTTTGTAGTCAGGTTCTACTTCTAAATACTTTTTATAGGTCTGTCCTAGGTTCTTACTTTGTATAATTTGCTATTTTTAACCTGCTGTGGGCTTGAAAACCAGAAAACTGATATAGAATTATTATATCTTAGGAATACCAATCAGGAGCATTCAGGAATTTTTTTTTTTAAGGTACACATGTCTAGGCCACACCCCCAGAGATTCTGACCTGTGAGAGATTCATGTGTGTTCCTGCTCCATGTGTTATTACTATACACAGTAAGAGTTGAGAACTACTGCTAGAAAGTAAGAGTAAATGGTTTCTTTGTGAGGCCTGAGAAGTTCACCCATAATTAAAATACATTCTCATACTTGCTTCCTATTTCTCAGCTATATTTGATGATATCTTTAGGGAGTATATCTCGGGAAGTCTGAGGAAAGAAAGAAACATTTTATAGAGGGCATTAACTATGGCAATAGCACAGACTTCGCCACAAGAGTAATATATGAAATAAATCAAGTATATACTCTTTGGACTACAAGTAAACACAAAAGGGAGTAATAAAACTAAAGTTTTTCAAGTGCAGGGAACTGATGGTATTTACAATGAAAAGCAGAAACACTCATCTAATTTTATACAATCAGCAAAAGAGAGGCACTGTATATTTTAAGCAAAAGATTTAGTATACTTCTACAGCTGCAGGCAATATGTAACAACAGCTAGAGATCCAAGTAAGAATGATCAATCACAACAATGATGTATTTCAAAGATAAAATAATAAGGGCAGAGAATGTGGTAGTGAGCTATAGAATAGATACAAAATTTGAAATTGACAATTGCTTATAAATCAACCACATAACAATCATAACGGCGAGAAATTTTCTGCAACGGTTTGCATACAGTGAGAACAGAAGGACATCATTAAAGGCAAAGCCAGAATAATTTAAAAGCTTTTCTTTCCCTCCAGATGAAACCCTATTAATTAAAACAAAATTAAACATAATCATAAAATGTCAAGCCAAAATTGCATGATTTTCTACCTGAAACAGTAACAGTCGACCCTGGGTCAATAATTCCACTGTTAGGTCTCACACAGTACCGACGAGGTGCTGTAGTCTTCACTTTGAAACATACTTTTCTATCCGACGGATTTCGCAATTTAAGATTTGTAGTGACTACATCTGTGAAGGGGCCTGCAAGGTTTAGAAACCAAACATAAACAAAAAATTGTTTAATTGGATTCTCACGCACACAAAAAGCAAAATTCAAAATTAAATTGCAATCTCAATTTTCTTTAAAGTATGTATTAAAGTCTGTGCACCAAAATATGCCAAATGATTAATAGTACTTTTCCCCAAGTGGTAGACTTAGAAATGAGTTTTACTTTCTTCTTCAGTCCTTACTATATTTTACAAGATCTCTACATGAGCTTGTATTACTCCTAGCAAATAAAAGTATTTTAAAGTTTCAATTTATGAAATAAGTCCACAATTATATTTACAATAGGAGAATACCACATAATTGAAAAGTTTAGGATTTTCCAATGGTCTGCAAATTACTGCCAATCTTCAAATTCATTTTACTAAACTAACTGCAAAAATCCCTACATCTGAAGACACTACATCCAACAAAAACAGTGCTGTTCTTGCTTTTATCCCAATTAGGTTTGATTCATTCACTCACATATTGAGTGTTTATTATGACCAGTTTCAAATGCTCTAGATACAATGTTTTTCGGCTTGGTTCTGCAACCTAACAACATAAAATGGTGCAACAACCCAAAATAAGGTGATCCAGTCCCACCTGAATTAAGTCCAAACCATTTTTTTAAAGTCAGAGAAAGGAAATATGATAAGCATTTTTGTTCTCGGCTAAAGAAAAGCCTGAAGACAGAATATACAGATTAATTTAGACAATAAATATCTGTTAATTTGGAGACGAAGGACAAACTTAAAGATATGTTCCAATGGGAAGCGATAACCACACACTTCTAACTAACCCAAATGCAATTTTAAATAGTTTTTAAAACAACTGGTTTTAAATTGTCATTTTTAAAAAATGCTACAAGACTGAAACCAAAGACAACTATTATAAAGGTTATCTTTCTTTCGTTTAAATAAACAACCATGTCTTTTAAAACTTTAAAACAAACAGATCTGCCTAATGAAATGATAAGAAACAGATTTCTAATCAAAGGCCATTAAGAGGTACTTATTTCAAGTCCTAGGAAGTGAAATTATTTTATCCTATGATTAAAATTTTTGAGTTATAAAATATTTTCTAACAAAGAATAGGAACTGGATGAGAGAACACAGATAGAAATAAGAAATAAGGAGAAAACAATTAAAGGCAGAGAACCAGTTAAAGAAAAAATTTTAATGTAAAATAGCCATTTAGGTCAACAGGTATGTATGTTATGGGGGGGTGGAGTATACAGACAATGTATATATGAAGTACAATCTTTCTAAGAGCCTGCTTTTAATTACATGGTCAAGTTAATCATTCAATCTGAACATTATTTTACACCCTTTGCTTCTTCAATCCCAACTGCTTGCTTTTTGTTGAGCAGCTGATTAACAACTCCACCATACACTGGCATCTGAAAGTAAAGGAGAAAACTCCAATCTGTCCATTTGCCATGAGTCCACAAAAAGATTAGCTATCGACACATTGTAAACTACTAGGAGTAAGATAAAACTAGGAGTAAGACAAAGATTCCATTTAATACTCTCAAAGTCCATAAATTGCTAAAGATAACTGAAAATGTGCAAATTTTATAGGACTATTTCAACTAAGATATGACAAAAGAAACATTCTACAAATTTTTAATTTTGAGCAACCCTATATTTTCATACCATAATCATGTGTTTAATTTTTAAATTTTAAATTGAATTTTTCTAACTCTCCTCAACTTTAGAGAATACCAATTATCCAAAACAAGGTAAAACAACAGATTTTTGAAACTGATTTAGAAAATAGAATGCGTCAATTTTTATCAAAACATGAATTCCGGAATAATACTTAAACATTATATTGCCTAGCAGGGCTTATAAATCTTCAGTAATAGACTGTGGTCCTTCTAGACGTAAAAATGCAAACTACCCGGAGTTGAATATGTCACAACAAAAAAACTCCAATTTAAAACAAAATTTTTAACTGGATACATTAATCTTATCAGTACAATGTAAAATAACCTATAATAAACCCACCTAACAAATTAAATTGAGATTTTCTGCTCCACTGTGTCCCTCTAACCAAGCCTCTCAATAAAGGTTGCTCCCAGCAGACAATTCAGAGTCTGAGCCCATCTTCCTGGTTAAAATGGAAAAGCAGCAAGTACTGATAATCATCAATTAGCATAAGAATTACCAGATTTAATAGCTCTAAGAGGTCCTTCAAAGAAACAACCTGTCCACACTTGTGGGTCACAGAATTCTTTGAGAATCTGATGAAAGCGATATACTACCCGGGAAAAAACATACATAGGTGAATATTCCCAATAATTTTACACTGAATTGGGGGGGGGGGGTAAAGGTGAGATAGGGAGATTAGGTTGTGGGTGGGAGGGAAACATGGACCACTGAATACTGCAGTTTAAAAAGACCTGGTAAAATCTACCTTTACAGACCCTGGAAAACAAAGGGAAAATATAAATTATTTAATTTATTTGCTTAAAAAACAATCCTAAATCCCAGGTCCCTGTTAGGTATTTTTGCCTGACATTATGACTGAGTGGTGCTATTGTTGACGAGGGAAAGAGGAACAAAATGTTAGTTCTGCAATGCCAGGGCAGACCCATACAATGAAATACTATGCCCCTATCCCACCAAATTTTCAAATACCCCTCCAAAAATTCATATTGATGAAAAAATCTCTTTTTCAGAAATACATCTACTGAGTAAAACAGAAAAAAAATTGTTCTTTCCTCCAATACTTTAAAAGGTGAGTTTACTGTTACAGAAATTAATCTACCAACAGCAGCATCACTCATGATACTTGAATCACTACAACATATCTGTATCAGCAGACACCTGTAGGTGACACACTCCCATTATTCTACCTATATACATAAATATTATTTTGCCCTTATTTCAAAATGTTAAAGAAAACCAGTCAGCCTTCTATTCAGATAACTCTTGCCTTACTTCTCTTAAATACAAGCTTATCTGTTAATAAGTTGGTAGGTTACAAGCAACTGGCTAACTTTATCTTCCAGCACAGTCGTGCCCAAATATTTACACAATGAAATGTGTATCTCATCACGAATTTACTTTCTATTTTATTTCTCCTTCATATTATAGTTAGGGAATTATATTGAAATTTTAATTATGTATATTGGCAGATAATTTTTTATATGAATTTCATTTTGGGATAGTAAAGAATACAAAATATAA
Organism: Eidolon dupreanum; assembly: GCA_028627145.1. Taxonomy (NCBI): domain Eukaryota; kingdom Metazoa; phylum Chordata; class Mammalia; order Chiroptera; family Pteropodidae; genus Eidolon; species Eidolon dupreanum. The sequence continues at coordinate 44,934,461 of CM053504.1, forward strand.
AATATTTAAATGAGATATTGTGTTGAAGAGTTAAAAACCAATAATCTCCTGCTTTTTTAATTGAATACTTAGTTTCTGTAATGCTTAGGTGGTTAAACCATTAAGAAAAACAAGTAAATGGTGACAATAAAAGCCAGGATAGGGGTTTACTAAGAAAAGGAGGTAGTACTGGGAGAGGGAGGTAGTACTGGGAGCTGGCCAAGTTCTATTTCTTGTCATGAGCAGTAATTACATGAACAATTACTTTTGATAATTCCTTAAACCGTACATATTTTTCCTTTATGCAAAACAATGTTTTTATATTTTTAGAAAAGTTGATTGTTGATGTAACCTTAAAAAAAAGAAAGTGTGGAAAGCAGGGATTTTTTCCCATTTTATTGAGATGAAAAGCAGTTTTGATGAGAGTGAATATTTGAAGCAATTTATATAAAAAAAATTCATGTTTTGAGGGTTTATAAAACTCAATTCCTATAAATAAAGAAAATTCTGTCATTTGCTCAGTATAATTTCTTAGTTTAACAGTTAGAAACTACTGCATTTTAAGATTAAAGTATACCAGTCACCAACTATAAGTATCAACTAATATATACTTTCTATGTTAGAAGTGAAATTACACTGTTTATATGTAAAAATATTCCATTTAAAACAAGAAAAGTCCACATAATTCAAGTTACATTTATTTGCACTCTTTTACTGGGGGAAAAAAACTACAATCCAAATAACTCTACTTTTTATTACATGGGTTGTCCTCCGTTAGTCTCCCTTTTAAACAGCCATATTTCCTGTCACTAAGTATTCTGACCTAAACTCTACTACAATTATCGTTGCCAGTAAGCTAAAATCCTATTCCCAGTCCCAAATCCCAACAGACAGAAATGTAATATACACAAACATGGACTCTGCATAACAGCATTTGGAAACATGTTTGAAAAAAACTGGAACCTGAAATTTGGAAAAAAAAACAGAAAAAGTTTAGGGCAGCTCACCCAGAAGGACGTCTCAGTGGGACTGGCCTGACTCCTCTGCTAAAAATATATTTCTGGCATAAAATGCCCTTTATATTCAAGCTGTATATCTAAATTCTAACATTCAGAGCAATGATTTCCTATTAAATCGTGAGACCTTTAGTCTCCAAACCTCTAAACAGCTAAAAGCAGAACCACTCTAACTAAACAATTTAAATGGTTATCATCCACCCATATTTTGATGAGAACTGCTATTAAAGTTTTCTTGAAATGCCACAAGCCTAGTTGCAAAGAAAACTGATTTGGGGGAGAGAAAGGAAGAGAGCAGCTTTCCTCCAAACATTTTGAAAAATTTCATAGAGAAATTAAAATAACTGTATAGTGGACAATCACATACCCATTTACCTAGATTCCACAATATTTTGTTCTATTTACTTTGAGATATAACATTTATTTATCCATCTGTCCATTCATCTGTCCATCTTATCTTTGATATATTCTAAAGTGAGTTGACGACATCACTACACTCACTCCTAAACATCTCAGCAAGCATATCAACTTGAGTTCAGTATTTGCTTACTGTGAAGAGAATCAAATTTTTATTCAAGATAAGTAGCAGTATATAATATGCAGCATTTCCAAAACAGAAAAGTCCTCGGAGATGAAGCTTAAGACTAAACAGGCAATGCACATGAACATTAATTCATGAACTCTGTGACATCCATCTAAGCTAGATACCCAGAGACCTAAAAGGAGACAATTCTCAATGGGTCTCTAGCATTTCTGCATGTTTTGAAAGTGGAGGCACCAGAGGCTTTTATCCAGACTATCTTTTCAAGGACGCATTAGTGAACAGTCTTCGAAGATAATGTCTCCCTCATTAGGAGAGAATAGGTTTCTTTACTGCCCAGTATAATAAAGATAAGCTTCCTCTGGAAAAAAGGTCAGGCAGGTTTCAATACAGCCCATTATGAAAGATTCAGGTCCCCTAAAATCAAGGTTTGTCAGCTATGACACAAACCCACTATGTGGGTAGCATCCACCTGAACTGAATCTCTTTGTGATGCCACCATGGAATTTGAGGGGGAAAAGGGAAATTGACACAAATAAGCAGCTCAGGCTGCGTGCAATTCCCATGAAAACAGTATCTTTGTCTCTAAATCTAGGAGTCTCATGTCTTCTACCAACACCCATAAAACTAGTAGGCTATATTTTCAGACCCTTCAGTTTCTTGGTAAGGTCTTTCTGAATTCTTGGCTATTAGGCAGTCTGAGTTAGTGACCTTTACTAATTAATACTGGAAAGTGCAATGCACCAAATCATGAATCTTTGAGGAGAAACATGGCTGACAATACAATCACATAATCTATACCTCCCTCACAGCATGTCTTGCTTTCTTTTATTATGTATGTGCATGTCTTACCTCACCCAACTAAATATAAGCTACTTGAGAAAAAACATTCAATTCATCCCTGAATGAAACAGAGAAATAGCACAAGCCTTAAGTCATATTAGCTGCTAACATACTTGTTGAATGAATACACACTGAAGGAAGTATGGCTGAATAGTCAAATGGATTCTTTTTAATCAGCACACAACAAAAAATATTAAAAGTATGTATGTTTTGTTTCAAATGCTATAACTCTAGGCCTCCATAAATCATTTATTCCAACATTGTATTTTTACTCCTTCATCCTACCTAAACTGAAATAGAATGGATAAAAATTCTAATGAGGAAGACTAGATGCTCAGCTCGATTATATAAAAAATGCAGTGTAGCAATGCAGATGATTACTACTCCAAAGTTTTCACAAGTTTTAGCAAATTAACAGCTATATAATAATTTTCCAGTTACACAAGGGTTGTTGAACAGTGTCATGCTAACTTAGAATAATCATGCGTATGAAGTATACAGAATAACTGCTAAGAATTTCTATAGTAATAGTAGCGTGGCAGCAGCAGTAATAGTAAAAGCAGTGTTAACAACAACATAAGTTTTTACAATAGCTAGCTAGCCTTTACTGGGCACACCATGCACCAGTTAACTCTGCGTGAATTTTGTCATTTAACCCTCATAACAAGCCTTTGAAGTAGATAGATACTTTGATTATGTATTATCTCCATTTTACAATGACTCAACTCAGATGTTAAAACACTTTTCTAGGGTCCTATACAAAGCAATAAAAGTAGACAAATCAGTTTTGTCTCCAGAGCCTAAACACTCAAAAATTCTATGTAATTTATACAAACTACCTAGCTATATTTATTTCCAAATTCACAAGCATTCCAGGTACAGTTCTGCAACATTAAGCATAAAATTGCAGTCAAATTAGTAATCTATAAAAAAGATTTTTAAATGGATATTGTATTCCCCTTGGTCCCATAGATCACTGATGAACATTTCCTGAAAACAAGTATCAAAGACTGAGAATATATTTTATGTTTACATCCAAGAAAGCCCTAAACATTTTCATTACAATTTTTTTTTTTAATGCCTACAGCACCTGGTATTCCTAGGTGGTCTCCCATCCAAGTACTAACCAGGCTCAACCCTGCTTAGCTTCCGAGATCAGACAAGATCAGGCACGTTCTGGGTGGCATGGCTGTAGACTCATTACAAATTTTTTAAATGAAGTCACCTTAATTTACCTTCTTTATATTTTTTTCCAAACACTTGAAATCTTAAGACTTTACTTTTTAAAATCTAGATATGGTAAGATGAGAGAAAATAAAAGAGAAATGGGTATTTTGGGAGAACTTGAAATAAACATTTTAGCACCATTTGTAAATCTAAAAATCCTGTTAGATTAGAAGTAAAATATAACATGAAAAAATGGTCACAATTACATGAACTAAAAAAATCACCGGATATAAATGTGCAGTCATATAAAGAAAACATAAAATGTATCCAATGTTAATAGTAGTACGTATGTGGTAGCCAAGGTGGTAAATATTAAGTACTGAGTTTACAATCAGAAGGGACTCTCAAAAGTATACACATATTAGCTTAATTTGCTCATAAAGCCTTTTATTGGTAAAGTCCTAAGGGAAAAAAACTGAAAAGACTTAGAAAAACATATCTTCCGAGGATGGTATTACTGAGAATTTGGCAGTGAAAATTCAGAAGACAAGACCAAGCAATTCATCTTCCCCTACAAGTTACAAGATTAAGTAAAATTTTTTCACAGAGATAACAAACTAAACAGAAAACACTCTATGATGTAAAGCAGCGGTCCCCAACCTTTTTAGCACCAGGGACGAGTGCTCCTATGAGAATCTAATGCCTGATGATCTGAGGTGGAGCTGAAGCGGTGATGCTAGTGCTGGGGAGCAGCTGCAAATGCAGATGAAGCTTCACTGGCTCACTGGCTACTCACTTCCTGCTGTGCAGCCCAGTTCCTAACAGGCCATACACCACCACCAGTCCACAGCCTGGGGACTGGAGACCCCTGATTTAAAGGTATGGCAGTCATTCCAATTCCTCTCAAACTATCTAAGTACTGTAATAAAAATAAATATATACATATATAGAAATACATATGAAGAGACATACATAGACATATACAGCTACAAAATAAACTAAAAATGCAGGGCCATTAAGAGACCTGTCAAATTATATTGCAAACTATATTTTAAAATCCTCATATTAATGACTCTTTTAAAATCTATATTTTCTAAAATGGTTAACAATCAAATCATATTCTTAAAAAGCTAAAATACACATAACTAAACTTCATCTAAATCTGAACTCTGAAATAGTACCAAGTGTTCACAATAACTCTAGTTATAAAGAACATCCCAAAAGCCAGAGAAAAGCAGCTAAGCAAACTATGGTATATTAATGACATAGAACTCATCAAAAATTATATCTAAGTGGATGTTTCTTCTATAAGACATTGGTCTAGAATACTTTTATAAAGTGAAATATTTGCTACAATCAAATCATAAAGTTGAACTTATCTTCACAAATCATGAAGTAAGTCCAACCTTGTTTAAGCAAGGAATTTTATTATGGAGAATAAAATCATACTTAAGAGATTATAAAGATATAAGCAATCTCAATGACACAGGAAATGAAGCATAGCTGGCCTCACTAAAAGAGACTGCCTTCAAAAGAAGCCAATTCCTGGGACCACAAGATCTCTTGCCTGCTTTTCTCTCCCTCTTTTCTCTCAGCTAGTTGCTTGCGCTTGCACATTGCCTAAATCAGTCATTGTCTCTAAGCTTAGGTAACGTCTTAAAGGCCTAAAGCCTCAACTAACTATAGTTGTGTTTAAAGGGGAGTCATTAAAATTTTGACTGGTCAATCATCAGCATATATACTGGCTGGCCTTGGGTTAGGTGCCGCTGAGCCAATCAGCACTGTCTAGGGGTAGAGGAGTCCTATAAATTTATTTGCTGTTTAGACCTACCTGTCTCTTTAACAGTCTATAGGCAGAGTCCATTCTCAGAGAAATAAATACTCCCAAAAAGACCTACCATACTTCTCACAAGAGTCTAACAATAAGCGCTCAATGAAACTTAACTCATGTATGTATAGTTATAATTTGTGAATTGTCATAGAATGGCTATAAATTAGATTTACTTTCAGATAAACATGGTTTCCTACATGTGTTTATATGCCTTGATTTGTGAACTGTTCTACATGGTTACCAACATTAGACTTGCTTTCTATTTACCTTTATATAACTTGCCTTATTATTTAAAAAAAAAAAAAAGACTTCAGACCGTATAAAGGGCTAAGTTATTAATGAAAACTAAAGTAATATAGATAAGAAGGACAAATGAATAAAACAATACAGGAAGAACAAATGAAACCAAAGGCATCAAGTCTAATAACAAAATAATATTTTTCTCATAAAAAGCACTGAATGTGCATTGTAGAAACCTTGGAAAGCACAGAAAAATAAAAATATAAAAACAAAAGACATCTGAATCCTAAAGCAGAGCTAATGATTGCTAACATTATTTTCTTTCCGATCTTTACTCTTGCACATATTAACACAAAAGGGTTCATATTTATGCAACTTTTCAGTGAAAAGATAAGGCTGCCACCACCAACTTAACATCACTAAAAGTGAGACAACCAGACATTTTCTATACCTGATGTAACATAATTCCATCTATGAACTATTTTTACCAAAAAATATTGAAACCCGAATCAAGCCCTTAAATTTAACTCCAAATTTATAAGAAATACATGTCAGAAATATTAGGAATATGGGACAGTCTCCTGGACAACAACCTGATTTTTTTCAACAAGTAAATGACATGAATAAAAAAAAAGAGGTGGAGGAAGGCACTGTTTCAGATTAAGAAGACTTGGATACCAATGCATAGATTGAATAAATCTAACTAAAAATCTGAAGTATACTAGGGGAAATTTCAAGAGATTAAATATTAGAGAATATTAAAGAAATATTTTTGGTTTTATTAAATGATAATGGTGGTGTGATTATATTTTTTAAATACCCCTTTTTTTGTTTATTAGAAATGCAAGCTCAAGTATGTAAGCTTGAAATGTCATGATATCCAAAATCTGCTTTAAAATACTGCAGCAAACAAACAAAAATAGCAAATATGGTAAAAAATAAAATGCTAATATTAAACTAAAGAATATGAAGTTATTAAAGTGTATAAAGGTTCATGTTTTAATGGAAGTTTTCGTAAGAAATTTTAAACTTTTTATCGAGTAATTTGAGTCACATTTCAGTTATAATAAACCCAGTAAACAAGCATTTGCAAATGACAGGACCCCCCTCACATTTCCCCCCCACACACACAAGATTTTTTCTTTAGTATACAAAATAGGATTACATTTTGTGGTCTGTACACTATAATGAAACAGCAAACATTTAATTTTCTTTTAAAACTTTTTATGGTTGAAGTAAAGCAAGACCCATCCCATATTTACTATCCACTCTGAAAGGCAGATGAAATTTCACTGAATGATCACCCAAGACACAAAATCAACGAGAAAGAGATCAGGAAATGTCTTAGAGAATATAAAAGGGTGCTTGCTAACAGACTAGACTCCTCTCACAGACCACCGCTACATGGTTAAGGAAAGTTTTAAAGAAAACTTAAAAGGTAAATTAGTACAGTAAACCAACAACAAAATTATCAACGCTAACAATGACAAAATACCAAACATTGAAGAACTTAATCAAGGTTTCCCAATTCTTTGTCTTTTCCCATTTATTAGAAAAATGTTTTCTTTTTGTACTCAAATATCATACATATTCACAAACATTTAGGGCCAGACACCACCCAAGAAATCACCTAGTCGCACCTCAAATGAAAAAGGTAAAGCACAAAGAATGAACAATTTATCTATGGCTAGTCAGTTCTTAACAAAATATTCTATCCCTTTCTGGAACTACAAAATTTTGAAAACACAACTACCTACAAAGGCAGATGAAAAACTCTGAGAGACATTCAAGACTAAGAACATGGAAATTACAGGAGAAATCACCTAAGTCTTATTAATGCAATCAATGTTTGCTGGGCAATCATCCCATGCCCAATTTTGTTCTATGGACATAAAATAAAAGAACTGGCTATGTAATTCACAGTACAGTTTGGGGAGAGAAAAACAGGCAAGCATAAATAGTGTGCAATGTGGTTAGTACTGTTATCACAGGTCAGCACAAGTTTTGATAGTGGCATGAAGACGGCAATGATCAACTTAGACTGGGAGAATCAAAGACTTCACAAGAAGTGATTCTTAAACTGGAGACTGCTTGACAGAAATGAGGGAAAACAACGTTCTGAAACAAGCATAAGCAAAGTCTTGCAACAACTTAAAGTATTTGGGAAAATGGTATTATATAACCAAAACTATGGGTAGAAGAGAAATGGCGAGGTAGGCAGCCAATCTTGAACTTTTTCAAGCACATAATGGGAAAATAATGTGGGTTCTTTAAGCGAGCAACAATATCAAGTTTACATTTTCAAAGGGTAGTTCTAGCAGCAGCATGGAAAACAGGCTGAAGAGAGGACACTAAACATAAAAGAGATCAGTCTACTGACTAGCAGATAACAGATAATCACTTGAAATTTTCCAAATCCCAGACATTTCTCTGAGTAACACATCCCTCTAACCAAACGTCAACTCGTCACCTCTTCATTAATCTTGAAAGGACCTAAACATAGCTAACGTATCTAATGAGATCAAGATCCTCCTGCCACTTTCCCCCACACCACCAAATAAAACAAACGCATTTGGTCCTCATCCAGACAACCAATGTTTCTTAGCTCACTGCATAACATTGCCATTCCTCCAGGTATGTAAGCTAGAAACATTAGACATCCAAGATAACCTCTATTCTCAGTGATCCTATCAATAGACCATTCGGCCTCACTGGGTTGCCCCTCTTTAACTTTTCATCATCTCCAACACCATTCCCTCAGTCCAAGTTGTCACCTCTTACCTGGATTGCAGCAACTGCCTAATTCATCTCTATCTCCCCTCTACTATTACCTCATATTGCTACCAGAATTTTATAGATATATATATTGATATATAGATAGATACTTTTTAAATACAAATATGATATCACTCCACTCCCTTGATCTCTACCATTCCCCCCACTTAAAATCCCTTGGTGGGTGAGAATTAAAAAAATAAATAAATAAAATAAAAAACTCCTTACTTGACCTACTAAACAAGCACCACACTCATCTTGGCTGTTTCCACTAGTGTCACACTGACTCTTTCAGCTTTGCAAATAACATGAGATATTTCACATGTTAAATGACATGTAATGTTTCACGTTCCCTCCTGCCATAGGATCTTTGTACATGCTGCTCCTACTACATTTCCTTTCTTCCTCACCCAGATAATTTCTACTTCTTCTTGAAAATTCTTAATTCCAATTTTGACAACCTTCCTGGACCATCACAGTCCACTATTATATACTTATAGCACTACCTAGGCTCTTCATAGCTACATTTTCTGCTTCTGATTATCTAGTTAGTGTCTATTCCATTAGAAGTGCCTCATGAAAACAAAAATTATTTTTTACTTAAAACTGTAGTTTTGACACTTATTCACCATGCAGAACACATAGCAGAAACTCAAATCTTTACTGTATAATTGAATAAATTAAAACAAATAAATTTAAAAGCACAGATGTATTAAAGGGGACAGGTTCAAGAGTTATCTCTGAGATGTAGAAATACAGATTTTAATTATAGATGTGCAAAGTCATTCTGGTGTGAGTAGTGATGATGCCACTAAAAAATAAAAAATGTGCAAAGAGTAAGCAAGGGTAGAAAAAAAATCGGTTTGGTATGAGTTTGAGATGTCTGAATAATACTGAAATACAGATATTCAGTAAGCAATTAGTATGTATTCCAAAACTGACTGGAAAGTCTCAATTAAAAGGCAGATTTGGGTGTAACGACACATACAAAGAGAGAAAAGAAGAGAAAGAAAAGCCCTCAAAACAGTGAGATTGAACAAAAAAAGTCCACAGAGATAAAATTGAAACCAAACCAGAATCTCAGGAACATTAGCATTTAAGGAAAAAAAGGCCACAAATGACACAATAAATGGAGCAACGAGGAACATCAGAAGATAACTGAATCACAGAAGTGAAAAGGAATAAATTTTTTAAAAAGAGGAAATGTCAACAATGTCAAGTGCTAAAAAAAGGTCAAGTGAGATAAAAACTGCAAAAGCTCAGTGCAATTAGCAATCATTAAGTAGTAAGGACTGAAACGTACTACAGTGGACAGGAGGTAAGGAAATGAAGAGCCAGAGAACATGAACTATTTTTCCAAGAAGCTGACTGCACAGGAAATGAAGGTCAGAGAGGGACATGTACCAAAAGAAGTTGGGGGTCAAGGAAGTATTTTCTTTGCTTGTGAAATGAAATACTGAGATGTATTTATAAGTTTAAAGGAATAAGCCGGTAGTTGAAAAGGAGTGGGAAAATATCTGATGGAACATAGTTTAAGTATGATTCATGGGGGTTTTACCTTAACCAGCAAGACTAGCAGAACAAACAAGCTTGGATATGAGGTTTTCTTTCTCAGGGAAGAAAGTATAGATGTGTACAAATGAACAAGTGTTGCAAGCAGAGACAGCACATCATGAAAGGGCTTGCTTGTATGGCAATTATTCAGTGGGCAATTATTCAGTGGACAATCTAGAGCCATTCGAAAAGACATCCATGTCCGGGGGATGGGGGTAGGGGACCACCCAGGCGTTTAAGGTAGCCACTGTGAAATAGGATCTGATCTGAAATACCTAAAAATGTGCCAGATACCCAAGAACAAGGAATATTCTATCTTCACTTGTACTTCTTCGTAGTGATGTACTGCTATTCAAAGATGCTTTGGCTGACATAATTTTCTTATGTCAGGGCCCTCCGAGAGCTTAATTTTCTTTATTGGTTTATTATTGTTATGGGCCACCTTCAAAACAATGATTTTGATCTATTTTCCTCTTCCTCTGATCATTAGGGGGAAAAAACATATTTGCAACTTATTTTAGTATTTTCTAAACTTTCTACTTCAAACTTTCCTCCAAAACTATGAACAGGTAGGAAAAATAACACATTATATAATATGAAATAAGAAATTTTATAACAGTAAAAATTTTAAGTATAAAAAATAATAGTCCCTCACATGCAATAACAATTTTCAAATCTAAATTCTAGGTCAAATTACTGTCAGGTTTTAAACAACAGAATTTTAAAATATGTACTTCTTTTTGTTTACTTATGTAATGAAAGAGATACTTAGAATCTACTACATCATTATAAAAGCACTTTCACATATTAATTACATAAAACAAATTTTTGAATATGACTTGTAGAAAATGAACTAAACTAATATCTGCGTCTCCACAATTGTACTAAGTGCAGATAATTCATATCACAATTATGTTATGTACATAACAGAAAACCTCACCCCCAGGCTCAGAATGATTAAATGACATTTCTCTTGAAGAAAACTGTCAGTCAAATGTAGAGTCAAAACTATCCTTTAACAGACTTACTTAAATTAAAAATTATAAGTGATTTAGGGCAAATCAGAGTGAAACGATTTTTTATATCATCATCAAACTAAAAATAAGGAGAGTGTTGATTCTAAATGGATCTCCTCACTTAGTGGTGAGCTGTGCATCGGAATAGAGAGGATTCTATCAAAGTAAACTTTACCTTTAACTAAAAGAATAACATTAAGGAGAAAGGAATCAAATGACACCAAATGTCACCTCCTAATTCATCCTATCCCTCCTCTTTCTCAATCTTCCCCATTACCCAACCTTTAAACTGAAGCTCACAGCAAACCATTGGGTATCTTAAGTATAAGCCCTCTCTCATATCAGTGGTAGAGCAAATCACCCCTCCCCTTGCCCAATCCTGCTCCCCTTTCTCCAACTGAAAACAAGCTTCTTCCTAGAAAGTTTCATTAAGGAATTGGGGGCGGGGAGGGGGGCAGAGAGGAATGGGTTTTTTCTCTCATACTTGTTTTGCCTCTGTTATAACATCTTCATGCCTTTTCTGTCTCTTCCACTAGTCTCTCAGTTCTTCAAGGGCAAAGATAAAGCCTATCCCATTTTACTGCTAAATTGTTTGCTTTCCCCATTAAACCACAAACTGTAAATCTTTTCTCCGCCTTGCTTAGCACTGAATCTCCAAATAAAAGCTGATACCTGGTGAATGCACTCCTCATTGTTGAACATTCTTAATATAGGGATAGCACAAAGCTTTCAGTTAAGTGTTAGCTAAATAAATGACCCAACTGAATGTGTCCTTATAAACTTTTCAATGAAACACTTTGTCAATTTTAAAAGGAAGTCATTGATGTCCAAACTTTAAAAATGGGCCATGTGAATTACTTTCACCAGAACACTAGGACCACCTGTTCTATAATAATGACTAATAATTATTCAATACCTAAAATAAGTGAATTATATGGACGTCATTGTGCAGCATTTTTGGTTAACTGGCTTCTCCACTATTATTAGTCCTTAACAATGGCAACATTACAACTTCTCTAGAGAGTAAGCTTCAAACTCAATATTTCCTGAGCTAAAACTAGTTCTAAAAGGCTTCTAAGCAATACACACATGGTTATCCAGTAAATTTCCTCTGTTAACTAAGCTTGTCAAAAAGTAATGGCAAAACACACACCATAAAGATGTACATTAAATTCCTCCAATCTAAGATATGGCTATTTGAGTTAGGTAATTTCATGATTACCCACAAGCTTTTTTTTCTTTAAGCTAAAACTATGTAAATCATGCCACACACATAAACTTGAGACAATAAAATGCACTTTAATGTCCCTCATGTATTTCATAATTTTCTTAAAATCAAATCCTTACCCAACAAGCAGCCCACATAACTTAAATACACTACAAAGCTTACAAAATAAAGGAATTATATAATATTACTCTCACGTAATACCAGAATACAGTATTTTAAAATTCCTAATTTAAAACTTTTCATATGGAAAACAATATAATTGTTTCTCTTTTGGACTCGATCTTGTACCACAATGAAGGATTTAATTTTTTTAAGCACTGAACTGGTTATACATCTACAAAAACTGTTCTCATCGTGGCTACTGAAACTGAAATACACGATAATAAATCTTCCAAAGCGGGATTCAATTTATACTTAACCGAAGATCGGAAGGAATCTGCTCCCTACTTGGTTTGGCATCTTCGCACACTTTCATTCTTCCGAAAAAGAAACCTGTTCAGTTGAACTCTTTACCCTAAAGTACCCTACATATTGAAAAGCAAATGGCCAAACAGCCCCTTGAATTCCTCAAGGATCACCAAGTCAGATCATTTATCATAGGCACTGCTGCAAAATAAATCAACAGCGCTCCAGAACTGAGTGACACCTTAGCAGCCTTATTAGGGGGTGAGGCGCGAGGAGGGGGTGGAAAGCCGCAAATGTAAAGGCAAAAGTCACAAACATTGAAGATTCCGCAGCTAAAGAGCTAATTTAAAGGCTAAACAAGAGCAAACACCAGGTCTGCCCTACGCAGAAGGTAGGCTAAAATGTCACATCAGAGGACCAGGAAGAAGTCTACTATTAACCTACTACTATCAATTCTCCGACTGACGCAGAGTTTTCCTGCCCGCACGCTCCTGGGTCTCTGCCAACAGAACAGCGTTAAGTCATAACCAGAAGATTCATGGGCTTCTCCGCCTCCCTAGCGCTCGAAGTACCCGACAGCCGACTTACAAACGGGGCAAAAAGGTAGGGAGCGGCACCCTCGGCGAGGGCCGAGGGCGGGCTCCACCCAGGCCGTTCTCAGAGATAAACGGAGGCAGTGGACCCTGAAGTGGTTCTCTCGGAACCTAATCCAAGGGCCGCCGCGCCGCTGCCTTGCCTCGCCTCCCACCGCCTCTGACAGCGCGTGAGAGCGACGGACGTACTTGCGCCAATTCCACTAGCTTCCTTTATCCACCGCAGACCAGAGAGCAAGCTCTAAGATCACCGCCCACCCACGCCCTCCCAGACAACTCCCGACGGCCCTCGGGGGCCAAGGACAAGTGCAAGGCGCGGGCAGTAGCGAGGGCAGCACCAGGAGGCACCCCCGCGGGACCGCAAGATGGCGGCGGCGCCAGGGCCGGGCCCCTCCGCCACCCCGGGGCCGGCGCGCGCACCGAGTGCGAGCCGGCGCGGGAGGGAGCGGGCCTGGGTGCTGGGCAGGCGGGCCGAGGGCCGGAGCGAGGCGCGGCCGGAGAATGAAAGTCCCGGTGGGGGAGGGGACGCTCACTCGGGCCCCGGCCGCCGACATTCCCTCCACACCGACCGCCCGCCCCAAATCAAGTCCTCCGCCCGCCCCACTCCAGTCTGGGGCTTCCTTCTTCCTGCCTACCTTTGAATTTGAGGTCTGTGGGCGGGTCGAGGACCAAGATCTGCTCGTGCTTCGCCATGGCCCCAGAGGCGGACGCCATCGGAGAGACAGCGCAGAGCGGGGGCGCGCCCGCGGCGGCGGTTTGCTGGCTGGGGGCGGGGGACGTCGGCGCCGGCTCGGCCGAGTTCTATGATGGGACCAGCTCAAGGCTCCCGCACCCCGAGGCCTGCCGCTCTGTCGCCGGGTCCGTGGGCCGCCTGCTAGGTCAGCAGCTCCGGGTCTCACAACTGACTCAACCTCACACCAGCCGCCGCGGCCACGCGCACTGCGATCCTTGGCGCCCCACGTGACAGCTTCTGCGTGCCTGCGTGCGCGCCCCGGCGGCTGGAGTACCTAGCGCTCGTCCCGCCTTCGAGTACTGCCTTACGCGGCGCGGACTAGTGCGCCTGCGCGCTCCTGGCTTCGTAGGTGCTGGGAGCATAGCCTAGCTGTCAAGGGAACGGGTGTGGACAGGAGGCGGAGCTAAACTCCTTGAGACTGATGCGGTGCGCACAGCCAGGCAGGAGGGCACAATTCTCGGTCACGTTTAGCTCCTCTTACGAAACTGGAGAACCCGCTGTGGCAATGCATCACCATCTTCCAAGGGAGAATGCCTAACAGAAAGAAGGGCTAGTCCGACTCACTAGACACAACTCCCAGCATGCTCCGTGCAGGAGCGGAGCTGCCGCCCAGGGCCTGGTCCTTTTGCGGCACTGCGCGATGCTTGCTGGGAATTGTAGTAATGGCAGTTTGTGGGCGGGAAGGAGGGTGAGGTCTGTTGGAAGCCAATAGGGTTGAGCACGCTGATACTCGTTTTGGCTCTCAGGGAGCTTCTTGTCAACGCTTAAAAAGAAAAAAAGATTTCTGGAGACTGACCCGAGGTCCCCTGGTTGGAAATGAAAAATATGCTCTGTGGAAAACATACAAGGGTCTGTCGGTTTGCTCTCTAATTCTATCCGTCCCTCTATTAGGAGAGGTAAATTCTATGTCGTATTCTAATCCAACCTCTCCTGCTTCCCGAATTCTGTCCAGTGATGTAAAAGCAGTTGAGAAAATGCTCCTCTAAGAAGAAAACGCGTCGTTGGGGAAATCTGACAAAGCACACGTGTAAAGCTAGAAATAAAAGTCAAAATCTACAGCGTTCAGTTGCTGTAGTCTATTCTTCAGTTCTTATTACTGATGGGCCCAAACCAAAACACTTGTCACGTTCACATATGGGAAATGAATTCCAAACTGCATCCGTAAAAACGGTAGCATGTAGCAAAGTGAGCCAAATGAGAAAAATCCCAGCAACAAAGTTGCTAACAAATCTTTAACCGATTGCCAAGGTTAATGCGGACAGAACATTAAATGAAACAAATGAATGTGCTATTAATAAACCTTTATAGTACTTCTTGAATTTAAATCCCTAGGAAGCACCAGGAAACAAAAGACAAAGTGCTGCTGGCTGCTACCTTGAAGGAGCAGCCCAGATTTGTATAGAAAACAAATGAGACAAATGAAACAATCGTCTAGGCACAGGCACAAAGTCCAAGTTTTCACGTGCAATCCAGGTATCAGGTCTATCCAGGAATAGCTCTCTGGACTAGCTAGCCTAGCATTCACAAATGATTGTGCAACACAAGAGAGATGTATCTTCAGCCATGAAAAACCTGAGATGGAAGTGCTTCAGTAGCTTGGAAAAAAGCATATTCTAAAGTTGCCTTTCCTTTGATTTCTTTTTATTCACAAAATTTATTTTTTAATTTTGATTATCACTAAAGGATAATACAAAAATTGTACGTTTATCAAAAGAGGTCTTAAGGTTTAAAAAAAAAGTTGAAGTTGATAGTCACGCCACAAGAAGGTGTCCCACATAATTTTAGATATGAACTGACGACCCTAAAACTGACACAAACTCCAGTTTTTTGCTTGCCTAGGAACTCTTATCCATGGGCAAGTTATCCTTGGCTGAATGGCTCCTCCACAGCTAGATGGGCACTTCTTTTAGAAAGTATATGGGAATCTCCAGTGTGCAAAAACCAATTAGCAGATGTAGCATTCTGAGGAAGTTCCCAGTCACTCCCCATTCACCAAGAGTTCAATAGGAAGCTGGAACTGGATGTATTCTAGATTCTTAGTCATTAAGAAACCTCTGCCCATTTAAGTCATCACCTTCGGAAACACTGGTTTTCTCTTCTAAATATTGCTTCAAAATTTACATAGCTATAGTCTTAAAATCTATACGAATTTAAATATATGGTAGTCTAAGAATACATGAAATGTCTGTGGAATAATTCTGCTATTCCTATTTTAGAGCATTGCATTAATAATGACTCTGAGTCCCCCTGAATCAGCTACCCCTCATTAAATAGTGCATTATTTCAGTGGTCTGTGCTTTGGTATTTATTAATACATTTCTTCTAACAATTCAAAGAACTTTACTGACAACTTCATACGCTATTCAGAACTTTAAAACACTTAGCAAGTGTTAATTTATTGTTAAATATAGAAATGAAAACAAATGAGAACATCTCACATCAGTAACAGAGCTAAACTATAGAAAGCTACCCAATTTTTCATTCTGTCCATTTTTGTTCTTCCTGAAGTCACAATAAAATGACAACCAAGAGTGATTAAGGCAACGACTTAAAATGTAACTGACTTACCTATTGTTTAACACTTAAGCTAGGAATGGAGAACCACGTGGCCTATTATTCACTGCTTGTTTTACATTGATAAATGCAGCACATAAAGTCCACCTGAGGTATTAGCAAAATAATATACTCAAGCATATTTCTCTAGATCCCAAGTTTTCCTGAATCTAAGAGGCCTTGAATATTACTTCAACCTACTTAAATCACTAATAATAGTCACCTTTGGACAAATTATCTCTTATGGGTTTGGCAAAGATAAAAAAAACAAAAACACAAGTTTCCAGTACAAATGGTAACAAAGTACACCATCTTCTCCATAAACATGTTAAACTTTACTATAGAGGTGCTCTATAATTATGAATATGTTTATGATCAATTCTCTACATAATATAATTCAGTAAACATTTAAATGAGCACATTTTCAATAATAAATATTGAAATTTATTTAATAAGAGTGAGGGTTTCAATCTGAACGGACAAGTTCAAGTCCTATTCTCCACTGTGTGGTTTTAGCAACTTATTTTACCTCTCTGTACCTGTTCCACATCTGCAAATTAGGGTGAATGATAATACCTATATCTGGTTTGTTATGAGAATTAAATGAGTCAATAGACATGAAATGCTTAGAATAGTGTCTGGTTTTAGGACTGTTACCTTATTAATATTAAATGTTAAATCATTGCTGCATGCTGGGCACGGTAGTAGGTGACGTAGTGGTGAGCCACTAGGCATGATCTCTGCCCTTACAGGCTTACATCCAAGCAGGGAAGGCAAATGTGAACACTCCTTTGCAGCTGGGATTCTTTTCTTGAAATTAAGTGCAAACAGTGAGTTACACTCACATGTTATTGGATAGTTGGAAGTGAGACGGAGGCCAGGTTACTGGGCCTTCGGCTGTTTTTCTGTTTAGACAAAAGCAGAGAGACCTGATGATTTCTGCGCAGCATTTCAGTGTGCATGTACTAGCTTTCTCGATATCAAGAGGCAGTTAGTTGTTGTAGGGTCAAGAGAGCCCTGGGTCAGAATTAAGAGGTGCAGCCGCAGAGGTGGCAGCTGCTTTGGTGAGGCAATTCAGTCTTGTCCTGGGAGTCATTCTTTCTCGAGAGCCTGCTCCTCCACCCCTCCTCAAAATTTTATATGCACCTAATTTCCTTTATTGTATTGCTTTCTGCTTCCAATATTAGAGTGCTGTGAAGAGCCAGGTGTCAGGGAAGCCAAGAGTGGACCAAGAAGGTCAATGGCATAGAAATCTGCTAAGTTATCCTATAAGGCAAGGACTGGAAACATTTCTCCTGACAGAGTAACAGGATGCTAGGTTAAAAAGTGAATGAAATAGAGTCACTGTACAAAGAGCTCTTTCTAAAGCAGATAGATATGCTAGAGAGTGATAACCAACTGATTTTTGTACAAGATCAGTATGTACCACAAAGATGCAATGCTTAAATAAATGTGGATATATTGGTGGTGCATATTATAGCATATTTGTCAAACTTCTGTGAGAAATATAGATTCCAAGAGAAGGCAGATGGAAGCTTCACCAGATAAAATCAAGTTCGGAAGAAGAGTTACAAAAAAGACTAATCATGGGGACTTTTGTTTGACCATTGAAAGCAGTTAAAACTATAAGATTAATCGATCATTTTTGTATGTGAAAAATAATCTGAATAATATGTGTTTTCTTAATTAATCTTTTATACTATAAAAGCAATATGTGCTTATTGTGACAGGTGGCACAATCCAAAAGCAAATGAATAAAGTTTCCTCCTAAACTTTCCAATTTCCACTCCACTGAGGGTAACCAGTACCAACTGCCTGGGTTGTGTATCACTCCCCAATTTTATCCATACTTATAAAAACATTGCTAGTTTGATTTGGAGTTTGTTTTTGTTTTTGTTTTTTACAAGAATTCTAACATATTACTCTGCAATTGCTTTATTCACCTAACAATATATCTGGATATCTGACCAGGTCAATTGACACAGGTCTAACTCAGTCTTCTAATAGCTGAATTCATAGAACAGATTACCCTCTATGGTACCATTTATTTCCTATTGATGAATGTATAAATTGATCTAGGCTTTTATCACAACTAATAGCACTGCAATAAACATCTTTATACACATATCCTTATCATAAGATGTTTTATTTCCACAGGGAGATCCCCAGTGATGGGACTGCTGGGTCAAAGATTTCCTATTTCAATACATACTGCATACCGTTTATTGAAAGAGTTGTTGTAGTTCACACTTCCATCAGGAATATATGAAGGTGTCCATCTCCCCCATTTTCACCAAGTGCTAAATCTCACCCCACACCAACAGCAGCAGAGGGCTATATATAAGAATCCTTAAATTGTTTGGATCAATAGTTTTGGCCTCCAAAGTTGTACATTTTTATTGAATCCATCCTTATTCATTCAATTTATCTTCTCCTCTTGCTCATTCCATTTTCCTTCTCTAGATTACAAAGCTTAGAGTACATGTAAGCAATCACATTCTCTGCAGCTAATGTTTTTTCTCCCACAAATACAGTTATTCTTAAAGGAAACCAAACAAAAAATGTAAAGATACTTATGAACATTAAATCTATATTTGATTCCTTGCCTAACTTCTCATAGTCTCTGAACTCACAAGCTTCTTATACACCCATAACAAAACCTTGAGTAGATGTAGGTGAAGAACACAGATTTGGTCATCAGATAGGCTGGACTTCAGGCTCCGTCATTTTTTGCCCAGTTGTACATTTATACACTATGGCCTTATCTATAAAATGGCAACAATACAACCTATATTTAATATCACTTACAAATACCAAATGATATAATGTGAATAAAGTGCTTAGCATAGTGCTTGGCAAATAGTAACCTTTTTAAAAATGATTGTTATATGACAGTGCACAATATTTGGTATCTCCTTTGAAATATAAGCCATATATGTGTAAGTTGTTAGGCATTTAAATCCACAACCAAATGTTATCTTCTTAATGAGATACTTCATAAACAGAAGATAATTTTCTAAAGTTTTCTGAAAATAATGAGCATTGCTCTTTTTTGTATTTATTTATTCTAATTATTGGTTGATGACCTGTTCTTGGACAAGTCCTAGGGCAGACACAAAAAAGACTAATACCTAATTTTAATCCAGAAGAAGTTGATGGTCTAAATGTATTTAAACAAGCATAATCCAATGGGTGATGTGCTATAAGAGAAGCAACTGAAAAGAATTATGGAAGAATAGGGACAGGAGTGATTAACTCTGAGGGAGTTGATAAATGCTTTGCAGATATCTGACTATTTCAAGATCATGGCATTTTTTTTTATGTCCTGGTACATATAAACACACATGTGTGTGCACGTGCACACACACACACACACACTCACCTTTCTAAGATTTACTGCTAGAAAATTTAATTTATTTTCCTGAAGGGTTTTTGTTTGTGATTTTTGTTTTGTTTCATTTTGTTTTGTGGTTAAGAACAAAAATATTTGATCTTCATAGCAGCATTATTCACAATAGCCAAAAGCTGGGAGCAACCCAGGTATCCTCAACAGATGCATGGAGACCAAATGTGGTAGATACACACAATAGAATATTATTCAGCCTTAAAAAGGAAATTATGACACATGCCACAATATGAATGAATCTTGAAGACATTATGCTAAATGAAATAAACCATACCAAAAATAATAAATACTGTAGGATTCCACTTATATGAGGTACCTAAAGTAATCAAACTCATAGAGACAAAAAGTAGAATGATGGTTATCCAGGCCCGGGGGGAGGAGGAATGGAAGAGTTAGTGTTTATAGGTACAGAGTTTCAGTCTATGAAGATGAAACAGTTCTGTGGATGGATATTGGTGATGGTTGCACATTATGAATGTACTTAATGCCACTGAACTATACATTTAAAAATAATTAAAATGTTAAATTTTATGTTAGGTAATTTTACCACAATAAAGTAAAAGAATAAAAACATTTGTTTTGTTTAGCACAGTTAATAATTTCATTCTGTGACAGTGCTTTGCTGTCTCCTTCCATCTTGATAGCTCCTCTTACCTCACTTATTCTGGCCTTTTTGAGAAATAACTTGGGGATCAGAGGTTAGGCTCGCTCAAATCTGGGGTCACTTCCTGGCTCTATCACTTATATAGGAATAATGAAACTATTTGCCTCACAGTGTTATTGTGAAAATTACATGAGATAATACTTACAAATATCTGAACACACTGCCAGTTGGCACTTGTAAGTGCTCCATAAATGTCACTATTATTGCTTACTTCATAATGGCTCATTCATAGGCAAGCAAGAACCTCTATTTCTGGCTCCCTTTTTTAGAGGCAGCATAACTTAAGATAAATGGGATTATAAATTTACCTGAAGAAAATCATAAATCATAAAACTGAATTACCACTGGAGGCTCAGTGGCACAACCTGACAAGTAGTTACTTCCAAAGGAATTCTCTTTGGGCATCCTGTTGAACTTGATGCTAGTACTGTCATATAAGTCTGGACTATATTTCATCAGCATATAAGTAAGTTCTTAACCATTACATTAAAAAAAAGAATATAAATTCATGTGGGGATCACTTTTATATTGCAGAGATAAGTAAGTACCTGTGGTCCTAAACCAATGGTTTAAGCCTAGGGGCCAAATGAAGATTGAGTGACACCATGATTAAATAGATACTCTATCTAGTGAGACCCAACCAATTGCCACTCAGGAACCTGAAAAGTTCAGTTTGAACATGGATAGGATGAGTTCATTCACCACAACCAGAGCACCTGTGAGGTGGGGTGGGTGTGGGGGGCATGGAGTCAACAGTTCACTCAGGTCAGTAAAGAGGCATGCCAGGATTCCACTGATTCATTCATTTGGAGAGTTTGTGACATGAAATGTGTAGCATGGTTTGCTAAAGTGTTCAACATTGTTAATGTTCTTAGTACTTACTACAATGTTCTTAATACTTTACTTAGTACAATGGCTTCAGCCACTGCCAGTTTGTAATATGTCTGAAAGAAACTGAAATATTTAATTTTATTTCAGTGCAATTACGTGGCCATGAAGGGAAACTTGTTGAAGGAATTCACTGAGCTGCTTCCGAAGATTGAGGAGCTTTCTTGGGAATTAAAAGGCTCTGAGAAATTTGATTTATCATGGCCTCAGTGGGTCACAAGTTTTTACTTCTTTACAGGTATGATGAAAATACTCAAACCCTTGAAAATACACACACATTGCCTATTTCCTTTTTCACATTGTATTTATCTCCTCTCCTCTCTCTTTAAATGCTTGATCCACCAATGCTGGAGCAAGCTGTCAAGAATAAAAGTCACACAAAAATCAGGGTCCAACTCCAGAACTGTAAGATCAATCCCCTCCTCTAACCGGTCTCACCTTCCAAGTTTCCTCCAAAACACTTGCAACTGCACTCTGTGGTCAGAGACAGGAGTCGGCATTAGGACTGACCCATTAGGCTGCCCCTTGCCCAGTTTCCTTGATTTGACACAGCTTGGACAAATAAATTGAGTACATGGCAACTGGGATATAATTATTCTTATTTTAAATTTAGTCGAAGAGCAATAGAATCACAGATTTTGAATAATTGTAAAACTAAAGAATGGAAATGAAATCACAATTCAGATGCAAGCTATGGACCTTAAGTTTCTATGATTACATATAAACTGCAATTCAGATAATGTGTAGTTCATCGCACATCAATCTTACCAGTATGGTTTATTTTCAGAAGAACATCATTATACGTTACACAAATCTTCAGTCTCTAAAGAATCATATTTTTATTGTCTTTATTACAAATGGTCAGTGATTAACATGAGGCCTCTAACTTAATATAAACTCCCAGAGAGCAGAGACCTCATGTTGTTCACTGCTCTCTCTCCAGCATCTAGAATGAAGCCTGAGATTCAGAAGCTTTTCAACATATATTTATTGTTTTCTAATTTTTATTTTGAAATAATTTTAGACTCACAGAAATGCTACAAAAAGAGTTGAGAGAGCTCTTCTATACTATCCCCGCTGCCTCCCCTAAAGTTAATATCTTACATAACTGTAGAACTATTATTGAAAACAGGAAAATAATGATTCGATATTATTAACTAACCCATAAACCTTCTTAGACTTTCTCCAGTTTGCCCGCTAATGTCCTTTGATTTGTCCAAGATGCAATCCAGGATCTCACCTTGCATTTAGTCTCCTCCAACCTGTGACAGCTCTTCAGTTGGTTTTGTCTTTCAAGACCTTGATGTTTTGAAGGATATTGACCAGTTATTTTGTACAATGCCCCACGTTTGGGGTTTGTCTGATGTTTTCTCCTGACTAGGTTGAGGTTACACACTTTTAGCAAGGATACTGCAGGAGTCATGTCTGGCCCTCCTCGATGTACCGATATATGAGATGTACGTGATGCCAGTGAATTACTGGCCATGATAACTGCTCATGTGGTTAAGGTGGTGTCTGCCAGGTTTCCCCACTATAAAGTTACTATTTTTTCCCTTATGGCAAGTGTCCTGTGACAAGATATTTTGAGAATATACAAATGCCCTGTTTCTAATCAGACTTTCACTCACTAATTTTAGTATCTATCAATGATTCTTGCCTATAACAATTATCACAGAGGTGTTTGCCTAAAAGTGATTATCTATTTCTATCATTCTTCTATATTTATTATTGGAATATACTGTAAGAAACAGCTATTTTTTCTCCCTCATTTATGTATTTATTTATCTATTTACTTACGTAAGTATGGACTCATGGAAATTTATTTTATTATAATCTACTACTATCATTTTTTTGTTGTTCACCTTTCACATTTGATCATTGGGAGCTTTTTCAGGTTGGCTCCTGAATTCCTTTGACATTCCTATCATTTTTTGAGCACTTCCTTACTTTAGGTACCACAAGATGTCTCAGGATTATTCTGTATTTTCCCGGACAGATCCCTGAGGGCCCTGGTCTCTTTAACTTAATAATGGTATTTTGAAAACAAAATTAGCCTTGAAATGTGCTCATGCTAGTGGAGGGTCATCACCTTTCAGTGGACAAAGCTAGGAAATACATATGCTAAAATATACATATGTATATTTAGTTTAAATCCATATCTATACCTGCATATGTGTGTGTATGTAACCAGTAAGTTCATGCTAATATTTTCCATTCCAATCCAACATCAGAGAGTTCATGCTAGCTTTCTCCACCCTTTCCCATTTGTAAGTCCTTTTGCCAATAGGAAGAGATCTGACTCTTATTATAATAAACTTATTTATTTGTTCAGTCCTAGAATGTATATAAAGTAATCTCAGAATTGCTAACCCATATCCCTGAGAAAAATGGATTTGCTGACTAGAGTACAATATTTGTGTACAGTTCATTTCCTCTTTTACTTTATAGTATATAGTCAAAATACTGTTTTCAAAAGTTACATAGGCTAGTGCTCTTCTTCCCCACCCCCTTTACTACAGTTATGTTATTCACTTGTAATAAAATTCGATTCATTTTTCACTGTTTGTATTCCATTTTACCCCTCCCCTTTGCTTTAATTAATGATTTTGGGAATATGGGAAGCATTAACATGGTTCTAGTACTAAAAAATAGACTTTTGTCTCCTTTGGCACAAATGAGCGGATATATGTATACTTTCTTTTCTAACCCTCATTTTTACTTGAAGAGTAGACTATAATATTCCTTTTTTCTCTTTGCTTTTTTTGACTTGACATATCCTGGAAATCATTCCATATCAGTTCATAGTGCACTTCTTCATGCTTTTGTACAGTTGCATAGTACTTCACTGCATGGTTGTTATTTAACTACAGTTGACTCTTAAACAATGTGGGAGCTAGAGGTACCAACTCCTATGCAGTCAAAAATCCATGTATAACTTTTGACTCCCCAAAAACTTAACTACTGTTGACCAGAAGCCTTACTGATAACATAAAAAGTTGATTAACACATATTTTGTATAGCATATATGTTATTTATTGTAGTCTTACAATAAAGCAAGCTAGAGAAAAGAAAAACATAAAGAAGAGAAAATACATTTACAGTATTTATTGAAAGAAGATTTGCATGTAAGTGGACTCTCACAGTTCAAACCTGTGTTGTTCAAGGGTCAACTATTCTTTCTTATGTCTGAGCATTCAGGCTATTTCCAATATTTTGCAATAATTAACCAATGCTTCAATGAATAACTTTGTATATATATATACTTCACATTGTTGGAGGTGTATGTGCAGGTTAGATTCCTAGGGATTTTTAGATTAAAAGGCAAGTGTAAGTGTCATTTTTGGTATAGAGGAATTTCCTTCCGTTTTGCTTTGTTTTTTTTCTCCACCAGAAGCTGTGTGTTTCAAAGACTACTCTGTCAATACAAGCATATTTTAAATTTTCTTGTCAATTGACAGTATCCTGAACTCCAGACACTATTTTACTAGTTTCAGACTCAGGGAGGACCTAGTCTTATTGTCAGCAGATTTGGATCAAACTTGGACCCCATTCTAACTTCTTTTGTCTCCTTTCCCTGCAGTTTTTAAACTCATCTGTCTTTGTTCACCACAAGGCTTGCAGTGGGGTAACTGTAAGTCTGAATATGAGAGGCTCACCTTGAGATTTTCATCTCTTCTGTTTTTTGTTATCTACCCCTAAATGTGGCTATAATACAACCACTCATCCATTTTTACCTTGCACCCATATATGGAGCTGACAATTCTGTAAACCCAGCTTGAGCTCGTTCTTCTTCTTTCAGCTGGTGGTACAGAACCTCCAAGTGGTCTTGGGTATGAGCTGGGGAAGGGCACCAGGGCAACCACCATGGGTGACATTGAGTTTGGGCTACCTGTTCATATTTACTTGTGCTCTCTTTTCCTGTTTGGGCTCAATCCCAAATGTATCATGCTCATTTCATGATGAACTGCTATGAGGCCTGTCTGACTTCACAACTCGGTGGATCTGACAGAAATCCTTATGACAGTTCATAGGGAGCAGTCATAGGTGCATAGTCACTTGGTTCCCTGGTAACAAACCAGGATCTGTTTTTCAAAAGGTCTCAAATTCTCTACTGCAGATGATATGCTCCAGAACACTATAACTTGCCATCAACATCTATAGGGTGCTACTATGTCTTTTCCCACCACCTACACCTCCAACACTATGGACTCTACTGCATCTTATGGACCACGTAGCAAGGCTCAAAGCCCCACTCAAACCTGGCAACCTTCCTTCCGTGTCATCTGAGCTGGAATGGTATTTCCAGTGTGGAACATGTTACATCCAGAAACCAAAGAGACCTACCAGACGCTGTAATTTTTTCTCGTGGTAGAGAATGCGAGAGCAAGAATTTAGAGGTGACTTGGCATACCTCTGATCACTGGACCTTTGAAAACTTTCCTGAAGTGGCAAGTTCCTGAATTTCTACCGTCCTCCCAAGGTCTCTGGTATACTAGCCCATCTTGCTGTCCTGCCCAATCAGCACGATGTCATCGATGTAACGAATCACCGCGATGTTCCACAGAATGTCCAGACAGTCAGTCCCATGTCTTCATACATCATAACGGGGGTGGGGGAGTGGAGTTCACAATGCCCTGGGACAAAACAGTAAATGAATATTGTTGTCTGTTCAACATGAATAAAAATCGTTTCTCTTCAGGATAGAAATAAACACATTTGTCAAATTAATGGCCACAGATCATGTACCTGAGGCCTTATTAATTTGCTTTAGCAAAACCACTGCTCTGTTCAGCAGCTGCTATAATGCTACAGCTTGGTTAAGCTTGAGGTGGTCTACCATTCAGTTTCTGCAGATGCAAGATCTCTAGTCAAAAGGATACATGGTAACAGGGGCCACCACCCTGTATGTTTGCAGGCTTTAATAGAATCACTAATCACTATGATGCAATATTGCTTTAATTTACTATTTTGACCCAGGGAGTGGAGACAGTTTACAGGCTGGTACTTAGCCTTCTCCACTCAAATAGCCCTTATCCCACAAGCCAAGGACTCACCCAAAGAGGGTGCTACTCTAACTGCCAGTTACATAATCAGGGCCTAAGAACTGATCACTAAGTGACCATAAGGAGACCAACTGTAAGCCAGGCTTTAATCAGGACTGTAAGGTTGTGGCAGGGAAAGGAACATGCACAATGTTACATTTCAGATCTCCAGGTATTCATGTCGATTAAGACTCTGTGTTCAACAATCCTTGGAAAATCTGGATATTCCCTTTCCCCAGTGTATAGTGAATGATCCAAGTAAGTGGCCAAAGGTCTCTTTGGAGTAGTCCTGAGAGAATCACCACAGTATTTATTTGCTATGGTGTTGCTGCATCTTTCCTTCTCAGTCAATGGATTCTGAATGTGAAAACTGGCTTAGGTCTGGGAACTGAGAAAGGGACCATGAATTTTTATTGAAACAATTCTCCTTGACTCACTGCCCCTCTATTCCTGCATTTCTGCACATACTCTTTCACCCATCCAAGGTGAAATTCCAGATTATCTCTTACTTTAATTTTCAGAAATGCCTTCTGCTTAAACACCATCTTACAGTCTCTTATTTTACTCAAGCTTTTTGTTTCCCTTCCAATGAATTTGTTAATCGATATTAATAGGCCATTTTTCATATGTGTCACATATTTTCCTTTTTGTTTAAAACACTGGCATAGGAGCTAAAAAGAAATACAATAAAATATACAATTGATTTTTGCATTCAATGCTTCATAGATTATTAAAAAATAACTAACTTTCCAAACTGCTCAATCTTATGCTAAATGAAAATAATTAAAATATTTTTGTGAATAATAGTCTCACAGTTGGGCAGAATATAAACTTCTTAGGACACTAAAGAAAAAAACATCATACTAGAAATGCTTATTTCATGTGCAGGAACATATTACCCTTAAGTATATCCTAACACTGACTTATCATTGCTACTGTATGTTTACATGCCTTTTGAAAAATATTTTATTCATGAGTATATTAGTTTCCTCTGGCTGCTGTAACAAATTACCACAGACTATTGCTTTAAACAACAGATATTTATTTTCCCACATTTCTGGAGGCCAGGTCTAAAATCAAGGTGTGGGCAGTACTGTGCTCCATCTGGAGGCTCTAGAGGAGAATCTGTTCTTTGCTTCTTTCATCTTCTAGTGGCTGCCAGCAGTCCTTGACTTGTGGCCACATCACTCTAACCTCTGCCTCTGTCTTCACATTGCCTTCTCTTCTGCGTGTGTGTGTTGAGTCTTCTACCTCTCTTGGATATGGACACTTGCCATGGCATTTAGTGTTCACCCAGATAATCCCAGATTATCTCTTCAATATAACATCCTAAACTTAAGCACACTTGCAAAGGCCCTTTTTCCAAATAAGGTAACATTTAGAGGTTCCTGGGGTTAGGACCTGGTATCTCTGAGGCCATCATTCAAACCACTACAGTTGGTACTAATAATCTTCAGATCGGCTTAAGAACCTAGGTAAAATATCTTTGACAAATAACCTAACATAGAGAAATGTAATAATATAAGGAAGTGCTTATATAACCACTACTAATTAATAACATAAAAAACATTCAATCAACAGATTGTTTCACATAAAATGAAAATGATTGTTTCTAATTCTCTTATAAAAATGACTGAGGCACTGTAAAAAGTTATATTCTACCTAAATTATGTGTAAATTTGCCAGTGATTACTATACAAATCTAGGTATCACTCTCTATTTTTTGATAATAGCATTGAAAATTATCAAAAGTTGAGGCGCAAAGGATTCCTAAGTCAGATTCAGATCAAATCCTCAACTTTTTCCCTCGCACATCAGTAAACATTGTTCTGTTTTTTATCAAGGGCTGGCAAACCCCATTATGGGATTAAATATCTATCTATCTATTTTTTTTTTTAATTTGTTTATGATGGACTTCTTAGCCACCCATCCAATTATCTCATTTATAGTGAGACTGGTAAGCATCATCTAGTTACAGCTATTCAGTTTCTAAAAAATCCATAAACAATACAATTTCAGATTTCTGATGTAGCCCAATGACTTAACTTAGAAAAGAAATAGCAAGGGTATTGCTAGGATAGCACTCAAATGCTAAGATCTTATTTATTCTGACCATGGTCTTTGAAGTCAGGGTGCTACAACTCTGTACCTTATCTCTGGCGCCTTCATGAGTTGTTGTCGCAGGTGACAACATCCTTCCCTTCTCACACCTTCACTACATCATCTCACCTGAACCCATCTTGTCTCCACGGCCAGTAACCAGATTCTGACTTTTATGCCCATTGATCACCCCTATAATTGCAGTCCCCTCCTGATTTCTTAGGTCTCATCCTCAGTGCAACATTTTCAGTTTCGTTGGCTTCTCTGAGATGAGAAAGACCTCTACTCTAAGCCCCTGACCTTCAGGAATTCCTCATTCTCCTGCTGGTCAGCTGAACTCCTATTCCTCCTGGAGAGGAGACATTTGGGCACATTTCACTTGAATTGTTGAAAAGGCATCTAATCTCCATCCAAGGGGATCAACTAGAATTATCAAGATCTGGTATTTAAGCAAGTCTATAAAGTATAGAAAAATCCTAAGAATTAGAAATTAATTTATTAATTTTAATTAAAAACAGAAGGATTTTCAGTTTTATATGCACCTCTAAATGGTTTTCCTAGAGGACAACAAATGGCCCCTGAATATTCACTGCGTTCAAACAGTTTTATCTATCAGCTGTGGGTAGAGCTCACTCCTGACATATGCACCAATCTTTCACCTTCACTTTCACCTATATCATAATAAACTTATGTACTATATGAAACACATCACAAATCTTGGCCTTTTTTTTAAGTGAGTAAAGAAAGAATCAGTATCATAGCTGGGGCCTGAAGAAGATGAATGATGGCAGCTGGTATCCAACTTACACAACTATCAACTTTTATTTTAGCATTTTTTTATCTTATGTATATATATGAAAATAGCAATCCAAAATGAAGTGGAATATAATTTGGATTTATAAACACTTTTTAAAAGCCCTCAGATACCAAAACAGAGAATTTAAAAGCAAGCATCTTTATCATGAGTAATTTCAAGCTCACAGGAAGATATCAGATTTATTAGGAAACAAACATGGGGAGGAAATCATCAAAATCCTTTAATGTTGAATTGTTTTATTAAGATACTGCTCCAGTTATTTGGCTGTTTCTAATAGAATGACAATACACTACACTGTAGTCATTGTTAACTGGTATAATTTAAAGGAAATCTTCTTTAAAGCTTTCTCTGGAAGGTGACTACCTCATCTGCCATTTTCAAACTAAAAATTATTAGCTAACTGACTTCCTCCTGGATCTTCCTAATATCAGTGACTATTGATCTATGTGACATTAGACTTGCATTTAGCTTTGCCTTTCAAATACCAAGGCTTCGTGACCTTCCTGGAGCACAGGAAAGAGAAGCAGTCCTTTCCTTCTTCCTCAAGCCCTATCAGTAAGATGGCTCTTCAGAGGCCAAATATCCTTCAGGGGCGTTTAATGAAAACAGCAATAAGGCCCACAGATATGTTCTGACCTAGAACAACCCTGCTCTTCTCTGTTCTTCTCCATGCCAGATCTCACTCTTACTTGAAATAGCCATCTTAAGCTAAAAGAAGATGACACTCAACTTGAGTGCTTAAAAGTAATACACTTCTAATCAATATGTAATAGAATGATCACATTTTCCTCCAGTTTTTTCAATTCATCTTTCTTCATTTCTATCACTGTCTCACTTTTCAATGTTAACCTATTCATGTTTATCTTTTTCTATTATCAGCTTTTTCACATTCAAATAAATTGTCTTTTCCTTTTTGGAATTTGAAAATCCTGATTTTCCTAAACCTTCAAGCTATAGCCTTTGGCTTTCTCTGACTCCATACTATCTTGATCCCAATATTTGTCATTGCTGCCTTTTGGCCTATTTTATTTTTTAGTTAACTTCTATCTCCATAGAACGTACCATTTCACAATTCCCTTACAAGAAATGAGAAACTTAAAAATCTGCCAAAAATCACACTGGATTTCTCTAAGCAACAAGATGTCATACCTTTCAAATATTTGCTAAATGTAATTCATTTGAAATGAACATTTCTGCCACAAAAAGACAAAAGTGTTAAGCACTCAAGGAATATTCTCTGTAGATCCCTACTATTAATCAAGTGGCTCATAGAGAACAATAAATTTTAAAAACATGACTTAAAAGATCAGACCCCAAAACTGTCTGACCTTATTCATATTCTTTACATCTTTCTGAGCATCTACTTCATAAGTGTTTTGTATTCTTTTTTGATTCATATTACATATGTCATCTTTAGTGGAACTTACATATTATCATAAGATAATTTGTCATTTGAATAAAACAGAGTATTACTTAGTTCTAAGGCCATACAGTTACAGACAAAGGAAATCAGATTGGATTAAAATGAAATGAGAAGAATTTAAAAAAGGAATTTAATAAGCGCACAGCTTCTTCTTATCAGGTTGGGATTTTCATGGGAATTGCTAAATGTGAATAAAGGTGATTCTGACCATATTCTTAGTGTAGCTCTTGGTCTAATATGAGGGTATCAGATGTGACCCCCTGTTGTGATATGCTTGTCTGCCTAGTGCTATTCTTTCCACCCACTCTGCATATAAACCTGCTTAGCTCATATGATTTGATGGCACTGACCTTGCTCCGGGGGTGCAAAGTGACCCAAGTCTGACCAATCAGAGCACCCTCTCTCTCCCATATACACAGGTTCAGGGATTAGCACACGACCCAGTCAATCAGAGTCTTCACAGGGACTTTTGTTGGAGTTATAAGGAAATAGGCTCACTTTTTATATGTGATAATGAACCATGGAAGCAGTTGATGATAAAATCAAGATGAGCGGCAAAGCTGAGAGGTGGAAAACATCAGCATCCTAATGATGTTGCTCAAACCCCTGCATTAACTGAAGTATTTTGTCCCCTTAGAATTTCCAGTTTCAAGATCCAATCCACTCTCCATTTTTTCTGGAGCCAGTTTGAGTTGGGTTTCTGTCACTTGCCACCAAAAAACTAATATATCACCTAACCTGTGACAACTATAATCACTTAGGCAGTTCATCTCCAAACAGAAGAACCATTGCATTAGTCTCTAAGATTATTTGTAATTTAAAGCTAAGAAGACCCAGAATGTATAACTAGAATACAGAACTTTGGGTTAAGTTCAGCATTCAAAGACTCTGCCAGAACTTCCTTGACCTTGGGCCATTACACTCACTCTCCCTTACTATGACCACCCAGATTTTGTATTTTCTAGAAGTTGGGGGTCTCCGAAGTATTCCAATTATTTTTTTTTCATAATATAAGTAAGCAGGATAAAAATAGAATGAAAGAAAAAATATCCATACACAGAGATAGCAAATAATAACATTTTATCCTTTTTATTCAACTTTTAAATAAAATAGGCATCATTCTGTTTTTAGTTAGTATTTTTACCTTTAATCTTTTTTTTTTTAATTTCTCAGTAAATTTGGGAGAGCAAACCACTCCTTTCCTCATTCTTCACAACCCCTGGTCTAAGTATTGACTGGGAGAAGGAACGACCTCCATCTAATAAATTAAGTTCAGAAATCTAACCAGACCATTAAGAGACATGTCACCAAGATCCCCACACCTATACTCCAGGAAAATTCAGTGGGTTGTAGCTTTTTTAAAATTAATTAGACAAGAAGGCCATTAGACTGAAATGGCCCTCCCGAATGCCTTGGTGACTTAATTAAGCCTGTATTGCCTCAAGATTAAGAAAACGAAATCCAAGGATAACCAATCACAAATAGCCAACTAAGCTTTAAGCTCTAGTCAGTCAAGTAATCTCCTTGCTTTGCTTCTACACCTTTACTATATACATCTTTCCCCTAACTTCTGTCAGCAGAATGCTCTTGACCACTTCCAATTTGGAGCTGCCCAAATTGGAATCAATTTTTGCTCAAATAAACTTTAAAATTTTTAATATTCCTCAATTTATTTATTAACACCCTGTAAATATGACTCAGCAATGAACCTATTGTCTTATTCCTGTCAGGAATGCAGGGCCAATTTAAGAGAAAAAGGATGAAGTAAGGATGCTCCCTACATAATGATGTAAAGTCCTGACTCTGGAAAAGCTGCAGCCTTGCAAATTATTGCGACAGTCAGGAAGAGGTTCACATAGTGGGAAAGTCATCATGGAGTTAAACAATTCAGTTGCTGAGAAGTGATTATATTATGGAAGTTAATGCATTTGTTCAACAGTTATTTTCTGGATTATCAGAAAAATATGGGCATACTAGGGGGGATTCATACTAGTGGGAGATGTCAAAGGAGATGGACCCACCCAAGCCCTGGCCTCTTGTATGGAACCTGGATCACGAAATCCCCCACAGGCCAAGTGTCCCTACCTCCCTGGTAGTGGTATTTCAAACTGAGTAGCTGAGAAGTAGGAAGGAAAAGCTGAGGAGAAGGTGACCAATTGTAGGATAAGAAAACTCTTGTGGGTTTCTAGAAAAGTAGGTGAAAATTAGATAAAGATGGTGCTGTCCTGAAGAGTAATTGTTCTGAGAGCAAGAAAGCACATTTAGGAACCACAGAGTATACAGGATAGGGGAGGGAAGAAGAGGGCTTAATTGTTGGATGATTATCCTATAGGCCTCAGCCTATAACTACTGAATCTGATTTTTCAAGCGCAAAGGCCTAGCAATCTAAATGTTTAACAAGCACCCCATGTGTTTTTTATGACCACCAGTCTGAGAAACCATGATTTAATAGAATTCCTGAACCACTTTTAGTTTGCTCACCCACTCCTGCAAGGAGAAAGCAAAAGAGAAGTCTGCAGACACTGTGTTCCCGATTATCCAGCCTGATTAAGGAGGAGCAAGAAGTCAGTGGAATGCCATCTGCCCTGAGGTACAAGGGCTTGGACTCTCACACTCTTGAGATTTCTTTCAAGGCCTCACTGCCATCTGAGGCCTTGACATTATTTCTTGGTCTATGCCCAAAGGCCTATGCTAAATAGAAACGGCAGCCCCCTCTGGCACACTCTTCTCTTTGGCCTTTGAAGAAGGGTCCATTTTCACTTTTGGAGCTGACTCCATAGAGCCCTGAGGCAATATTTCTTAGGGTACCATCCCCAGTTTTTCTGATATGCTACTGGGCCTCCTAAGCTTCCCTTAAAAAGTATTTTCTTTGTGATGCACCCCTAGAGGATTCTTCAGACCCACCCTCTGAGCCCCATCTTAAGCTGTTATGGGCTAAATTGTGTCCCTCCCAAAATTCATGTATTGAAGTCCCAACCCTCAGTACCTCAAAATGTGACTGGATTTGAAGAAACGGTCTTTAAGCTAAAATGAGACTGTTAGGGTGGGCCCTAATCCAATCTGACTGGTTTCCTTGTGAGAAGAGGAAGTTTGGATAAACAGACACCAGGGATGTGAGTGCACAGACGAGCAACTTTTTTGAAGACAAAAGTGAGAAGGCACTGTATGTAAACCAAGGAGAGAGGCCTCAGGAGAAACCCACCCTGCCGACACTTGGATCTTGGACTTTCAGCCTCCAGAACTGCAAGTAGTACATTTCTGTTGTTTAAACTCCCCAGTCTGTAGTATTGTGTCATGGAAGCCCTAGAAGTCTTACACAAAAGCTAAAGTTCACCGAGCTTCCTGCACCTTTGTTATACTGCTG
This sequence comes from Eidolon dupreanum, assembly GCA_028627145.1. Lineage (NCBI taxonomy): Eukaryota > Metazoa > Chordata > Mammalia > Chiroptera > Pteropodidae > Eidolon > Eidolon dupreanum. The sequence continues at coordinate 44,968,639 of CM053504.1, forward strand.
TGTTCCAGAAAGGTTCTTAGCAGCCCTAATTCTCATCAGCAGTGCTATTTCCCTACATTCTCGCTGGCTATCAACATGTGGTTGACTTTTGTTTGTATTCCCCTATCAGTGAACATTTTTTATGTTTATTACCAAATTGTTCTTACTCTAATATGAACTAACTGTGGCTTTTGCCTATTTTTCTATTTTTCCTACTAATGTGTAAGAGTACTTTCTGTAGTGAATATATTGAATCTCAAGTCATCCATTTTGCAAATACTTTTTTCAGTTTTTTTGTTTGTTTTCTGTTAAGATCGTTTATATTTTGGCATGAGAAAGCTTAATTTTTTACATGTTCAAATCTATTTCTTTAATTGCAGTTCTATTTAGAAAATCCCTTTCCATCCATGAATCAGATAAATGTTTAACTAAATTCTTCAATTTTTTAATGATTCCATATTTCATTTTTTATTTTTTAATCCAACTTTTATTTATTTTGGTGTCCAGCATGGGAGAAGGATATAAATTGATTTTCCCCCCAAATATCCAAATTTTGCCATTCAAGTTTTGAAAAATAACCTACTCACATTCCATCAAAACGAAATGTTTCCTTTTTCATATATTACTACTTACAAAGTCTGATTCTTGATGTTTCATTGCTCTCTTTTTCTTTTATAAATACCATTCTTGGCATCAATATACTTACTATATAATTACTATACTAATCATTTATTCTACTATCTGACAGGGCAAATTTCTCTTTATTCTCATTTAAGACTTTTTCCTACCTATTCCTGGCTATGATTCTCAGGGAATTTTTAAGTATTTTGTCAAGTTCTCTCAATGATGTCATTGAGTTATGAGTTGTGATTACATCTACTAAATTAAGTGGGAAGAATCAACATCTTTCAATATTTTTCTCCAATGGGAAAAATGAACTGTGTCTCATTTTATTTAGAACTTCTTGTTGTACACCTCTTAAAACTTTTAGATTTAGTCTTAATAATCCCTACTGTTCTTCTAAGGACTGTTTTTAAATATTTTATTTTTTGTCACTATTATGACTGAGACCTTTTTCCATAATGATTCTCAATTATCTGTCAGTGAACCAAAAACAAAAAAGTATTGCCTTTTGGATATTACTCTGAATACTGCCACTTTGTTGAATTCTCTTATCAATTCAAACAAGTTTTCCATTGATTCTTATTAAGACTCTAGTTAAATTATCATCATTCACAGCCTATATGATTGATTATCTTGAATCTTCCTTTTCATTAGAAATGCTTCTTATTTCTCCTTCATGTTAAATATTAGAGATGATAACAATCGCTTGGCTCATTTAAGTGCGTGATTCTTTCTTTATTAACAAAATAGAATGTTCATATTCAAACTGTCTGCCAGCAAATATAACTTTGACCTGGCTACTGTTTGACTATTATCCAAAAGGTTGAGAGGCATGGTGCTTATAGTGGGTAGTTCAAAGAACATGAATTGGTTCTCTGGTAGTTTAGATTTTATCTCTGGATCAAACAGGATCATCAGAGAGCAACACAGTTTGCTCTGCATTTTCTTGCTCCTATAAAATTGCCTTTGCAGAATTTTGCTTTGCCTTCCTCCCTAACTTACATTAGGAATAGTGTAAAATCTCTTGAAAGGTCTATTACAAATACTGTAAAGAATTTTCCTCACTTAGTAACTTAAATATAAAGAAAACCCCAAGATAGAAATGTCTTCAATATGTCCCAGGAAAAACAACATTGGTGTAATTTACTCATGTTAGATTTCAAGCTCCCTGGTCCTTCAAAAAGTGTTGTATGGCTCACTAAATTGTCCAAATGGGGCTCTTGTAGCAGGGTGCTTGGGTTAATTCATTGAAGTCTGGGCCTAAATGTCTAAACTGATTGATTTATATTAAAACCAGGTTTGTTCAATATGGGACTAGGAACAAATCTCAGTGAAAATGTCAGAGGAAGGTCTCTCTACAGAGGAAAATAACAGCTATATGAATCATTAGTAAAAGTCCAGATATATGAAAATACAACATAAGCTGCATACTTGTATGCCTTGAATTTGGAATCCACTCATTGGAAAGTTCTTTATGATTACAGCTTTGGCTTCCATGGAAGATTATTACCAGAGATAGCCTTATGAAATTGCCTCTGAATTTATTATAAAAAAATTGTCAAGAACATTATCCATTGTTCAAAATCTCAAACTTAAGGTGCCAGATAAAAAATTTTCATTCAAGAATTTAGTTATAGGAAAGCTTTGACTCCTTTTTCAAATTTTGATGCTTCTTCATTTCAGGTATTATGTTTCCCTTTCCCTCCTCCACTTTTCCATTGCTAAGAAACTCAGAGAAAAATTTGCCACTCAATCAAAGCAATGATATGAGTCTTCAGAGATGACTTATTTATTTTCATGTTTCTGATTTCCTCTTACTAGCTTATTGGCTGTATCATTAAGCTTTTTGTAGGTCATTCCAAATAATTTTGAAAAAAGGCAAAGTATGTATGGTATTTTGTTTCCTGTTGCTAGGTGGCTGTTTTTAATGGCTCAAATGAGGTCTATGAGGTCTATATAAAGGAGAGTCAGGTTAGACACATGATGAAAGTCTCGCTCCTGTAGTTAGCTCAAGGTGGGGACTGCAACTCAACTGGATAAATGAAGGAGCCGGGCGGGTTTCTCAGCAGTGGACTGGGGAATGTATGCCCAATCTTATGGAGGTAGCTGCCACTCAGCTCCTAAAATTAGATTGGTTTCTTGAAGTAATGCAAGCCCAAAAATTTACAATTTTTCAGGAAAAGCTAGAATTCAATATTTTAAAGAGAATCCTGGTTTTTGAAATGTTGGCAACTAGTTTACATTCTTTAAAACATTCTGAACCAGCAGAAGATAGGATGGTGCTGACAGCGAACAGGTGGAGATATGGAGAGTTGTTGTTCCACAGGTGTAAAGTTGCAGTTATACAACACAAATAAGCTCTAGAGATCTGCTGCACAATGCAGAGCCTATAGTTAACAATATGGCAGTGTGCACTTAAAAACTGGTGAAGAGGTTAGATCTCATGCTAAGGGCTCTTACACACACAAATGAAACAGACACACAGGAAACTCCTGAAGGTGATAGTCATGTTCATTACCTTGATCATGGCAATGGGTTCATGGCTATATGCATATGTCCAAACTCATCAAACTGTATACATTGAATATATGCAATTATTTGTATACATATTTTAAAAAACACAAAACTCTAGTAGTCTTCCCTTATTCACAGATTTGCTTTCTGCGGTTTCAGTTACCTTGGTCTAAAAATATTAGATGGACTATTCCAGAAATAAATAATTCACAAGTTTTAAATTATAAAAACTTAACAAGTCATTAAGTTTTGACTGTTCTGAGTAGTATGACGAAATCTTGTACCATTTCCCTTTGTCCCACCAGGGACATGAATCATCTTCGTCCAGCGTCTCCACCCTGTATACTCTCTTCGCCTGTTCATCACCTGGTTATCAGATTGACTGTTGTGATATTGTATTGTTTGTGTTCAAGTAACTCTAATGTTACTTAATAATGGCCCCAAAGTACAAGAGTAGTGATGCTGGCAATTTGGATATGCCAAAGAGAAGTCTTTAAATGATAACGTATGTATGTATAGGAAAAAGCGGTATACACAGAGCTCAGTACTACCCGCAGTTTCAGGCATCCACTCAGGGTTTTGCAGCATATCCACTGTGGATAAGATGCTAGATTAAGCCACCACCTGTGGCACAGACCTGGGCCTTTGGGCTCTGAGACATCTGTGTGCAAGTATCAGTAACCCAGTTACCAAGGCGACAAAGCAAGTTTGCCACCAGGACATTGATGTCACAATGCCACCAAGGATCACGCTGAGTTAAACCTGAATAATAAAGCTTTTGGCCTGAGGAACTAGATACTTTGAGCTCTGTTCCCAATTTTGTGAGCATGGAGTAGTAGAAAGAGGCCTGGACTTGGAATCTGGAAGCATGACCTTGGTCTCAACAATGCCACCAACAAATCCCATACAGGGTTAGCAAGTCCATGGAATTTCCTGAGGTCTTCATAGCACTCCCCACACAAGAAGAAAGTTAGATGTAATATGTGAATCTTTCAAATTTTTTATTTTCAAAAGTATCTTATCAGAAAGCCCAAAGATATGTGAGCATGAAAGAAGTTTCCACTCACTTTAAATCATGTGCTTCTACAGAAAAACCGTCAAAATTTCCAGTGTTGCCCCTGACTCTGAGGTGAATTTTCAAGGGTGAGTAGGAAAAAAATCGAGATTGAAAAACAAGGGACAGCTCGACTTCTAATCTCCGCCAAAGGAAATTCTAATATTATACTTTGTTGTCAACAAAAAAACATGGTCACAATATGCTTCAGTGCTTTGACTACTTTTTGAAATGGGTAGAGTTTATAATTTACAAGTAAGTACCATTCGAACATACACGCTTTTTATATCTTTTTTTTTTTTTTATAAATAAAAAATCACAAGCTATAAACAGCTGAATCTTAACAACGCTTTCAGAATACACAATTACTTTAATTCTGCAATGATTGTTTCAAGTCTTTCCTTAAGGGCACCACAAAATTCACCCACCTTTTCTTCTTTTTTGTAAAACTGAAAGGTTGGGATGGAAATGATGTCGAGGTCTTTCACTAGCTCCTCACACTCATCAATGTCCACTTCCAGGAACAGTATGTCCTCATGCTTCACAGACAGAGAATAGAAAAGGGGCTTGATGGTCCTGCAAGGCCCACACCATGTGGCTGAGAAGTCTACGGCCACCAGCCTTTCCCCAGCCTCCTTGAGTGCAGACTCAAAGTCTTCTTTGCTCAGGATTGCTTTCACCATGTTGACCTCCAAGAGCTCCATTGTTTTTTCTGCTGGGATGTCACCTACAGGCTGAATGGTTTCTTCCAAGGACTTGGGGGTGTCACCCTCCTTAGGCTGTATGGTTTTTTCTGAGGACTTGGGGGTGTCACCCAACTTGGGCTGGATACTTTTTTCTGAGGACTTGGAGGTATCACCCTCCTTGAGCTGAATAGTTTCTTCTGAGGACTTGGTGGTGTCACCCTCTCTGGGCTGGATGCTTTTTTCTGAGGACTGGGAGATGTCACCCTCCTTGGGCTGAATGGTTTCTTCCGAGGATTTGGGGGTGTCACCCTGTTTGGGTGGGATGGTTTTTGCTGAGGAATGGGGGATGTCACCCAGCTTGGGCGGGATGGCTTTTGCTGAGGACTGGGGTGTGTCACCCAGCTTGGGTGGAATGGCTTTTGTTGAGGAATTAGGGGTGTCACCCAGCTTGGATGGGATGGTCTGTGCTGAGGACTTGGGGATGTCACCCTGCTTGGGTGGAATAATTTTAGCTGAAGACTTGGAAGTGTCACCCAGCTTGGGAAGGATGGGTTTTTTTGAAGAATTGGGTGTGTCACTCTGTTTGGGCGGGATGGTTTTTGCTGATGACTTGGGGGTGTCTCCCTGCTTGAATGGTATGATTTTTGCTGAGAAATTGGGGGAGCCAATCTTCTTGGATGAAATGGTTTTTGCTGCGGAATTAAGGGTGTTACCCTCTTTAGGCAGAATGGTTTGTCTTGGGGAACCAGGGGTGTCGCTTTGCTTCAGAGGGATGGTTTTTCCTGAGGAATTAGCAGTGTTACCCTCTTTGGGAGGGATGGATTTTCCTGAGGATCTGAAGGTGTCACCCTGCTTGGGTGGGAGGATTTTTGTTGAGGAATTGGGGTTGTCGCCTTCCTTGTGCCACATGGTTTTTGCTGAGAAACTGGAGTTATCGCTGCCGTGCTCAGGAAGGAGTGTGTCCACAGGCTGTGAAACTTTGGATTCCTCTGCAGGTACATGTTGTATTTTGCTGACATCATGGGCAAAGGCCTTCTCCTGGGTGTCTGCTGAGACCAGGAGAGTCACATGGTTGGGCAGAACCTGTAGTAGTGGACTCTCTGAACGAAAAGCAAATAAAATAAAAAGGCAAAAGAAAAAACAAAAAAATTTGATCATATACTCCAAGGAAGATTGGTAACATGCTTAGAGCTCACTAATGTAGTTTTATAAATGATCTATTAATTTAAATAATCACATTTGACAGGAAGCCAAGCAGCATGGAATTACATGTATCCTTTATGTAGGTTTTTTTTTTTAACTACAACTTTCTCAGCTTAGTCTGACACTACTGCCTATTCCCTAAGCACATAGGTCTCTTAAGGCAACTCTCTTTTCTCCCTCTTACCATTAGGATTCCCTTCACGTGTTTCTGTTTGTTCGTCTGGCCTCATTTCCAGTTCTTCCAGGGCTCCAGCTTTACTACTTTCCATTTCCGGTTCTTTGTCTATATTCGTTCCTACTTCATAGATGCCTCATAGCGAAGAAGAGGCCATACCCTCCAACTTTTTCCAATCTGTCTAACCTAACATCATAAAATGAATAACAACTTATTTGCAGATGGTACTTACAGATTGTGTTCCCTCTCTGTACTCACAACAGTAATATTTAAGAGTTTCATGACAGCCTCAGTTATGGTAGCCATACTGAGCATGAGCCTGTGCCCAGAGCCTGATATGCATTCACAAGCATTATTCCCTATAACAAACCACTGAGGTAAGTGCCATTATGATCTCCACTTTACAAATGAGAAAATTTAACCTTAGAGAAGATGTGTAACTCACTCAAGGTCACCAAACAAGCATGCAGGCAGGTTTCAAGCCTGTACTCTGAGTCCTGCACTGTGCTCTACTGTTTGCCAAAAGCCCTGTCCAGGATGGTAACTTGAAACCAAACTTCCTACAATCTCTCTCTAGGATTCTCCAGCTCCCGCTTTATGACTCACCCACCATAACCATCTATGAAGTGTCTTCTCCTAACCATATTACCCTCCTCTGTAAAGTACCACCCAACTGTCACACACCTTGTTTGAACTATTTGGGTGGGAGTAGATTGTGACACACAGGAACTCCTTGAGAGGAAGAAGTGGGACCATCACCCCTTCCACCTCCGTAGATGGGAAACCAAGAGAACAGATACATGTGTCCTGGCCTCCCCTCTCCACGTTGAAACCTTAGCATGAATACAGATTAGATGTGTTCAGAAGAAAGCTGAAAGCAGAGTAGTATTTGCTTCATGCTCCAACTGGAAGGCCAAAAAAGGCCCACATCCACATCGACATAGCAGTATGGGCCACTGGCAGAGGATGCAACCAGATTGTTGGGCCTGGTATGTACATGTCAGGAATCTAGAAGTCCTGCATGTCCCAGAGTGGACCCATGAGTATTCTGAGATGTCCAAAGAACCAGGAGAGGCCTCAAGGAAGAACAAAGTAGCCACAGCACATGAGGATTTGCAACCAGAAGCAAGGACTAGTGGCATGGGCTTGACCAGTAGGTAACATCACAGTGCCCCAACCCCTAGATGGAATCAGGGGTCCTCAATAGTCCTCAGGCTAGGGACCAGGCCAGCAGAGGCAGACGGCCCAGCCACAACTAGTCCACAAAGAGCTGTGTATCCTATGTTATAGAGAAAGGGGAGGCATCGGAAAGACTGAGCTGATATTGGTATTCTTTAGGCTGAAATACTACAAATATTTAATTCCATGTCCTTGCTCCTCACCATCTCTCCCCAAATCCCTTTGAGATTAGGCTCATGGGGAAGAGTAGATCCATTGAAAAAAATTTTAAAGTTGTATTATATCTGCATATCTAAGTAAAAATGAGGAAATGAGCAATTGTGACCCTGTTACATTTATACTTGGAGATCTGAGTTGTGTTTTAGGTTCAGCAGAGTTATTCCAATTTTTTCTATTCTTCATTCTGCAATTTAGATGGATTCTAAGCAACTTGAAACATTGATGTCTCTGAATAATTTTCATTCAACTTGTCATAAAAATGTTTTTCTTTCATCACAAGTTTGTCCCCAAATTGCTCATGCACCCTTATGTCAGTCATAGCTCTGTTAATAAAACGATCAACTATTTTAGGCATAGAAGATTTAGGTAATTATAAAATAGCTGGAAAGGCTGCCTTTGGGCTAGGTGTCCAGGAATAATTCCTAGAAAAACAAACGACGTTGTAGAAATGTCCTTCCAGGAGGGGCTTCGACCTTTGTGATATCAGGAAAGTAGGGAATCATAAAGTCATTGCTAGAGCTATTGACTTCAAGAACTTTCTGCTATAGATTCAATCCAGGGATGAATCAGTCACTCCTTCTCAGCTCAGAGGTAGAGATGAAGGCTGGAGTCCTACTCCAGTGCCCTCATCAGTCCCCACCACCAGACCCCTGCAGAAAGAGACAAAGCTGCAAGATAATGGTCTCTTTCTCACACAGATTCATCTATTGGTGGATTCCAATTTGTGTACAGAACCTCAACTGCAAGGGAGTCAAGGAAATGTGGTTTTTAGTTTTCCAGCTTCTGCAGTACAGGGAAGCACTCTAGAAGTTGTAATTAACACTGGGTGGAAATTCATTTCTACTACATACAACTACTACATGGTGGTCTAGTTTTTTTATACGTCATACTGGCATAATTTTTTGGTTTTATAATTACAAAAATAATACATATTCATAATAGAAAAAATAGAAAACACAGATAAGTAAAAAGAAAATTAAAATTACTCATAGCACCAATCTTCAGGTAGTTATCACTATTGATATTGTGAAATATAATCTTTCTCTTCTATTTATATGTAGATATTTCCAGAAGATACTGTAGTTGACCCTTGAACAACACGGGTTTGAAATGCATAGTTCCACTTATACGTGAATTTTTTTCAACAAATACTGTAAATGTATTTTCTCTTATGATTTTTAATGACATTTTCTTTTCTCTAGCTTACTTTATTGCAAAAATAAAGAATACAATACATACAACATACAAAATATGTGTGAATCAACTGTTTATATTATCAGTAATGCTTCGGGTCAATAGAAGGCTATTAGTAAAGTTTGGGGAGAGTAAAAAAGTATACTTGGATTTTCAATTGTGTGGGGGGTTGGTGTTCCTAACCCCTGTGTTAAGGGTCAACTGTATTATATAATATTTTCACTTAAGAATATATTTTTAATATTTTCCATGTCAAAACATGTTCACCTATAGCAGGGGTCAGCAAATTTATTCTGTAAAGGGCTAAAGAGTGACTATTTTAGACTTTGCAGACCACATGTTCTCTATTATAAATACTCACCTCTGGCATTGTAGCATGCAAGCAGCTGTTGTGGGTTGAATTATGCCTTCTCAAATTACATATGCTGCAGTTTTAACCCCCACTACAGGTCAAAAAGGACTTCATCTTTATCTATTATATCCAATTTTCTTTTGCTTCATTAATTATGTATGTGCATGTATATCACACATATTTAGAAATAAAATGTTAACATTTGTTTATTTTGGATGGTGGGCATAATACATGGGTTCACTGCATTAATCTTTGAAATGTTCTATATTTGTAAGACTACATAAAAGAGTGGAATACAAGCTGAAAGTTATTGCACATTCATGTATTTGTTAATCGTTAGAGAATATTACTTGAATAGAGAAGCATTTGTCACAGAGAATCACTCTTATTAAGATTTTTTTGGAATCAGATCAATATAGCATCATGACTGTGTACTAGCTACTGGAGTATTAAAATGTTGATCTTCAATAAAAGCCTTCATTTCAGTAGTGATTAAGTGTAAAGTCACCTATACTTCATATTTCCAACTTTTTTTTTATTGATATGACTGCCATTTCAGCATTTTTTGCTAAAGTGATTAGAAAACAATTGGTTATATAAGTCATTGCACAGCCCTGGGCTTTACTTGGTTCACTCACCTTATCCTTCTTTCCTTTAAAACATCCTCCAAATCTGAAAGATGTTGTTGTGGGCTTACATTAAATAAATAAAGCCATGGATTCATTTAAAAATCTACTAAAGCTCATTTTTTACCTAGTTTCTCAGTGTCGTACTAACATACATTAGAAAAACTTCTAAAACATTCTAGGTGCTTTTCTAATATTTGAATGTCAAGGTGGATTGTCAAATTGCTTACTATTCCTTCTATTTTTCTGGATTTTCCAAATTTTCAAAAATAGACATTTTTATAGAATGCTATGGAAAACAGTATGGAGATTCCTCAAAAAATTAAAAAATTGAACCACTATACAACCCAGCAATTCCACTTCTGGGTATTTATACAAATAAAATGAAAACAATATTTAGACAGATATATGCACTCCTATGTTTATTGCAGCATTATCTACAATTACCGAGATATGGAAGCAACCTAGGTGTTCATCAATAGATGAATGGATAAAGAAGATGTGGTACATATATACAATGGAATACTACTCACACATAAAAAAGAATGAAATCTTGTCACATGAGACAATATAGATGGACCTAGAGAGTATTATGCTAAGCAAAATAAGTCAGACAGAGAAAGACAAATACCATATGATTTCATTTATATGTGGAATCTAAAAGACAAAACAAACAAACAAAGTAAAGTAGAAACAAACTCATAGAAACAGAGAACAAACTGACAGTTACCAGAGGGGAGGGGATGGGAGGTTGGACACAAAAGGGGAAGGGGATTAAAAATAAAGAAGAATAGACATTTATAATGGGAAAGAATATTATTTTTTTAAATGCTAAATAGATGCTTTTTTTTTTCAACTTCCAAATGGCTCATCATGCAGAGAATTTGTCATAAATAATCAGTATTTTTTCTAAGGTATGAATCTTGGGCCTTTGTACTTGGCTCTCTGAGTTCGTTATCCCATTTATTCCTCATCAGTTCTAGACACAATGGTATCTATGTTTTTCTCAAGGGAGGATGAATTATTAATTTTACTCAGTTCATTTGTTCTAATATTTAACTCCCAACATTTTTGTGGTTGGAAAGACTTCTAGTATAAAGTTTCAAGTTCTCCTATGTAAATATTTACTGGAAAATTCTGTTTGGAGCTGCTTTGGCAAGATCCAAGTTAGTTGTAAGTCTATTGTTTTAATACCAATAGGCTGCTACGAAAACTTTTCAAATGCACATGACCCCTCCTAGAGCACATGGTTCCTGGTATCTTCCAATGCCCAACTTCTAAAGGAGGACAAGACAAGCGAGTAAGCAGACTACAGAGTGTACCTGCCTCTGGAACAAATGTCGCTCACAGCAGAGTAGAACAAAGCATCAGGTCCCATAGAATACTTCTCAGTGCATTAATTGTAGCTTTGATGTTCAGAGTCGTAACACTGCACTTCCACAGCAAGTACAATGGGGAACAGCTGAAGAAGGTTTACATTACAATGCTTAATTTAAAAAATATTTTTGCTGAGATTATCTTTATTAGTATCTGGCAGACCAACATCCCTATCTTGGTCCCTGAATAAAGAAACAAGAGAGAAGTAAAAAGAACTATTCCCATAAGATTTTTCCAAACCATTCATACCAAGTACAAAACCAGAATATTGAAAAATAAATGTTTAAAACAAAAAAGAATGAAATGTCACATACCTACACTTAATCCTAGCCACCCAGCCCCTCCTGTCAGTACCACACATTTAGTAAAATAATGTCACATGGCATACGTCTTTTCTCCCCAGTCCAAGTACAAACTTATTGAAGGTGAGGGACATTGCATTGTCATCTCCAGTCTTTAGCTCGGTGTACACCACACCAGAGACTAATGAAAACTTGCTCCAAAGGACTGAAGTGTCATCTGAGTATCTCTTTTTTCCTGATCATTCACTGTAATATCTAATTAAGTTCTTTAACATACAGACTAACCTGCTACTCAAACTCTACAGTGATTGGAAGAAGGGCTGTTATTCTCCTACAGAGAATGGGGGCTCTGAGAAAGCTCCAGAAGTGCTTTCCAGCCTCCTGAAGCTTGTCGGTGCACTGCCAGGCAGAGAGCAGCAAATGCAGATGGCATTCCTAGCAGGGAGAGAGCAACCACGGAGTGAAGGTGCTCAGGAGAAACAGCGCCAGCCAGTGATGGGCAGAAATGGAGGCTGAGCCCAGATGAGAGGGATATTTCACCATAAGTTAAAGAGTTGGAATTTTATTTAATTTGCAATAAGTTTTGAGGAAATGACATGATGTGATCTGTACTTTAGCAGATTCACTGTTAGCAGAGTCAACAATAGATTTGAGGGCCAAAGACAGAATTCAGAAAGATCTGTTAAGATCTGTTAAGAAACTATCATAATAGAAGGGAAGGAAAAAACGGCATAGATGATAGAGGCTCTGTTCATCCTTCTGGCGACCAAATCAAAGTTGTGACAGAAACAAGGAGCAGCAGCAAGGAAAAATCACCTGGAATCTAGATGAACAAGCCATGCAACTAGGGAGAAAACCAAGAAAGCACCCTGCAATGGCAGAAGGTAGGACGGGGCGAGGACCCAGGGCTGCCAGTCTCCAGCAGCTTAGTGAGACGGAGGCTGCGGCAGCGGCAGCAGCAGACGCCTCTTAAAGGGACCGCATCTGCAAGCAGATTTTCATGATGACGGACCTGCTCACTCTGAGCACCAGTGCCGATCAGGCTGAGCTCAGGGGGCACCAGGGACTTACAGGGAGACATTGTCGGAGTGAGGGCCCAGTGAGACTCACTTTGTACAGAAGTGCTGGCAGTATCCACTGTTGCTGGTTAAGCCTCCCACCTCCAAGTGCACAGACATAGCACCACTATAGCCATGACGTCATCCAACTAGATAACAGAGGTCGCTCCGCTCAGAGCATTCCCTGAAAACCAGCCTCCCCCAATCCGGGCCCCACCCAAGCCACATCCAGGTGTATCCTCAGCAAGTCAGATGTGCCTTGCTGAGCAGCACCTAGACTCACACTGGAAGCAGCTGGCTTCGGTTTCTGACGTGGCCTTTTGAGGCAACTATAAGCACAGCATCTGTGGATTGCATGCTGAATCTTAACATGTGGCCTCAGAGGGGCAGAGGCTTGGGCTAAGTTTGGTCTGCAGCTGAACCCCTCTCAGGACTGTGCCACTAGACACCTACTTCACAAATCCACACTAATGAGACTGGGAGACTTAGAAGCTTTGCTTAGTACATAGAACAGACATGGAAAGACAGCCAAAATGGGAAGACAAAGAAGCGGAAACCATATTAGAGAACAGAACAGAGATCCAGAAATAATGGAGTCAAGCAATCTAACAGATACAGAGTTCAAAACCCTGCTTATAAAGATGCTCAATGAACTACAAAGAGATAAAACACACATACACACACACAAAAATGGAAATGAAAAGTATAAAAGGGAACCAGCCTAAAATGAAGAACGCATTATCTGAGATGAGAAGTATGTTAAATGGGATAAACAAAGAGATGAACAAAGTGAATAAAGAAAAGGATCAAATGCTCTATCTAGAGGATGGGAAAGCCAATCAGGACACTCAATCAGAATGGCAAGAAAAAAGATGCCAAGACTATAAAAATAATTTAAGGAGGATATGGGACACTATTAAGGCTCCAATTATTTGTCTGGTCAGCGTAACAGAAGAAAATCAAAGTGTTGATCAGCTGTTTGAAGAAATAATCATGGAAAACTTCCCTAATCTAGTGAAGGAAATGGACAGAAAACCCCAGGAAGCTCAGAGAATTCCAAAAATCAGGGATTCAAAGAGGCCTACACCAAGACACATCATAATTAAAATGCCAAAGTTTAAATACAAAGAAAGAATATTAGAAGCAGCAAGAGAAAAACAAGTAATTACTTATAAGGGAACACCCATAAGACTGGCAGCTGATTTCTCAAAAGAAACTATGCAGGACAGAAGGGCTTGGCAAAAAATATTCGATGTGATGAAGACCCAGGATATACAACCAAGAACAATTTATCCAGCAAAGCTATCATTTAGAGTCGAAGGACAGATAAAGAGCTTCCCAGACAAAAATAAGCTAAAAGAATGTATCACCACCAAGCCAGTATTATATGAAATGTTGGAGGGACTTATTTAAGAAGAAAAAACATGCATCAAAAACAGGAATAAAGAATGGTAACAACTACATTCCTATCAATAAGTACCTTAAATGGAAAAGAATTAAGTGCTCCAACCAAAAGATAGAGTGGCTAAAAGGATAAGAAAACAAGACCCCTACATATGAAAAGGAAGTGGATGGAAAAAAAAATATTGCTTTGATGGACCTAGAAGGTGTTTAAGTCAGACAGAGAAAGATAAATACTATATGATTATACTTGTATGTGGAATCTAAGGAATAAAAAGAACAAACTAATCAAAAATAGATGCACAAATATAGTGGACAATTTGGTGTTGGACAGAGGGGAGGGGCATTTGAGGGGCTGGGAGGATGGGGTGAAGGGCTAAAGAAGTACAAACTGGTAGCTGATGGGGGATGGGGATGGGGAGCATGGCATAAAGAATGCAGCTAGCATTAATACGTTGGCTAGGTGGCCGGTCAGGGGCGGGAGAGTGCAATGGGGGGGGGGGGTCGTTTTATGAACTATATAGATGTATAAGCAATGTACTCTGTACTTGAAACTAAACTAAAAATTATTATAAATATTTTTTTAAAAAAGAAGAAACTATCATAATAGTTGAGAGAGAACATCCTGAAAGCCTAAACTGGGACAGTGGGAAGAAAGTTAGGAAGTTCAAGAAATTCCAGAAACAGAATTTACATTATTTGATAAATGCTTGGGAGGGGTTGAAATTGACTTTCAAATGTGAAGTCTGGGCCACTGAGAGAATGCAATGCATGAAGCGCACCGGTAATGGGGGAGTAGGGTCTGCATGCCCGGAAGGGGCATCAGCACCTGAAGCAGGATGCCAATGGTGCAGGCCCAGCAGGCAGCTTTGAACCAAGATTTGATCTCTCCAAAGAAGTCAGGCCAGACCACAATTGAAAGCCAGAAGTAATAATTGAAATTATAAAATTAGATGAGATCATAAGGAAGGGGTTAGAAATTGAACAGGATCAGGAGAATGAATTTGTAGGGAGTATCTGCATTGAAACACATGAGAAGTCTGAAGATGCAGTGAGAGACACAAGGGGAACCATGGAGTCCAGGCCCAAAGGGGCATCAGGAAGGAGAGGGCAACAGCCTCAAATGCTCACAGGAAAGTAGGGAAAGTGGGATGAAAGAGGTCAATAGTGGGGCAATTAGGTAAGGTGATCTTTGAAAGCACAGAATGAAGGATAGTGACTAAACTGAGATGAGTGAATAGAAGATTAAAGAAGTAAATCATGATTTTCTTTTAAGAATTTCATTAGTGTGAAGGACAGAAAGAGTAGCTTGATAGGGAAAAGGAGATGGATGGCAGTCGATCAAAACTAGAGAAGATTTATGCACGTATGTAAGTTGACCACCACAGGGGAGAAGCAGTGCAGGAGGAATTTTAAGATGATAGCAAAACAAAAAGATTTGGGCATGCTTAAGAAGTGAGTTGGGAACCTTTTCCAAAAGACTAGGAAAGGAGAGAATACATACAAATCCAGAGAAAACTGGAGGTGAAGGAGAACAGCAAAAGCTGGCCACCCTGGGGTTATCTAGGCCCACTTTGGGACATCAGTTTTGGAACTCGGTTCTCAGAAGTGAATTCAGGGCCTCAGGCACTATGATGTCAAAATTGCCAGACTCTGATGCAGAAGTCATAGAAGTCATTTCAAAAAGCCAGTTAAGAATTTCAGTCAGGGCTGAATAATGGTGTCAGCATTGAGATCAGGAGTATGGAAAAGGTTAATCAAGCTGCCAGAGCAGGAGGTCCAGGAGAGTCACTCCAGCAGCTTGGGATCAGATAATATGTTCAGTGAAACCAGCAAATCTAGTTAATGGTGTGATTCAGCTCTTCCAGCTGGAGCGGGTTAACCCTTAGCTCCCAGCCAACACTCCTCCTAAAGATATAAGAATGCTAGTTAGCATGGGCCTCAATATCAATGTGTCTACCCTGCTTACTAATACCATAAAATTGAGAAAGTCAGTTAAGTTGTCCATGCTCCTTCTATACAAATGAGAACAATAGCGCATCTTTCTCAGATAGTTTTGTGGATAAAATGAGATACAATTTCACAGTATTTAGTTCACGGGAAGTATTCCATGAATGAAGATTTTCTTTTTTTCATTCCTTCAGATTTAAAGTACTTATAATGAGAGTAAAGAGATAATGGAAGCACTTAGAACAGTGCTGGAAAATTGCAAATGTTCAATAAATGTTAATTATCATTATGATTATGTAGCCATTTAAAATAATAAAGTATGTCTTTAGATATTGATATGTATGGAAATAGCTCCAAAATATATTGGTTGAAAACAGCCAGAACAGATTGGAGGGGACGAAAGGTAAAGGTAATCAAAAGGTACAAACTTCTACTTATAAAATTTATAAAATAAGTCTCAGGGATCTGATATACAGCATGGTGACTACAGTTAATACTGTATTGTATATTTGAAAATTGCTAAGTAAATCTTAAAAGTTCTCACCACAAGAAAAAAAAATGTAGCTATATGTGGTGATGCATGTTAACTAAATTTATTGTGGTGATCGCTTTGCAATAAATACAAATATCGAATCATTATGTTGTAAACCTGAAACCAATATGTCTATTATACACCAATAAAATTTTTAAAAATTTTTAATTAAAGAAATAAAATAATAGTATCTAACATTTACTTCTGTCTTTCCTACTAGTCCATGGTCTTGAGCAATTTACCTAACTTCCTGTGCCTCTATTTTCTCATCTGTAGAGTGGAGATAATAATATCTACTTTATTAAGGGGGTTGTGAAAATAAAGAGGTGATATGATGTAAAACACCTAGGACAGTACCTGGCACAGAGCAAGCTGCTGTATTCATGTTAGCTATTATTGTTTTTGAGCATGTACTGGGTGACAGGATCGTAAGTGCTTCTGTAGAGTGACACCCCTACAGCCCACTCATGAAGAACAGTGAGTGTCAACTTCCATTTAAACGTCACCCCCTGTGGTTGCCTGGAGTCCCCTGGCAGGAAGGCCTCTTCACATGCCTATTCTCACTTCCCATTTAATCCTCATGACACACCTGGAGGTAGATATTGTGGGCCCACAATACCTACGTGACAACTGGGGGGGCAGATGTTTTCAGAATTCAGAATTTTGTTTGGCTTTTATTAAAGCAATATAGTGCATCTATAACAGAACATCCAGCAGAGTCACACTTGGTTGGAAAATAATGACTATAAATAACATCAGATCAGTTCAGGCCAAATGAGTTCATCACAAACTTAGAAAAAAATCTCTCCATTTATGAAGTTTTTTGGATTACAGAATTGTGGATAAGTATGCATATGAATTATTTTCTGCATTTATATAGGAGGAAACTAAGAGCTAGAGAGAGATGAATCTGCCAAACATCCCACCACCAGTGAGTTACAGAGTTAGGAGTCAGACTCAGGTAGCCTGATGCTAGATTTCTTCATCTGAATCTCTATATTGCATCGCTTCCCTAGGAAAGGAACAAAACTAAGAAAGTGTCAACTAAGAGTGCAGGAAAAAAACTCTTCCCAAGCTCAGGGCAAAGATTGAAGCCTATAGCATAATAATAGCCACTAGGTTCTCCATGCTAGTGCCTTACACATGATTTCACTTAATCTTGACTTCAACCTTGTGATGTGGGTACTATCCCTGTTTTACAGAAGGAAATTGAGTCTCAGGGAAACCAAGTAACCTAGTCAAGACTTTATGATAAGTAAGGGGTGGGCTGATTCCCAAGCCCCCATTCCTGCTCCTGTAGTCACGATATCTCCCCCTTTCTGCCCTTGAAGGAACATCTCTTTCTCCTTCCTGCCATTCTTGGTTCTCTTGTCTTTCCCCTTAATTTCCTCTGTAAGCTTGGAAATTATACACATCTGACAAAGCAGAGAGGACTACTAATTCAGCATTGACTTATAGTGGCCCTCAACAAATACTCGTTGGGTGGGTGTATGGATGGATGACTTTACCAAGACAGCTGTGATAAGGTACTTACCCAAGAACTCCTGAGTTTTCTGTCCTACCTCCCCAATACCACCTCCCACCTTGCTAGATGGGTAAGAGGCTACACCAGAATGACCATGTGTCCCAGTTTGCCTGGACTATTGATTTACTCCTATTGGCCAAGCTTGGTATTAAAAGCATCGCTTTCACTCTCAGAAGTGCCCCGTTTTGAGTGATAAAGTCTGCATATAAGCAGGAGATTTGTGAACTCATAAGGGTAGGCCCTGACAAAGCTAGCATAAAGTTATGCCCTACCTCTCCCTGCTGCTACACCCCCTGTGAAGGGAGTGCCGGATAATGTGAGACAGCTGGCGTGCTGACACAATCTGAGTAAGGTTGGCCCAGCACCAACTTCCCACCACTCACAGGAGGCTTAGCCTTGGGACCCACCCCAGGCTGTCATCATGGGACGGCAATAGAATAGGGATGCTGGAATAGCCCACCTGAGACAGCTCTACACCAAACACCAGGCTGCTGCCCCACAAACCTCTGAGGACCTCAGAGAGGCTCATGCTCCCATCCAAAAGTCTTCCCAGGAGCCTTAAGTGGGAAGCAGACTTGAGAGAACCAGCTATGCAAGATGGTGGCGGGGGCTGGGGGGGGGCGGCTTAGTGACCAGACCAGATCCAGAAACACTACATAAGCCCTCAGAAACTTAAATGCATCCTTTCCACTCTTTCATTCACCCTTAGGAGAAAAGGATAATCCTGATAATAAGCTTAAGCCGAAAAGGATAGAAGGCACTGAGTGGATAGGTAAAACTAGGTATGACTAAATTCAGCTTTCCACGTTAGACAGAATTGGGGCTCAAGGTAGAAATTGTTACAGAAAATAGAGGTACATTTTTGTACCTCTGACTTTTGTGGCCAGTAACACTTATTTCTAATACTGTAATTTTTAATGATTACAGTTTTCTATTTTACACTATTTTCTACTGTAATTTATTTAACTAATTTCCTATCACAGGATGCTTCGATTATTCTAACTTTTCATTACTATAAAGGACAAAGACCTTAGTATGTGCATATCACTAATTAATTAAACCTGTGCTAGCCAGCTACCACATCATGAGGTCACCTGGGCAACCTATGGAGAGGTCCACCTGGCAGGGAAATGAGGTCTCTTGCTGACAGCCATGTGAGGGAGTCAGTCAAGGCAGATGGTGCAGCCCCAGCTGACATCTCCATTCAGCCTATTAGAGAACGCAAGTCAGAACCATCCAGCTAAGCCTTTCCCAAATTCCAGCCCATAGAAACCATAATAGGTATTTATTGTTTTAAGCCACTAAATTTTGGATAAATGTGTTATGCAGCAATAGATGTATACATTATATATAATACATACATATACATATATATGTATAATATATGTACACACATGCAAATATACTTAATTCCTAGAAATAGAAAAATAGGATTGGTGGGTCAGAGGATATGATCTTTTCAAATGTTTTAAATATTCAATTGTCAAATCACTTTCAAGAAAGCTTGTACCAATTTATACTCTGACCAGAACGTATGAGCACCCATTTTCAGAATACCTACCTATGCTTGGCATTGTTTGGTTTTTTAATAAACACTGGAATGGAGAGAAGATAGCTTCTTATCTGTACAAGCAACCTGTTGAACTACACGTTGCTGCAGTGTGTCTTAAAACTTTAGAGAAGACATTCCTGTAGACAGATGCTCATGGGATTAGGATGAAGTCTCACTCCTCTCCCAACCAGCAGGCCTTGCACTTAGATCCTTACTTAAACAGGAAGTGTTTCCCAAGTTGCCATACATAGGTAACCACTCCTTAGTAAATGCAAAAAAAAGGCTTGTTTTATTATACAATCAGAACATTGGGTCTCTTGGTGATGGTGAGGTTTTGTGTTTTTTTTTGTAATTTTTGATTATATGGAAAACAGCTCCCCAGCATGTGCTCTGGGTATGACTCAATTGCTGAGAACATAAGGCACTGCTTTCTTCCCTCATCATATCCCTTTCCCCTCGTTCATCTATGCATTGAACAAAACTCTCATAGAAAGCATAAGATCCATATGTGCATATGAGAAAGGATGTGTGTATTCGTGAGCAGGTGGTGGGCTGAGATGATGAAGGGATGGGAATAAGTAAAATTCATAAAATTTACTGAGTACATTAAGTTGGCAGGTTACACTTATGAAATCCTTCTAGCATATTTAAGAAGTCAGCCTAATAATCCTTGTCTGTTTTCATGTACTCTTTGAAAAAATAATGAATACAGCAAAATATAAACTAATGAAACTTTGGAATTTCCAAATGCTATCATTTCATATTGGCTTCAGATTTTTATATCATGAAATAAAAATTACCCATAGTTAAATGGCCTCTGTTCTCCTTCCTGATCCTCTTTACTTCCCTCTCTCCCCAGACGTAAGCACCATCATGAAGCTGATGTTTTTCCTTTTAATTCTTACTTTATTTTCACACTGATAAACAATTTACATTATGTTTTGTATAAGTTTGTATGCTTTTGCACTTCTTCAACTTGTTTTATTCACTCAGCCAGGGCCACAGCTCTGTTGCTCAGGCTGTGGACCGCACAGCTCCTGAGGACTCCATTCGTAGACCACTGTGAGAGTGGCTCCCTGGGGGCTGTGTAATACGGTAGCCCTGCATTCCACTTTCTGTTTTGAGAGATATGCTGATGCATGATAGAACTTGCATTCATTTTAATTACTCTATTGTTTTCATCATATGGACATTCCACATTTTATTTATTACTTTCCTTAGGGGGAGACAATGTTTTGCCATTGCATAGTGCTGGCGAACATCTTTATCTGTGTCTTCTTACGTATAGGTACCCAAGTTTCTCTGGGGAATCACCATTCTTTATGCCAGGGTGACTAATTTAAAAAAAAAAAATTCTACTGAACATTATAATAAGAAAAAGACAAATTTGGTAAAACTTAAAAATATTTATTAGTAGGAATCAGTGTGTGTTAAACCAAAGATAACAGATACAATTGGGCAATGTTGTGGCAATGCTTTACTACAGAATACAATGTAGAAAGGTCCTGTCTGCAGTGGCATCTTCTATATGTGAGAACTGGGTCCAGCCCAGACAGAAGCCCTTTATAACAACATGAGAGAAAGGAGCGGCTTACACAATAGAGCCCTGACGTTGGATCACTGGGTCTGGTTCCAACACTAATGATTAAGAGTAAACTCGATACCTAGCAGGTCTGAATACAGCTCAGAGCCCTTTCTTTCATAAGCCAGCTCATTATTCAACACGCTACAAGCATTGCAGAGCAATGAGAAGTGGAGTCCCCTAAAAGGAGCTCAATGCAGCCATCGCATGCCATATTCCTTGATCTTAAAAGGAAATATTTCAGTCATCCAAACCTCCTACAGAAAATTAATTCAAATTTCATTGGGGCACAGCCCTTTGTTGGCTAAAGTTTAGTTTTAAGTCTTCGATCTTCTATAGGCTACAAGGTAACATCACATTCAGCACACTAGTGTACCATTTTCAATTATAAAATGGCAAGTCAATAATGGACCTACATAAAATGTCTGACTCCACTGCCATCTTAGGGCTTTCCATTGGGAAACAATCCCAATAAGAACCCATGTCCATATTATATAACACACAGTCATGAGCCAAACTCAGCCAGTGAAATGGATTATATGTTGGCATAACAAATATGAAATCATATTTACACATATACATACACTGCACATGAAAGGGGGGAAAAAACAGAAGGTAAGGAGCAAATTTGGTGAAATTATGTGAAGGATGCTACATCACATGAAACAACTTGACATTTTGGAGCAAAAGTAATATCCAGGCCATTACATAATATCACTTGGTTATAGTTCAATTATTAGAACAAACAGAAAGTAATCTCAAGGCAGAATAAAGAAAGATAAGAAAGCCTGGACAAGGCTGAAGCATCTGTCTTCAGAGAAGAACCCATGTTTATGTGAAGGCTTGTGTGCCCAAGTTCCATCCACTCTCTTCACCAGTTGCTCCAAGTAGTAATAATTATATATATTGTCATCTGACTGGCTTGAATAGTTAAAGCAATACAGAAAGGTAAAAGAGTGGTTTCACACTCTCATGTGCTTCTAAAATAAAAAACCATGGGCTCATTCATGGGTAGTTCTCTACATGTTTATAAAACCAGCCATTTTATACAAGACAGAACCACTAGAGATCCAGTCCAAAGCTGTGTAACTCCACTGGGACACATACCACCTTACCTAGGAAACCTGAGAAGCTGTCTAGAGAGAAACCCAGGTTCTCAGGGACAGCTTGATGAGGAAAGCTTCCAAAATAAGCCTGTATGTCACCTGGAAAATGTCATTTCAATTTTCATCCCAAATTTTTGAGCTTTGTAAAGAGGCATGATAATTGCTTGGCCTGCAAGCAGAATCATGTTAGCAAGTAATGTTGACAATGCAGAGATAACCCTAAAAACCCCTGTAAAAGCTCTACCAAGACATCCAAATGCCACTTGCTAACATTTTTTGAGGTACTTGTCTGGGAGAGCTCAGAGGCACTCTTGAACCAAATATAAGTGTTTCCAGCCTTCAAATTTTAAGGTTGTCAAACTACTCTTGCAAGCTGAGCAAAGCAGTAAGTAAGAAAATCAAATTGATACCATATTCTTTAGTTTAAAAAAAAAAAAAACCTTAATCTGTGATTTCCACCTATTTTCTTGATTACTGTCCACGCAGAGAAGTGTAAACTTGGCCCTGGTCTTTCAAGGACTCTCTTTTTGCTGGGACTCAGTGTCGCTAGACGTGAAGAGCAAAGAGGGCACAGTCGTGGCAAGACATGAAGCACCAGCTCACATGAGTTATTCAAAGTTTGAGGTCTTTAATCAGCTCATGATCTCTCTCCTGGCTTTTACACTGTAGATTTTCAATAAATGTTTCTCAGCCCTTGAATGTTTATGGAAAAGAAGGCTGGACCATGCTGCACGATTCACCATTTCTGAGGCCACTCTGTCACAGTTCCTTAACCCCGACAAAAGGCACCATTCCAAATCTTAAGAATCACCTCCCAGTATAAGACCTAATAGAATCACGCCCCCACCACCACACACACACTGCTTCTTGATTTCCAGGTTTTTATGACAGTTAAAATGGTAATAGGATTTGGATTTGGAATAGAAATAGTTTTTCTTCCTCTTCATGCCTTTTCTCCCTTTACTGCCTTTGCAGTCAGACAACTTTAATTAATTGAGCAGACAGGGTACCTGAAAAGGAAGGTTTTATCACAGCCTAGTCCAAGTTAATTGGCATCCCAGAGTTGGAGTCCTCATTAGCCCTGAGATCTGCCTCCCCAGGCTTGGCATCTCCTCAAATCTTTCTCTGATTTTACTGTTAGAGGTCTAGAATCTTAAGGTGCTGGGACTTCCCTTGGCTAGCTTCCTGTAACCTGTTATTAATTGCTATTAGAAGTTTGTCCTATGATATAGACTCAAATGTCCTCCAGTTTATTTCCCCCTTAGACATGACACTATCACAAATTCTTAGTAAAATAATACTCTGTGCATTAAACCTCTCTAAGAGAGTAGGGATTTATTGCTGTGGAGGTGATGCATGCCAAGTGGTCTCTGGAATAATATTTACGTCCTACATCCGTCACCACTATATAGTGACTTTAAATGACTCTTCCAAACTAGGCCTCCCACTCCCAAAATTAAATGCAATATTTTTAGCCAGATTGGGCTTGTTTGTTTATAAATGATCAAAACTTAGAAAAATGTTCATTAAGTAGGAGTCAGAGATGTTGACAACAATTTCTAATATATCTTTCTCCACTTTTATAACAGCTCAAGTCTGCAGCTTGAGTGATGGTCCAATTATGCTCCAGTGAAAGGCAAACTAAATAAAATTAAATTAACCTTTCAGTGAAGGCTGGTTAGTCAACAGAAGCAATGGCACTGAAGAAGTTACTGGAATTTGGCTAGGGAACACAGGAAATCAGAGTGGAATACCACTTTATAATCTCATACACATAATAAGCCAGTAAGATTTTTGTACAAACTGAGAATATTCTAAGGTTTTTAACAAAAACTCAACTATACTTATTACCTAACATCCCTTCCCTCGCATGTGCATTTCATGCACAAAAGGCGATGTGGTGAATTTTTCCAGAATTTTCTCAAATCCTTTTCCAGGGACTTTTCCTGCCCTGTTCTTCCATGATGCCAAGCCAGTGTGCTCACTTCTCTCCAAGTGAGGTACCAGGCCACTAAGATTGGGGGGGGGGGTCCTTTAGCAGTGCATGGGGAGGTGACTCTGGCTTCTTCAAGTACAGTGGGCCATGACCCCTGGTCAGCAGCACCGCCGGCTGGCTTGCGTGGTTTGCTTCCCAAGCTTCATTGCTCCATTGTTTCCATTTTCATGGGGGTCTAAGGGTGGGATCTGGCGACCTGGAACAAAAGGAGGCCAAAGCTGAGTTTCTTTTCACCAGTGGATACCACACACAGATTAAGACCGAGCCTCAACAGCACCAGGAACAGTTGTGTTGTACGGAAAGTGGAGTGGCTTCAGGAGTAACTCTCCCTCCCTCCCGCCTTTCTACTTTTTTCCTTTGTCGCTCTGCTGCATAAAGTCAAACCCTTGTTTGGAAAGTTAAGGAAAAGAAAAATCAGCTTCCTGATATTACAGATTTCCTTAGATTTGGAACCTCTTCCTTCTGAGTAGAAGGGAAAGTTCTCATCCACCTTCTCGGCACAAGCATCAGCCCATCGTTCCTCCCCAGCCTTTCCGCAGATCTGACCCACTGGAACGAGCTGCTCTGCAGCACCAACCTTCAGTAATAACAGTGCGTACTCGTCTTTTCTGCTTCTTAAAATAGAACTGGATTGGGAATTGTAATCTTCCTCGTAATATCACTTATTAACACTTAGCTTCCCATCCCTCATCTTGCCAATGTACTTAGAGCATTAACAAAAGTCCTGAGAGATACTCTTCACAGGAAATTATTTTAATTTCATCCACAAGTAATCTTGTTTTTACTTAATTTAATTTTAAAAATTATCCTAGAGTCTCTGTAAATAAATACAAAATAAGAATTTAAAATGCAATGGAGGGAGACAGAGAGGTGGTAGCTAAAGGAAGTGGGTGTTTCATTTTTAGGTGATAGACATTCTAAATCTGACTATGCTAATAATGGATGATGGTTGTATATATCTGTGACTATACGAAAAACCATTGAATTGTATACTTTAAATGGGTGAAATGTATGGTATTTGAGGTTTTAAAAATTAATTGTTATTGGTATACAATTGACATATAACATTGTATAAGTTTAAGTATATACAACCTGTTGATTTGATACATTTATATATTTCAATATTACTACCATAGCATTAGCTAATGCCTCTATGATGTCACATAATTATCATTTCTTTTTTGTCATGGGAACAATTAAGATCTAGTCACTTATTAACTTTGAAGTTTATAATACGGGATTGTTATCAATATCAGATATGTGAGTTTTATCTCAATAAAGTTGTGTTGCCTTTTTAAAAAGGCAATGAAATCTAGAAATCACAAATATTTGTTTATGATCTCATAATTTTCCAATTTTTTTCATAGGCACTATCCACATTTAACCCCGTGAAGTTAGTGGATGGCTGTTTTCATCACTATTGTACTAGGCCTCAGAGAACTTAGGTTAGGTGCTGAAGGTCACATCAATAATTAGTGGCACAGGTAGTTCTTTGTAACCTACATCTTGATTTTTCTGATAGATTCCAAAGCCTGTGTTCTTTTCACTCTACCACATTAGCTTTCTATGCTACCTTTCTATCCCCCAAGAAAAAAGCATGAAACCTAGGTCTAAAATAGGGATTTTTAAAATCAGCTAATTAGCATATCAGTTTAGTAAGTAACCAGCAATTAGAAATGGAAGGGCAATAATTCCAAAGACAAAGTCCTTCAGTGCAAGTGGATGTTACCTAAGGACCATAAAGAGCCAAAACGCCCCGAGAGAGGTGCATTTCCACAAGGGGCAGAAACAGTTCATTTCAAAGATATTAATGCATTGTGTAGACTGGGTGGTGTGGCCATTCACCAAAGCTCAAGCATAAAAATTAAGGTCATTGGCAATTATCCAAAATTCAAGATTAATGACTCTTCATCTGATTACAGAGCAAATGTGAATGTTGTAATAATTTCTGCAGCTATTGCTTCTGCCATTTCATATGGCCAACAAAACTATACAAAGCTTTTGCTGGTCATTCTTGAAAATGTGCACTCCTAATCCCAAAGCAAATGAGAGCATATGTATGTGTTTTCCTTTTCTGGACAGGCTGTGTTCTTTTATTAGTCAGAATTGAAAGGAAGTAAACAAAATATTTAAGTGATAAGAGAGGGAAAGTTCCGAGTGACTACCCATGTTCTGACTTATCTAGGTCAGACCTCACCAGTCAAGTGTTACTCCTTGAAAGAAAGTGATGCATTTTGGAGGGATGATAGTGTCAAGTTTTATCAATATTTAATTTACTTAAATTAATAATATTTTAGGTGCCCCTCAAGTGTGTTAGGTACTGCAATAGGGACTTTTGCTTTTGCATCTGAAATATTTTTGGACAAAATTATAATTCTGCTTGGTTCAAGCTATTGCCCTAGTTAACTAAGACAGGCACTGTTTACCGATCAGTATTTTTGGCAATATCAAAATCACTATCTATACTAACATCGACTTCATGTTATTCTTATGTTGTTGATTCTAAAGTTAGTCAAACAGCATTAGGCTTTTAGCCCTCCTATACGTGACTTAGTTTACATGCCTCGTGTCTTAAGTTTTTTTCCTATAAAAAGTATCCCAAATATAGAAAAACTTTATACATAAGGTATTTATTAAAGTCACAAAAGTGAGTGAAAATCTGAAAACAAAGAGCATACAAAAACAAAACAGGAATGCTAGGGCAGCCCATCAGCACCCCTCCTTGCTCTCCCCTTCTCCCTTCCTCTTTCCCACCCCTCACTTCTCTAAGCAGACAATAAGCAAGGCAATAAGACAATGTTTGGGATGCAAGATTAAGACTTGAGTCATGCATCAAAGAGACTCCCCTCTTATTCACTTTAAACTGTTATCAGTGTTTTTGAATCAGTTGTTGAATCTGGCTTTAGAGGCACCAGGTTCTGTTTATCTTCAGCATATTCAAAATCTCACTTATCAGAACAAAATATTTCTCAAAAATCAGAATTACTGCAGTTTCCTCAGACTTCGTTTTGCTCATCTGACAGAAAGAATTTTGAAATCTGAGTGTCAGTATTCCAGTTACATGAACTTGGTCAAGTTATTGAATATTTCCAAGATTTCCTTTCTTCACTTATAAAAATATGACAAAGTAACTTGATGACTACTATACAATATAGATATATGGCTATTAACTACTGTGGAAAGAACTAGTGACAATGAAGAGTCATGGTTTTGGGCACTGCTCAAGTGAAATTTGCAAGGGGTGAAGCCCCTGCCTCTTGGCTCACCATGGTCGATACTCAGGGTTCAGTTACCAGGACTGAAGCCCCTGCTCCTCTCCAGAACACTCGACTTGGGAGGTGTCTCACCCATTCCAACTTCAAACAGTGAGAAGAATGGAAGTACTTCCACTTTAAGGCAGAGAGAGAGGAAAGCAGGGTTATAACAATGAGGCAAGCACCTTAATAAAAGAAGGAAACGGGGCAGGGGGAGGGTGAAGTTGGTAAAGGGGATGAAATATATGGTAGCTGAAGGAAACTAGACTTTGGGCGGTAAACACACAACAGAATATACAGATGTCAAATTATAATGTACACCTAAAAATTATATAATTGTATTAACTAATGTTACTCCAATAAACAATAAAAACAAAGACAGAAAGAGAGAGGGGGGGGGTGGGGGGAAGAGAGAGAGAGAGGAACAAACAGCACTGTGAAAGCACAAGCACTCAGGATCTTGTGGTCTGAGTTATTTGCAATTTACCGAAAAGTTAAATGTACCTAGACAAAAGAATAGTTCCGGAAAATGGCCACAGTGTTTTGTATCAAGGTGATCACCTTGGAGCACTGTTGAATTAGTATTAATTACATGAGGCATAGAATAGAACAAATATGTATACACAAACAAATAAAAAGGCTCCAAGCATCTTTGGCATGTTTCCACTCTTACAAAATGTCCTCTGGGTATGGAATCTCCATAACAAGTCATTCTTGAGTATAAATCTTAGGCCAGGGTGTTTATTTTAATAAGGTTTGGATTGTGTAAGATTCTGTTTGGGAAAAGTTAAGACTCTTTTTTTGAAATTCAGTTTTCCTGAAAGTTGACAGCCGAGAGAAAAAGCAGGTTTTATAAATGATTCCTCAGGAATGCAGTATGTGGAAAAAAAGTCCAAGCCTATAAATTTTATCATGGTTTTGGAGGCTGTAATGCTTTTACACACAACAAAAATAATCCAGCATGCTTCGCTGCAACTGTTCGTTTTCCTTGTGTGGTAGACCCACCATTTCCTGCGTGAGCTTACAGTCCTCCCTGACAATTTCACTGTTTATACACACACCTTTCACTCCAGTTCCAGTATTTACTTGGCTCCCTATCTTTTGTTGAGTGTTAGTGGTGCTGGCAGTCACTGTTTAACTTTCATTTCTTGATCCTTATTTTCTGAATCAGTCAGAAAATTGACCAAGTTCGTTAGGATTTGACAGTTTTTACTCTTGACAATGACCTTCGACCCTCTTCATTTAGAGGGTGGGTCTCTACAGAACATTGTAGTGGCTTACAATCATGGAACATTGCCCTAAGAACACAGAATGGGGGCAGGGGGAGATATCCATGACTTGAGGTCACTTCCTCAACAGAGAGGAAACTAATGGGGAAGGTCGCCATTGACTCTTATTGCAAAATGTCAAATGTCTTCAACATGGAGGACTTGAGTGACTTCTAAAATCATTCAGCTTCCTTACCATTCAAAGGCATCTTGCCCGCCTTTTTTTTTTTTTTTCCAAATTAATATACTATTTTTTGGGTGGGGAGTAGTTTTAGGTTTACAGAAAAAAATTGAACATAAAGCACGGAGAATTCCCATATACTCCTTCACCTCATCTCCAATTTCCCTTTTCTTAACATCTTGCATTAGTATAGAGCATTTATTACAATCAATGAGCCATTATTGATGATTATCATTAATTAAAATTCATAGCATACTTGAAGGTTAACTCAGTGTTGTACACTCTATGGATTTCGATAAATGTACAATAACATGTATCCGACATTACAGTGTCACACAGAATAGTTTCACTGCCCTAAAACTCTTCTGTGCTCCACCTATTAATCCCTCCCTCCCCATCCAAGTCCTTGGCAACCACTGACCTTCTAACTTTCTCCATAGCTTTGCCTTTTCCGGAACATATTACAGAAGGAATCATACATTGAAAAATCTTTTCAAATTGGCTTCTTTCACTTAGTATTATGCATTTAAGGTTCTTCCATGTCTTTTTGTGGCCTGAGAGCTCATTTGTTTTTCATTGCTGAGTAATATTACATTTTATGGATATATGCCTTTAATTTTTTATTTTAATATTTTAAAATCATAAAACACAAAAAACATAAGCTACAAAAAACATAACAAACTCGACTTCATCAAAATTAAAAATTTCTGCTCTTCCAAAGACACTATTAAGCAAATGAAAAGACAAGCCACAGCCTGGAGAAAAACATTTTAAAATCAAATACCTAATAAAGAGTATGTATCCAAATATATAAATAATCTTTAGAACTCAACAATAAGAAGACAGACAACTCTATACAAAATGGCCTAAATTTGAACAGACACTTCACCAAAGAAGACACAAGGATTGCAAATAAGCAAACAAAAAGACAGTGAACATTTTTCGTTATTAAGAAGAGGTACATTAAAACCACAAGGAGATACTGCCACATTCCAATTAGAATGGTTACAATTTTATCAACTGACCATACCAAGTGTTGGCAAGGATGTGGAGCAATTGGAGCTCTCCTACATTGGTGGTGGAGATGTAAAATGCTGAAACCACTTCGGAAAACCGTTTGGCATCCTGTTAAAACGTTAAACATTACCTACCAGGTAGGCCAGGCATTCCACCCACACAAAACTTATACATGAATGCTCATAGCAATCTTACTTGTAATTGCCAAAAACTAAAAACAATCCAAATGTTAGGTGAATGAATTAACAAATCGTGGTTTACGCAAGCAATGGAATACCACTCAGTGATAAAAAGGAACTCAGCAAAATCTACATGTTAAACTCTGTGGGACAACTGATCTAATTTTTTGAATAAAGAAATTGCTTGAGGGAAAGAAAGAGAGAAAGATGGAGAGGGAACCTACTGCTTAAGAGAGGCTTAAAAGACATATCAACTAATCACTATGTGTGTAACTTATCTGCATACTGATTCCAGCAATTGGATTACGATATAAAATGCAAGCAAAAAAACTATTTATGACAATTATGAGCTATTTGAAAAAATATGAACACTGAATATTTGATATTAATATAATAGCATTATGATTATTAATATGACAATGCAATTGTTATGTAAAAAAGTTACATACTGAAAATATTTACAGATAAAATGTCTGGGGTTTTCTTCAAAATAATATAGGCAAGGAGCGTGGGGGAGTGTGAGGTAGAGATGAAACCAGCTTGGTTATAAGTTCATGATGGTTTACTGTATTACTTGGTTTACTGGTATATATGTGTAAAATTTTCCAGAATAAAGTCTTTTTTTTTAAGTTCCCTGGGATGTCATCACCCTGAAACCACCATTGTCAACATTTTAATGTCTTGTATCTTTCGAATCTTTACCCAGGAGAATATATTGTTTACTATTATGTATTATATGGTTCCTAATTTATGAAATCAGCATATAATATAAACCACTCTAACTTTTGCTTCATACTTGACAATTTATCTTTTTATGTCAGTAAATGCAGATTTACAATATCGTTTTTAATCACTGGTTTATGTTCGTGTATCAGAATTTTTAAAAAACTATTTCTTAACTTTCAGACAGTTAAGTCATTCCTGTTTTTCACTATCATGAATAATGTTACTGTTTAAGCTGCCATTTGCAATGAGAAGTGATATGGACTAGGAGTTGAGAGCAAGGACTCAGGAGCCCAACTGCCTACTTTCTGAAACTGGCCATTCTCACTTAATTAGCTATGTGCCCTAGAGCAAGTTACCTCTCCATGCTCCAATTTCTTCACATGTAAACTAGGAATGACAGGGGTGCCTGTTTCTTAGTATAAATGATGCATTAATGAGTTAAAATATATTTAAGCAACAGCAACAATGGCACAGAAAAAGAGCCTGCTATATCTTAAACATTGTTACAGTTTGCACACCTGATCAATTTCTTCTTTATAATCTCTGGGATAAAAGATATGCATGTTCAGGGCTTTTGATATCCAGTTTGCACATATTTGAAATGACATTATTTCCCAGGCATCTCCTTTTATTTATTGCATTTGCTAAATTAACCTTTTTGGTGATAAGAAAGTGGGCAGGCTTTGTCTTTGTCCTTTCCTTATCTTAACAGTTAAACTTGCCTTCATTTGACAGCTTGCTGTACTATTATAAAATTTGCAAACTTTTTTTTTTTTAAATTTCTTTAACCTGCTCCAAACCAAGTGTAACTACCTAAGAAATTACAAAAATATAGTGGACTGAAAATGGCTAACACTCTGTGCAATAAATGATTACAGAACAAGACATGAATACTGCCCACGAGTCTTTAACTTCCTCTCCTTCATATTAACGTCTTATTCTAATTCACTGAATTCACTGGAGCAAAATTCACTGGACCTCTGGCTGAGGTCCCACCCCAATCCAGACATTTTTCTCGTGAGCCTGCAGCCCCATCTTTTTCAGCCCTCAGGGAGAGTTAAAAAAAAAAAAAGTATTTGAGTTGAATAATTAAAATCCACAAACCAAAATTTGTTTTCCTCACACTCCAGAATGCAGCCTGCCAGGCTCATAACCAATCCAGCCCCAGTCCTCCTCATTGCAGGAAGGGGAACCCTGGGAGTGTGTCTTGGTATCACTCTCTCTCTCTCCCTCCCCATTTCCCACCTACTACCCAGTGTTATTGGTTCTTTCAACATTTCTGGAATTCAAAACAAATTCTCTCTACCCTAGTCCAAGCCACCACCGCTCTCTTAGATTACTAAAACAGCATCCTAATTGAGTGAGCCTTTTCCAAGCATTTCTCCTCCCAATACAGTCTCGAATGGTAATCTTTTGATCACTGCAAACTGGATAAGCCACGTTCATGCTTAAACCACCTGAAGAGCTTCTAGCTGCATTCAGAATATCACCCCCTCCTTCCCATTACAAAGTCAAGCAAGGATGTGGCTCAGTCTCTAAGCTCACCTCCCACCACTGTCCTGAGCCCCCACCCTGCAGCCTTTCAGCTTCCTTTCTCTTCCTTAGATGTGCCACACCGTTTCCTGCCTCAGGAACTCAGCTCATGGTGTTCACTTAGCCTGACAAGCCCTTCCTAAGCTCTTTGCCCAACTGTCCTCTTGTCATTTTTCCAGCTTAAAATCATTTCCTTGGGGACAGCTTCCCATTCAATCTAAAATCCCCACCCATCACTGTCTCCAGAGTCCTTGTTCCTTTGATTCATAGCATTTATACAATGTGTAATTATACATATATTTGACCCTATGCACACAGCCTGTCTCTCCCCACTCAACTGTCAGTTTGTTTTGTTCACCATGATGCCCCTGGTGTCTAGCATAACACCTGGCTCACCAAAGGGCACAGGATACATTGGTTGAATAAATGAAAGAAAAGATACTAGGCCTGTCCAAGTGGCTGGTGCATGTCCCTTTAGAAAAGTGAGTACATTTCACTTGATCTAGTGAACCCACTGAAATAGTATCTCCTGGAACCCCATGAAATGAGGTTGAAGGTCCAAATTCAAAACGCTGAATTTGGCACTATCCTATTTACTAGTCTCAGCTTTATGGGGAACATGATGAAATAAGTTCTGCTCCCAGAGCACTTATAGTCTTGCCAGAAGAATAGATGTATACCTGAAACATTTGGGGAATCATTTAAATGGAGAATATGTTCAAATGTCATTTTCAGATGCAAGAGACCTCAAATTAAAGGCAGGCATCACCAGTGAGAGCTGGGGCAGATAAAGACTTCACGAAGAGAGAGATTTGGACTGGACCTTGAAGGAATTAAGGTTTGCAGAGAGGAAGGGAGGAGCATCACACATAAAGGGCAAATGGATGAAGGAGAGAATAAAGGCAAAGCCTGTAGAGGAGCAAAGGCTGACATTTGGGCTCTGTACCCTGCCTTTCAAGTTATAATTACAGAGACAGGCTGAGAGAGTAGTTTCATAAGGAAGAATAACAGGGTTTGGGGTTTTGATTTCTAACACTGTAATAAGTAAATAGCAGTGGAATAATCATTGTGTTTTCTTGTGCCAATTTAAAAACTCAAATGTGTAACAATTTTCTTAGCCAAGAAGTCTTCTTATATTACAACTCAAAGAGGAAACTTTTAATGCTCAAAGGTATAAAAATCCAAGAAAAAAAAATGAACAATGCTGGGTCGAAATACATGGAAGAGAATTAGCTCCAGGCAGTGGGGTTAAGTAGGACCAAAAATGTGATTTACAAAAGGGTGCCTGGAGGACACTGCGCTACTGGGGCCTGTGCACAAACCATCCCAAACAGACCAGAGCCTAAATCATCTCCAGGGTAACGCCAGTCTTTGAAAATAGATAACATTTTGGTGAACAATTTCCAGTTAGAAAGCATATTAACTCATGTTCAGAAAACACAGTTGACTCATTGCTGGTTTATGAACTCTGAGAATGTAAAAGAGAAACATATGTCTCTTCATCCAAGTCAATATGAATTAATTTTACTTAAGCACACCTTTTTAAAAGGGTTTTTATTCTGTGGTTAGGCTGCAACATCCCATTCTGAAGAAATTCACCTGAAGGTGTAAAGAGGCTGGGAAGGCACCAGTGCTTACAGTATATATGTGGAGAGAGATCCTGCCCCAAGCTGGATATTTACAGGCTTCTTTGCTAAGGAACTTACAACCGAAGTATAATAAAACAGAAACAAACAGTTGTTTTTTTGACATGGAAGACAAAGTGATACAAGTATTCTACGGCTTCTATAGAAATTAATTATTTGAAGTCATAATTACCCAGTGCTTTAAATAAAACACTTGTTTTCTCTTAAATGAACAGACCACTAGAATCTCAGGAATTCCTTTTTCAAAGTCCCCATCCGTTTGAGCCACAAAGATCTCATGTATGCCTGAAGGAACTTATACTGGCTGGACCATACAAAGAAATATCTTTCAAGTTGAGATATGAACTCTTCCTGCTTAGGTTGTCTTCTTCTTTGAGGTCCTTATTTCATTTTTTATTTTAATAATGAATTACATAAGCCTCAGAAAGTCTCCTAGCTCATGCAGAAACCTCAAGTTGAATTTCAGGTATACAGAGCACTGCGTTTCCTTTGCTGAACCCTGCAGTCTGCACTGTCGATCTTTCAGGGTCTTATGTGGGGGAGAGGGCTCTAGAAAACACAAGGAGCTGCAGAAAAGAAAGGTGGGACTGTCACAGTCCTTGGGAGCTATCTAACTTTACTTATTAAAATCATTAATGGAAACAAAATATTTAATAGCTGTACAATTAGCCTAACCTGCCAGGAAAGTCAACTACCAACAGAAAAAAATGAGTTTGATATGAGGAAATATGAGGTTAATGGAATGAGTTCAAGTTCAGATGTCACCCAGAGTTATACAGCTATGGAGCACAGCTGATTGGTTTCTTCACAGAAGAGCACTGCACCCACGGCCATTTTCGGGAGGAAACCGGCATCTGGGAATAACGGGTTTCCCACATAAAATCACAGCCTAGCACTCTAGAGTTCAACTACTTCGGTCAATGAGCTTGGAGAATACTATTCTGTTGAGAGTGTGAAATGACAGGAAAACGAATCCTTCTGAAGGAGGCAGAAAGGAAAGGTGGTGTAGATCCAGTGAACAAGGGGGCCCGGGCTGTGCAGGGCTTAGCTGCATTCTTCTGTGCATTTCTGTATCGCGCAAGTAACCATCAGAGTTCCCCATCTCCAGTGAATTCCCCGTCAAGCCAAAAGAAAACAAATAGAACATTCCCTGCTGCGAGTTCTCAGAGTCTGAAGTAATGAACCAATACCAGTTAAAAGGAAATCAAATCTGTTCTGGGAAGTGACGGCCCCTCTGACTTTGAGAGCATCGCCAAGAGTGACCTCAGCGAGATCACACTATCAGTTTCCCTTCTGAATTCCCTCCCGGAGCTGTCTGGAGCCAAGATGTTTGACAAGAACTGACAACTGTTCAGGAGTTCAACTTTTACTAAGGTGATACTCCAGGACTTTGAGTCCCAGCACCTCACTAGACACATACCTCTTGCAAAGTCCCCAATTACTCTCCAAAGGTGTCTCAGGACACAGTTTCCCAAGACAGCTCTCAGCAGGTCACTCTCTGAAGGGACCCAGAACAGAACATAATTACCAGAAGGGTTATGAAGGCAAGATCTGGCCATCAGCTGGGAAACAGCTCTTGGATAAAGGTTATTCATGGGGAAGCAGCATAAAGAAAGAGAAGCATACTATTGCCCAGAACTGGAGATGAAAAAGGGAGCCATCACCTTCCATTAACTAGCCGATTAGAAAAGAGGAAAATCTTTACAAATTGACTCTCCACCCAATTCCCAATTTCAGGTCACATGGGATGGAGACACTATCTTTGTTGGCAATCATTGGGCAAAAGAAACTACTAAAAGGTTCTCTTATTTCATTTGCCTGGAGTCATTCGGTTTAATGGGTGGCTTCAGTTTTCTATAACTTCTATTTTATTTCTCTTCCCTTCAACATACTAACATATGAGGGAAAGCAGAATTTGCCACCCAAAAACATGCCTTTTGGGATATTGATTGATTATTTTTAAGAAAAGAAAGACTCAGGAAGAACCTTTGATCTTCCCCCAAAGTGCCTAAAAGAATTTAGATAGAGGACCTGCTCCAGGAAGGGAGCTATCATCATAGATAACTATAGTTTAATATGAACTAGTGTGTGATAGACAGAAGGGAACCTAACAAGGCCTGCTTGATTAAAGTCCACTCTGTGTCCCATTGTTAAAGATGGTGCACCAAACATTTATCTACCAAACATTTGCTTTTCCATTTCCATGTGAATTGCCCTCCTGCCCCTTGTAGTTCCAAACTACAACTTCCCCTTCTCCTTAGCTCAAGATGGCATATAAGCCTCAATTGCCAGATCTGTCTCTGGGTCCCATATTCTTATGGAGCCCCATATGTGCATACGTAACAAATCTGGTCATTTTTTCATGTTAATCTATCTCATGTCAATTTGATTATTAGTCTAGCCAGAAGATTTTAGAAGGGTAGAAGGAAAATTAATTTTCTACCCCTGCACATAAAATGCTCTTGGATAAAGGTTATTCATGGGGAATGACCATGAATTATGTTGAGAATACATAATTTTCTAATTAAAATAATTTTATTTTCCAAATTACTTCATTTTGAATCACAAAACACAGAACTTCCAGGTTAAAGCACAGAATTATGAAAACCTAGAATTAGGAGACACAATATAGGCCAGTATTGACAATCACATGCTCATAGGTTTCAGATACATCACATCAAATTCACAAAGAGGAAAAGCTCTACTTTAGAGCTTTATGATTTCATCCTTTGACTGTCAGAGGCACATCAATGTAAGCAAAGCTAAAAACACACTTTCAGGTACTTACTGATTCCTTGAAAGAGCTCTTCAATATTAATAGCATTTTTTGCACTTGTTTCAACCACGATGGCACCTATGGATTCAGCATATTCCTTTGCATCCTTCAAGGGAACCTCCCTGGAAAAGAGGTCAAAGTCAAACCCAGACAGAAATGAATACTCATTTGTAAAATATAAATAACCCCAACAGACCAAACAAAAGCTCATGTGGAAACAGTTCCTTTATTTTCCTGTAGGATACCAACTCCATTGCTCAGCAATTGTTGAAAACCTAGTATGGATGAGAATTTCAAAGTTTAAAACCTGGTCTCTGGCATCACAGAGACAAGATGTGCATCAGTAAACTACTGTCCTGGTCCCACACAAGGAAAGAATCCCAGAACAGTAGGAAAAATCATTATGAGTATAGCAGTATACTTTTCAGCTTTCAGAGTTAGGGTTGATTTAAAATATTTTCCCCAAGTAATGAAGAAAATTATTTTTTAAAAATTATGTGTGTGCACATGCGTGTTTGTGCACATGTTTCTATAAGACTTTCCATATATCATCTTTGACAAATCAAATGAACTATGTGACATGATTTGAAAGTTTGGAAATGAACATGGATAGAGCTATAATAGCTACAATACGGTATGACATATTTAGACTGTGATCTCTAAAAGGCTGTTCCTACAAAAGTTTTAGGACATGAGTTGTATTTAAATGAACATTTTAAAAGACATTTATTGATTTATGTTTAATGTAACGATATTACAGTAGATAATATTAGAAAGTCACAGTTCCTATTCTCTAAAAGTTTATTCATTTAGTCAACAAATATTCATTTAACAGCTATTGTATGCCAGTCCCCCAGTCCCCACCATCTTGAATCTAAATTTGAAAGCAAAGACAAAAGCATCCATAGTCACTCTAATTCACAACATTGTAACATCTGCAATATGTGGATAATAAAGGTATCAGTAAAGTGCTTCAGGAATAGAGGGGTAGAAGGCAATGCATTTTGATCAGTGGAAACCAAGAATATGCCTTGGAGGAGGTCACCTAAAGTGTAGCCATGCCAGGTAGAGAGAACACAGATGAGAATTCTGATACAACAGCCTGACAAAGCCCATGGTAGGGAAGCACACTCACCCTCAGAGGGTTTAAAAGCTGATTCTGTACCCAACACGGTCTTGAGTGTAATGGTGGATGATATGGTGTCAGAGAGAGGGTCCAGCAGGAATCGTGGCAGATGGGCAGGAAAGCACCCAGTGGCCAATGAAAAACAGTGACAGGGTAAGCTCTACATGCTAGGAAATCATAGTGCACAAAATGGACAAGAGGAGCGCAGAGAGGAGAATTTGAAAGCTCCTCTCATGCTGTAGGTGGCAAAGAACACAATGATAAACTAGGAGGGCTACAGGAAAAGAAAGGAAGGAAAACAGAAAATCAAAACTAGAAGCAGGGAGTGAAGAGACTCCCTCCATTTCCCTATCTCCTTCCCTTTCTTCCACCCACTCCAAATTCCTCATAAATGTCTACAACTAGTTTATAAAGCTATGGGGAAAATTCTACCTTGGCATTTAAATTCTTTATGTATCTCACATCATATGAGAGGACTTTTGGGTACTAGATGGAAAAGGGCCTAAGTAGAGCCTACCATATTAAAGCCAACAGTCCCAGGATTCCATGCCAGAGGAGAGAGGTCTCCTGAGCCGTGTCAGCTGGAATCTGTACTTCCAGAGTCTTTCTTACCAAAGAGATATTGGCAAAATTTATGCTCCTGAAACTATCCTCCTCGTTGTTTCTAACAGATAAGCTACAGGCCTCTTGCAAGTATTAAAAAAATCTTAAGTTTTTTGGTGGCAATAAATTTTACATTTGAAATATTCCGGAAGAGGGGTTTTCTATGTTCTGTCTGGCATGTTACTCCATTTTTAAATTTCTTCTTAGCAGTCTTTGTCAAACCACAAATAGAAGGGTGGGGCTCAACTCTGCCTAAATGTAGGACAAATAAAACAGGCTGTGGCCTACTCATCTCTACCTGGTGGTGGGGGTGCATCTGGCAATCAAAGAAGCTTCAGAGACCCCTCAGAGAGAAGGTTACACACACTCTTAAACACTTCCTTAGTTCCTCTCTCATCAATCCCACTGTGGGACAAAGAGGAGAATAGGTTTTGGCAGGATTAAGGTAAGAACAAAGTCACAACACAATCTAAAATATCCATGCTGAGGGCAACAGTAAACCAGGATAGACTAATTATCTCACAGTCTACAATGCTGAACCTTGAAATGGAAGGATAAGAAAAGTGTGTCCTCAGACTTCTCCAAAGTTTAGAAACAAGTACTGCTTGATAAATGATTTGTCCAAGATGAGAGAGTGATTGGGGTAAAGGCAGGGTCAAACCCAAGGCCGCTGGCTCTGCCCAGTTTGCTCCCATCAGGCCTTGACAACATAGCCACCGTGCTGGCACTTACACTCCAGAGGCCATTCTTTCAATCTTTATAGACAAAAAATATATGGATTCAAAATATCTTCAAACTGTAATATGCTGGAGTTGGGAGTGGAGGCAAGGGAAGGGTGTATCCTATCCTCCCGAAAAACAGGTTCCTACTCTTAAGAGTCTGGAAGGCCAATGAAAGTCCCTCAAATATGAACTGTGTGAGATTAGAAAGACCAACTATATGTGTCTGCCAAAATACATTTCCATTACCATGGTATAATAAGAAACATGCATTCGGTCTTGGTTCCTGGTTCTTGGCACAGAGCTCCTAAAACACATGGAGTTTCCTGACTGATGGGTGTGTCTTCTGTTATTCGTCATGAGCTCCATTAGACCACACCCAAGTTTCTGATAAGGAGGGGCCTCTAGATAGTTTCAGGATGGGGGCTGGTCACCTGAGGAACCAACCACAGGACTACAGGGTTAGAACTTTCAGCCCATCCCCAACCTTTGGGGAAGGAGCGGGGCTGGAGATTTAATGGATCATGACTAAGTAATGCAGCCTCAAGAAACACTCTTCAACACAGGTTTGGAGAGCCTTGGGTTGGTAAACACCTGCAGGTGCTGGGAAAGCGGCATGTCCACAGAGGGCATAGAAGCTCCATGCCCCTGTCCATAAACGTTGCCATATGCAGAGATCTTCCATCTGACTGGCCCTGAGTTATACCTTTATAGAAAAACTATAATCATAAGTCTAATGTTTTCCTGAGTTCTATGAATCCATTCTAGTGAATTACCAAACCAGAGGGGGTAGAGGGTTATGGGAACCCCCCCAAATTTTCAGTCTTTCAGGCAGAAGTAAGAGTAACTTGGGGATACCCAAGACTTGTGGCTGGCATCTGAAGTGGAGGGGGGGCAGTCTTGTGGGACTGAGTCCTTAATTTATGGGGTCGACACTAATTCAGACTAGCTAGCATCAGAATTTAATTGAATTGCAGAATACCCAGTTGGTAGCAGAAAACTGTTGTTAGAACAAACAGAGCAATTACAGTCTGAAAGAAGTGCCTTAGAAAGGTGAGGACATACTTCTTCAGAGCTTCTTGCAGACATGTAAAATAGCAACCTGGGAACTCCAGTTGCATTTCAGGAGAGGCCCGCTGCACAGAAGGACCTCAGGGCTGGAAGGCTGCCATCACTGGCCTTCACAATTATGATTACATGAGGTTATGACATCCAGTGACTTTTGTTCACTATTTTCAACAACTGCTTATCAAGTGTCTGCCATATGCTGGACACTATACTAGACATTGAAACAGGTAAACTGAAACTTGCCAAGGGATAAACACAGTCAATTTTGATGGGAAAGATTATATTTAGACTTTCTAGACTAAACTATGTACAGAAAGTCAGGACTCACAGAAATCACCCCAAAGTGTTACTGAAAACTAGCCAGAAAGTGCAGACTTGGGTTTCTTGCCCCCACCCATCCAACTCCCCTCACCAACGAAACCCCATGCTCCTCCCACTGCTGTTCCTTCCCTCTCTTTCAGGAGCTGATCATATTCTGCCTGACCCTTAAATGTCAGCACTACTAAAGGGTTCTTACTTGACTATCTGAAGTCCTAGCCCCCTCGATGCAGCAGGGACTAGCCAACTACAGGGAGGCTGAGTGGTCAGGATGGAAGGTAGAACTCAGGGCCAGGGCTGGATTCCCTCTGGAGCCAGTGGGAGACACAAAGGGCATGAGAAGGGGAAAGCTGGAGACTACAGGAGAGGCTACAGTCCTTAGCAGGGAGACACTGACTTCAAGGAACAAGAAGAAGAGACAAGAGTCAGGGTCAGAGTCAAGAGCTGAGTCATGGGGAGCGAAAGTAGTACCAGTCAGGACTAGGGAAGAGTGACTACCCCCAATGGTGAACACTGCACAGTAGAACATTTTATGGACTCACCCGTGCACGACATGTGTTACAGGCTCAGTGGGCCCTTTCACATCTATATCTAGACACATCTCCCTGTTGAGCTAGCTGAATGCTTGTCATCACTACTGAATAGCATATGGACTTCATAAATGTAACTTGTCATAGCCTGATAACTGCCTTCACCACAGATCGGCCACTCTTCCCATAAACCTGCTACTTCTCAAGCCAGAAACCATGGAGGCACCTAACTGCTTCCCCTCTCTTACTCCTCTGTGCTCAATAATGCAGCCTGACCTCCCTGGCAGCCAGCCCTGCCTGCGCCTGAATTCAGTTCCTCTCCATTACACGGGTTTCTGCAGTCCCCTTGTTGTATATTGGTTTAATGTTATTTCAAATGTACTTGTTTATGACTGAAGTGAAGTTGTTTTAATCTGTTATGACCAAAAAAAAAGTTTCTTTGATATAAGAATGAAGTAAGTCTTGTCAAGATGTCATCATTCTGTATCTGTTGCTGCTGATAAGCAGTTAGCAACCAGTTGCTAAGGAGCTTCTGCTTATCAATAAGAACACATAGAGAAGCAACTGTGGCAAGGGGACTGTGAGTACTGAGAGTCTGTGAGCACTATTTGATGTGGAGCATTCACTCCTGTCTTGGCAAGGCACTCCTTGTAGACAGTGGTGATGGCACAAGAGCCCCGAGAAAGAGATCAGCCCGCTGACCAACATAGGTGGCTTCATTCCCCAGCAACATGCTCTAGCAACAGAGCAGTTTTGGTTTTGCACTGGAAATCTGGAACTTAGTCAGTTGGTCACAGACTCTCCCAAGTGCCTCCTCATAAAAAAGGTACACTTCATATGGAATTTGGACTTTATTACTTCATCTCTCCTTGCCTAAAACATACTATGATTAATCTGGCATTTGTTTGGAACATGTTATTTCCTTATTTGCCTTATTAAGAGTTATCCTGTATGCTGTTGGCTTGTTAAATTATAATTCTCACAGCGAACCTGTGCTAAATAAATTGCTGGCAAAGACAACTCAGTTTCTGAGCATGACTAATGCTGCCTCCCGAAAACAAAACTAAACCATGCCTCTAACTGGTCCCCCAGCCTCCGACCATCTACTATCGACATGCCTACTGCAAATCTATCAAATATTCACATGAATAGAATTCTTCGATGTCTTCCGATTGCCTCAGGATAAAACCCAACACTTTATCAGGATAAGACTTCATGTCTCATTCCTCCCTCATTCACACCCAAAGCTACAGCCATTACAAGTGGGTGGCCATTCTGGGAACTTACTGTGTTCATGTCTGTTTCTGGGTCATGTGCTTGCTCCTCTCTCTGTCCACCTCTTCCCGTTCACTTGGTGATATTCCACCCATGGCCTGTTGGAGAGCTCAGTCCAGCATCCCCTCCCTTCAGAGCAGATGCTCTTCCCCACTACCCATAACACCTGAGCATACTGTAGCCTAATACTATCATCTTTATGAAGCTGAGTGGCTCCCAAAATAGGCTGTGATTTCTTAATATCAGGACCATGGTTTTTATTTTAGTGTGTCGGGATCATAACAGTACCTGGCACCAAGGAGGCAATCAATGAATATCTGTTGAATGACAGAATGACAAAATCACTCCATGTTGCCTTTGACAGAGTGGAGGACTTAGGTAAAGGAGGTGCCATTTGGACTTAAGGAGAAGTGTAGGAAGTGCTGAGAATGTCAGCTGAAAAGGTCACAGAGGCAGAGGCTCACCCACCCTTCCAAATGGGTCAGAAGGGTGGCTAAATGTATAAGCAACATGAAAGGAGTCTCCTGCTAGACACAGGCTTTGATGTTAAGCAGCTTACATTTCAGCATGGTCCACACATAAGCCTGTCCTGAGTCTTAGACTTACAGTCTGAACTGCGCATAGCAGTGAGGCTCTTAGCAAGGGAGGGAGATCAGAAACCAACCTCTCTGTGGGATGCAGATTTCAGCAGGCTGTGCTGCCCAATAACAGTCCTTGTTTTGTTGTTCATAGGTGGAACATGGCAGCTGACTCATTCTAATTCCAGGGCTATTTAATTCTCCATGGTCCTTCTCCGCTGATGGCAAGGAGAAGAGGACAGGTACCAAGAGCAGTTCCTAAAGCCCTACCTGTGAGGGTGAAAGATAAAACCAGCAGGCTAAGGTAGAATGATGCTCTAGCCCCCTAGGGGTTCACAGGGAAGTTCACTTCCATGGGTTTCCTTCTGAAACTCAGTGTAGAAGAATGATTCACCAACCTGTGCTAAAGGGTATGTTCTGGCCTTGGGTTTAAGTTCAGGATGTTTCACAGATGGCTTAGTACGTAGCTGATGTGAAAAAGGCAGTTAAAGCATGCTGCTCACAGAAGTAAAATTATTTTCTCCTTCAATAGCCCCTTAATGTCCACTTCTCTAAGGTTCTATGCTCCTCATTCTACCAGATGGGGTGACTGCTTTACAACAATTTAAATGTTAAGTAAGCTGGCATTATAAAGTACTCAAAACAATACCTGGCACACACTAAGTGCTATATAAGTGTCTCTTTAATAAATCTTTACAAAGTTAAATCAGCAAGGATAATGGTAAGGCACAATTTTCTTACAGAATGCCAAAAAAGATTGAAGAAATGATGCAAATGGAGGAAACAAGTAAATAGGAGGGGTTCAATCTACTTCAGAGTTTGAAGGCCTTTCATAAGTTTATCTGACTCAACTCACGGCCC
Source organism: Eidolon dupreanum (assembly GCA_028627145.1). Lineage (NCBI taxonomy): Eukaryota > Metazoa > Chordata > Mammalia > Chiroptera > Pteropodidae > Eidolon > Eidolon dupreanum. The sequence goes on from CM053504.1 coordinate 45,012,483, forward strand.
AGTCAGATTTACTGATCATTTTCCTCTTCGGCCTCTAAGTTTTATATCATGATTAAACAGCTCATTGTAATTCCAAGATTATTTTTTAAATTCACCCACTTTAACTTTTATGGATTTGTTATTTTACATGTAAAACCTTGTTCCATTTTGAATCCGCTTTCCCTTATAAGTAGCTAATTACCCTTAAATGATTTATTGAACTATCCTTTTTTACATCATTTAAAATATCATCTTTATCACATAATAAATCTTCCCATGTATTTTATCCTATTTCTTGATTCTCTACTTTGTTCACTGATTTTCTGTCTAGTTTTGTGACAATACTACATTGTTTTATCACTAAATCATTCAAATACATTTCTTTATCTGCTGAGATTAGTCCCTCCAATACTATTTTTGCCTGTTTTATTTTTCTAAATGAATTTTAGGATCATTCTGTAAAGTCTTTTAAAATGTTATTTTGGTAATTTGACTGGAATCTCAGTGAATTCATGATTGATTTTAGAGCAAACTGACATTTTTATTATGTCTTGCCATAGAGTTGTAAAGTTTTATCTATACAGGTCTTGCTCATTTCTTGCTGAATTCATTCCTTGGATTTAAAATACTTCAAAAAATTTTAAATGACACATACACCAAAAACTGCTGTTTACTAGATATTTATATTTGTACTGCTATTATAAAGAGTGTTTTAACATCTACTTGATTTTTTAATTATTTATTATTTGTATAGAGGCAAACAATAATTATTCAGTAGAAAATCATTGTTTTCCTATCCTGCCTGCAATTAAAGAAATTCACAGGAAAATGAGGAGCATATTTTTCATGTCTCAGATTGGCCCAAATGAAAAAGTTTAATATCTGCAGTGTTGAAGCATGGAGAAAGAGGAATGCTCACACAATGCTAGTAGGATAACCATGTGATTTCAAAGAGGTCATGGTTAACTGTAGAACAACCACATCTAGAAAGTTTTCAGGCATCTTAGAGCAGATGCACAAAAGTCCTCATTTTTCCAGAAAATTACATACGTTAAAAAAAAAACTTTGATGCTAAAAACAAGGAGACGAAATAAGGATAAGCATCCAAGATTCCTGTAGTCCTCTCTGTCACGTAACAATCATAACTAAGCCTTCTCATCTTCGAAAAACATAGCATAAAATTTTTAGGATATCATTCTCAGGTGTGCTCTACAGATACCTATCCCAGTGATTATTTGGGACCTGTTAGAAATGGAGGTCCCTGTGCCCCAGACCTACTGAACCATAACATCTATTGGGCAAGCCCCAGAAATATGGACTTTAGCAACTTTCCAACAGCTTCTAATGCACTCTAAAGCTTGAGAAAAACACTTTTAGGGGGTGGTCTGTAAAATGTTGAGTTCTGTATTTTTGCAGTCTATTCATAATCTGTCACTATGAAGTCCAGAGTTTTGAGATATGTATTAAAACGACTATATCTAAGACATAACATAACATATAGTCATGCTCTATATAACAACAGTTCAGTCAATGACAGACCACACATAAAATGGTGGTTCCATATTTTTATGGAACTGGAAAATTCCTATCACCTAGTGATGTCATAGCTATTGTAACATCATAGCACAAAGGGTACAAAAACCAAAAAGGCTGTGGTTGAGGTGGCAAACAACTTGAACCTGGTATGGATGAGGATGACACTGAGGAGTTCCTCGAGGTAATGGTTCTTGAGGAACCGATTAATAATTATTAGAACTAAAATAGAAATGCCTAGGTGAAAAAGAGGTAAAAAAAAAAAAAAAAAAGCACAGGAGAAAAGAATAAAACCCCCAATAAAATTCACAGTGAAGGGTTTAGCAGAAGCTGTCACAGACCTCAACAAGCTCCTTAAAAGTTTGAAAACATGGACCTCAACACTCAAAGGTTTTCATTAATACAGAGGAATGTTCATGGTGTATTATCTGCTTATAAGCAAATCCATGATGAAAAGAAGAAACAAGCCAAGCAAATCACCAGAGATATTCTTCTGAAAAGAGTGGCATCTCCTCAGGCTGGTCCTTCAGGAGGTATTCCAGAAGAAGGCATTGTTATCATAGAAGATAATAGCTCCACGCAAGTTACTGACCCTAAAGACCTTCCAGTGGGACAAGACATGGAAGTGGAAGACAGTAATGTTGATGATCCTTACCCTATGTAGGTCTAAGCCATTGTGTGTGTCTGTGTTTGTTTTTAACAAAAAAGTTTAAAAAGTAAAAATAAATAAATAAATAATTTTAAAAATAGGAAAGTGTGTTTATAGAATAAGGATATACAGAAAGAAAGTACATAGCTATACAATGTGTTTGTTTTAAGCTAAGTGTTATTACAAAAGAATCAAAAATCTTTTTTTAAGTTTGTAAAGCAAAACTGTTACAGTAAACTAAAATTAATTTATTACTGAAGAAAGAAAAATGTTTTTTATAAATTAAGTGTAACCTAACTGTACAGTGTTTATAAAGTCTACAGGCCTTCAGTCACTCACCGCTCACTCACTGACTCACTCAGAGCAACTTCTAGTCCTGCAAGCTCCATTCATGATAAGTGCCCTACAGGGGTATCATTTTTTATCTTTTATATTACACTTTTACTGTACTTTTTTATGTATTAGGTGCACAAATACTTACCATTGTGTTATAATTACCTACAGTATTCAATACAGTAGTATCAAGCTGTACAGCTTTGAGCCTAGGAGCACTGGCTGTACCATACAGCCTGAGTGTGTATTAGGCTAAACTAGGTTTGTGTAAGTGCACTGTGATTTGAACGCAAGGATGAAATTGCCTAACAACACGTTTCTCTGAACACACCCCTTCGTTAAGCAATGCGTGACTGTACATTTCTCAGGCACCATTTTACAAGTGATAAAATTAAAGAATAGTAGCCTCATGAGCTCTTCACAAAAGAAATCTTCTGGTGGTTCAGGTAGGTTCTAGCATGCATATTAAATTTCCAAAACATCATAACAGCAACAAGCAAGCACTTTACATTCTCCCAAACTCCTAGAATACAGCAGTTAACATTTCATTTAAAAATGTTTGCCCTATATTTTTACTCTCTGATCCAGCCATAGCCCCAATTCCAAGGTCAGGCTTAAACAACCAAGTAGGCCATGGGTAAGCAGCAAGACAACAGTGAGCAAGAGATGGCTGTTAAATGTCTGATAGAATTCTTTTTTGTCAAAACCATCCCACATGTTTAAGGTATTCTAGCCAAAAGCAATGGAAATTATTCAAAACATTCCATCAAACTCCAGCAGAGAAAGGCTGCAGGCTCTCTGCAGAGGCTGCAGAGTGCCATGAAGCAGTCCCGGTCTTCCCTACTCCCTCAGGCAGCCACTAAAATGAATAATCGGGGCTTGTTGTGCTCCTGTTAGCTCATATTTTCCCTAAATACCCAAAATATTTGGGTACCACACAGATGAGGCAACCATTTTAGCAATAATTAAAGCAGCAAAATCTGTTTAAAATGCTAGTTCTTTTAGATACTCAGATTGGTTTGCCTGTGAGGTAGAACTAAAACTAAAATGAATTCTTTTAAAAAAGAATAATTACCACTTTTGTATTTAATATCTGATTGGATAACACCACTTTACAGTGATCTAAGCACTTACAGTTAAAGCATTTGACATGTGTACCCTGGGAAGAATTTCTGTTCCCATGGGGCCTTGCCTCCTTATTAATGTGTGTCCTTAACTGCTATTCACCTGTGGACAAATTCCTGGTGTCAAATTCTAACAAGCGGTGTCATGTTCTTGCCGCAGGCTTAAATGGATTGTTTCTCATTAAAAACGTCAGAATTTGAATCAAATGAGGACTGAACAGAAAACATGGGTTCTCTAGGGGGACCTGGCCATTCCTTTGCCTCTTAATACGCCTTCTCCCGACAAAAAATTTAAGCTAGTTCTAAAGATGCCAGAGAGAATCACTAGAAAGAATCATTAGCTCCAAATCCTCTGGGCAGAATCGAATCAGCTTCCATTTTCTCTTTGTGGTTAAGAAATTATCCTCTCTCATGGAGCCTCCTTATGAGATGCAATATGAGATGCATGATGGTCAAGAACATCAGCTCTGGCACAGACTACCTGGATTTAAAGCTGGGCCCCACACTCTCTTAGCTACAGGACCTGGGACAAGCTCCTTAATCTCTGTGCCTCATCAGTGAGATGGGAGAATGACTGTAACTCTTTCATAGGATTGTGAAGGTTAATATATACTACTTATAATAGTACTGGCACATATGAGCATTCAGTTCAGGTTGGCAATGATAATAATGATGATGATGATTAACTTGCTTTCAGTCTACTACCTAAGTAAACAGTCTATAAATATAAGTAAATATTGTGCCATTTGAAAGTAATCACTGAGATAGCCATAACTCTTAACAGAAGTTAACATTTTGAACTTATGAAACTTTAGACAGCACGTAAAGTGAAAGGGAAAAGATTATTGTATCTTATAAGAAAATCCCCAGGAACAAAGCTTATCATTTAGCTTAGTCATACATCAGTTGATGATTTTTTAAAACATTCTCTTCCCCACAGTTAAAGAAGGTTAGAATGAGACATGTGGTTCTGGATTAGAGTCATCAAAATGAACTTATGTTTATCCTAATCTAGATATAAATGGTTAGATATAAAAATAATTGCAGATATATGTGTATACTCGAGTTAGTACACATACATATATTATCTACTTCTGTTCACTGAAGGGGCATAAACCCAATGACACCCCAGTAGCAACAAGCACACCCAGCTCAGATCTTGGTTTCTAAATATCATTCTCCAATGAAAGGAACTAGGGCTACTTGGAGACATGGCTGATTCTAGGACAGTAGCCTAAAATATATAAGATGGGCTTGAAACATCTTGTTGTCCCAAAAACTAAGGAAATGCTCAAAAATCTAAATAATAGGTATATGTTGAAGGGACACAGGAGCCAACAGAAAAAGCTGCCAGTGGCCAAAGCTGGAACATTTTGAGCAACAAATTAAATAACACAGTACCACATTATAACTCAAAGTATAAAATAAATATCTATGAGTCTATACTGATAAAAATAAATGATTGAATAAATTAATTAAGGGGAGAAAAGAGTCAAATTTCACCTGCAAAATCCCAAAAAAATTTATGTAGGTAACTTCCTCTCGAGGAGGTGGAGCTGTGCATTGAGTCTTCCCTCCAAGGAGTACAGTAGGCAGCAGTCCACAACCTTTCTGGCACCAAAGACCGACTGGTGCTCCTATGAGAATCTAATACCTGATGATCTGAGCTGAAGCTGAGGTGGTGATGCTAGAGCTGGGGAGCAACTGTGGATACAGATGAAGCTTTACTCACTTGCCAGCCACTCACCCCCTGCTGTGTGGCCCAGTTCCTAGCAGGCCACGGACCAGTACTGATATGCAGCCCGAGGGGTTGGGGACCCCTGCAGTAGGGAAAAGGAGGGGGAAACTTTATAGTGAAGAAACCTGACAACCACTACCTCAACCTGGTGATCAAGGTCAATATCATCAGTGGTAAGTCAAGTTAATAACATGAACCCTTGATATGTTTAAATATGATATGATAAAGTAATAAAAATAGCACTTCACCTCTGTGGTCTTCCTCCCAAAAACACACCCAGTCTAATCATGAGAAATACATGAGACAAACCTTAATAAAGAGACGCTCTCCAAAGTACCTGACTAGTACTCCTTAAAATGTCAAAAACAGAGGAAGTCTGAGAAACTATCACAGCCCAGAGGAGCCTAAAGAGACACAACAGCTAAATATAATATGATATTCTGGATGGGATCTTAGAACAAAACAAATAAAAAAAGGATATTAGGAGAAAACTAATGAAATCTGTGTAAAATGTGAGCTTTAGTTAATAATAAAGTATCAATACTGGTTCCTTAATGTGACAAATTTACCAGAGTAATAGAACGTTAACGATAGGGGAAGCTGAGTATGAGGTATATGGGAACTCTCTGTACTAACTGCAACTTTTCTGTAAATATAAGACTATCCTAAAATAAGTTTAAATATTCTTTTAAATCAGCCATAAAAATAAACACCCCCAACACACACACCTTCACCACATGCAGATATGGGTCTGACACTCCCCTAATTCTCACCAGACCACAGCGCAGCACACACATCTACACCCACACCACGTGCTCTCATAAAATCTTCTCTGGGGCCAACAAATATTGGTTAAAGAGGTTCCAGACCATATCATAAGTCCAGGCTATTTATTAAGACTTATGATGAAGCCATAATAATAATTTAGTGTTGTATTGGTAATAAGAATGGATAAGTAGGCCACTGGGACAGAATAAAGCCCTAGAAATAGGCCTGTGCAGATGGTACACAAGATACATGGCAGAGGCAGTACTGCATATCAGTGGAGAAAGAATGGACTTGATAGCCAACAATACTGAGACAACTAGATATCTATTTGGAAAAATTAGCAGCATATGTAAAAGCAATTCCAAGTGAATCAAAGACAAATAGGAAAACAAAAACTATAAAGTTTTTAAAGGATCATCAAAATAGGGAAATATATTCATTATCTTGGGGGTATGGAAAGATTTCTTATATAAGACTCATGCTTCCTCCCTCTTCTCCCCCTCAAAAAAAAAAAACTGGATAAAGAAAAAATATTGATAAATTCTATTACACAGAAAGTAAGGACTTCTGGCAATGGAAAGACAACATAAAATGAAAAAACGAGACATAAATTTAAAGAAGATATTTCAACACATACATATGACAAAGGGATAGTAACAAACATATATATTTTAAAATCCTATGAATAAACAAGATTAAGGTAAATGACCCAATAGAAAAAGTGGTAGACTTGAACAGGCTCTTCACATAAGAGGAAACCTGATTGAATGGCCAAAAAATATATATAAAAAGGTGCCAACTTCATTGGTAACTGGGAAAATGCAAACTGAAATTACTATCTGATATCACTCCACACTCTAACATCTTATAGTACAAGACTTGGCGAAACAGGAAGCCTCATGCAGCACTGGTTTCGGCTTTGGAAAACACTGGCATTATCTAGTAAAACTGAGCATGTGCACACTCAATGATTCAGCAGTTAAACTCTTAGATACTCAAATCTAGAGAAATGCTTACATGTGGCACTGGGAGATATATAAAAATGTTCAAGAAGCAATGTTTGTCAAGAAGCAATAGTAACACCAAACCAGAAATAACTCAAATATCCATCGATAGTAAGATGGATAAACTGTTACACTCATAAAACAGAACAGTATACATTCATTTAATGTACAAACTATAGCTAACATTCATTGGGATGAATCTCCTAGGCACGTTGCATGCAAGAGATAAGTCGTCATATAATACATATAGGGTTATTCCATTTATATAAAGTTCATGAACAGGCAAACCTAAATCTATTATTTAGAAATGCAAACATGAGCGGTAAAGAATAAAGAAAACAAAGAGATTATCACAAAAGTCAAAATAGTAGTTACTCTGGGTGGAGAAAGGGGATATGACTGGGGAGGGAGGCTCACTCAGTTTCATAGCTGGTCATTTTATTCTTTAAAATTCATGTTATTCTTTAAAATATACATAAATGTTGTACAGAGTCTTCATTAAGAATACTTTATAATTGAGAAAGAAAGATTCCAGATGCTCTCACTTGGCTCCCTGGAAAGCTCAATCTTTAGTTCCTGGCCTCCCACCTGACAACAGTGAACAGATGCAGGCTCAGCCCTCGCAAGGAATCAGAAGGCAGAAACAGGAAGGCGATCTCAGAGGGCAAACAGAATTTTGATAGCACAGCCTCTACTCTGCCTCCTCAGCTCATGGGAAGAAAATGCTGGGTGCATTTTAACATGGCCATGATATTTCCAGACCTTCTGGTGGCTTTTGATGCTCATTGGCTTTTGTGCTTTTAGTATATGGAATAAGTTGAATTTCTGTTATGCAGTATCTCAAGTTCTTTCATTTGATTTATATTTATTTTTAAAGAAACTCCTATATCCATTTTTGGCCTACTATTAAGATTGGAATGAGTATTGGAGTCACATGTAAGAAATAAAAGCAATCTATGCATTCTTAGTAAAAAAAAATATATTTTTAACTATATTTTTAATCTGCTAAAGACCTCAACTTTATTTAAACAACAAATGCCTGATGATTTCTCACCCCGTTGATGGAAGCTGTAGAACAGGAACTTAGGCTGCAAAATCCAGCTCCCACCTCAGGTTCTAGCTCTAGATTGCACAGGAAATTGCATGAATCTTTACTTGCTCAAGAATCTAGAAACACTCCCACAGCCTACTTTGACGTTGGCAAATAGGTGTCATTTCTTTAATCGGTAGTGAGGACATGGAGCATTGTGTTAAGAAGAAGTCTGAGGTCACAAAAGACTCAGAAGACAGTGTCATGGGTATGAAAGGAGGGAAGCAGGAGGCAGGAGCACCCGGTATTTGCCATCCTGGCCCACCATATTAAGCCCAAACCACTCTGCACACTTTTAAGCCAATCATAAACTATCCCCTCACTATCCAGCTATCTTTCCCCCATTCTCCAGGTCAAGTACTCTTGATGTCCCCTCCCCCAAAACACTTGTCAAACTCCTTCCCACTTTCACATCTTTTGTTCATTATCTTCCCTTCCTGGAATTTCCTCCCACTGGATTCATCCTGAATTCCCTGCTTGTCACACATTTCATACATGAGCCTTTCCAAATCACTCTAGATGACTACAGACTTCCCCTTTCCTGAATTCCTTTGCCCTTTTTGCACCACAAGTTTTGGAATTCTATTAAATATAGTCTTATACTGCTCACTAGATATTTTCTTCCCATGAGTACTACTCTTGGCTCCCCAAAGAGCCAAAAGGAAAATATTTTCTTCGCTTTTCTTGTACTTCCCATAGGACTTTCTGCACACATAAGAACTATCAAAAATTATTTTCTAATTGAATGACTGAAAACTGATAGGACAAATATCCTTCCTTCCATTCCACCCAAGTTTCACTTCTACCCCCAAATGCTCCTTTCCTGGAGTACAAGCTCTACTCCAGGGAAAAAGTCTTGACTCACCAGCAGCAGTCCCACCAATCTCTCTCACTTTTTCTTTAGAGAGAGCAAAGTGTTGATATAAGATCTTAAAGCCCTTAAGTCTATTCTTAGAAGAGGCTAGAGAACATCATCCCTGATGATCTCTTTGGCTGTATTTATGGGGGAGGGGAGGAACCGTGGGCAGAGAGGGCCAACCATAGAAAAGCCACCCCTAGGTCATTACCCACCATTTCTGAGTAGAAAGTTCCTCATTTTCAAACCCCTAATTTCCACTATCACTCTGCTGGGTAACTTCCCACTGCTACCATTTGCAAGATAAAATAAATTAGGCCTGAGAGCTTTTCTCTCACAGCACTTCTACATGTTTCTCCCTCACCCTGACTGATTCACAGCCCTAAAGATGCCAACAAGGGGTGGAATCCCAAGGAAAAGACAACAGGAGATCCCTGAGCAGGTCAAATTAGAATCCTTTTGAGTAAGGCCAACATCCAAATGATTGAGCAAGTCAGGAAGAGTTCCTAATTAAGAGAGATCAAATTGCTGCTTTTGGATCCTGAGTGATGATAAGCTCCTATTTCCATTCTCATGAGACCTAAAAGGTAAGAGGCAAGCCCAGGCAGGTGTGGCCTCTCAGTCAGAGACCTGCAAAAATTACACAAAGAGACCCAGCTGGGTTCCAAAAGTCCCTTCTTCCCTACCATAAGCTCCTATCACCTAAGGCAATGCTTTTCCAAGTATGGCCAAGGACCACTTACAAAAGAAGCACTTTTTAAAATGCATATGTGCCCAGTCTCCTGCTGCCTATTAAATCAGAATCTCTGGAGCTTGATCCTGGAACCTGAATTTTTAACAAGTGTCTTACATGATTTTTATGTTCATGGAACTTTTTAAATTACTGAAGCAAGGTGATCTATTTCATTTTTTTCTTTTCAAGACTTCTTTGCCCCATTCTTCCACCAGGCCCAAGATAAGGCTGTGCAGTCTCTCTCTGGGCTCCTCAGATTTTCTGAAAAGGTTTCTTTTCTATCTAGACCTCAGACCAAAAATGCCCTCCTTATGGCCACTGGAATCAGCCCCAGGCAACACGTTATTGGTTCAGAAACTCAGTGACTGACTCACGTCAGCTTTTCCTGCCATCTGAGTTAGGCAAATCACTCCACATACTCTCTGCTCTGAGCTGTCCTTGCTCTTCAAGTCAGCTGTTACCCCACTCCTGCACAATCATTTCAGTTGATGTTCTCTTATTTTCTTTCAACCTCATATGTCCCTAAAATGTCCCCAATTTTGTAATCCCTACCTCAGCATCAGCAGATGGCAGGGAGAAGGGGACAGCTCCGTTTGCCAGGTCTCATTAGGAACAGCACACTCTCCTCCCCGGGGTCGTTACCAAAGCTTCTCTCCAAGGCAGATCCTCACAGAGGAGGAAGATGAGTGGCAGGAAAGGAGGGAAGTGACATCCACTGAGCACCTACTGTGTGCAAGCTTCAGACAGCCTTCTTATATACAGTATACCAATTCCAGTTTGCTTCATCACCTTAGATTCATGGAAACTACACATTACTCCAATGTCACAATAATTTGCGCACAAGGAGATTTTTGTCTAGAGTTGTCCAAGATATTGAGGAAAATTTCTCACAAAGATCAGGAGTCTTTAAGAAAACTAACTAAACTAGAAGTCCTGAATTCACTGGACCAGATTCTTCTGAATGCCTTTCACTCTGAGTAGTATACTCAGACCTTTGTACCACCTTCTGGAACATGCGTGGATATGAAACATACTGACCCAATGATTGAGCATCTCCTCTATGAAGCACTTCTGCACACAAATGCCTCAAGTGGGCTGAGTCAAGTTCAGGAAGTTAATTCCATTTAAATTCCAGTACCCTCTCAAAATACACCAGGCAAACTTAGCGCTTCTTAAGAATTTATAAGCTTACACAACCAGTCTGTTAAATGAGACCAATTCCACCTACACACACACACACACACACACACACACACACACACACACACACCCTATATACTTTCCCTCTCCAATGAAAAATAAAATAGTCTTCTGACAATTATAGGAGAGCAAAGTGTTTTAGGATTAGAGCAAAAGAAAGTCAAGCTCTACATAAGGTCTAGGGTGTAGAGATTTGGCTAGCTCCCCAGAAAAATCATACCAGCAGGCAGAAATCTGGAGCAGCCAGACTGGTTGACTGAGAACCTGATTCCAATGCCATGGAAAGCTGTCAACAAGCAGATGCCCATTAAGGTCGCAGGCCCAAACATTTATCAGACTAGTGGAGGAAAGTTTAGACTCTGGATACAGACCAGTAAGTACATCGTCTTCCCCTTTTCTGCTTTCCTAAGTGGGAATTTTTAATATAGTTATCTGATTCTTCTTTTGTACATTGTTTGTTCTAGAGATAAATTCATCATTTGCCCCAGTGTGCTTACCAAACTTTATTTAACTATAAGTAATACATATAATATGCATAAAATATAACATTGTTTTAATATTTAGTTATTATTTTGTCTCAATCAAATTTTTGTTAATTGAACATTTTATAGAGGTAATTATAGATTCACTTGCTGTTAGTTATAAGACAATATCAAGAGACTCACTGTACACTTTGCCCAGGTTCCTCAAATAGCTACATTTCGCAAAACTATAATATAATAATATCACAAACATTGATTCGCTCTTTCTTATTCAGATTTCCTCAGTTCTACTAGTCTACGTGTGTGTCTGCGTGTGTGTGTGTACCTGTAAAGTTCTACACCATTTCATCACCTCTGTAGGTTCGTGTGCCTACCACCACAGAAAAGATACTGAACAGTTCCAACATGACAAGGATCTCTCACCTTGCCCTTTTATAACCATGCTTGCTTTCCTCCCCTTCCCCGCCCACATCACCCATCCATAACTATAACTTCTGGCAACCACTAATCTGTCCTCTATTTCCAAAATATTTTCATTTCAAAACATTACATAAATGGAATCAGACACGATGAAACCCGTGGCACTGGCCTTATTCACTCAGCATAATTCTCCTAGAGGTTCGCCCAAGTTACACGTATCAGTGGTTTGTTCCTTTTTGTTGCTGAGTAGTATTCCACAGTATGACTGCACTAGTTTGGCCATTTATCTTTGGAAGGATATCTAGGATGATTCCAGTCTGAAGCTATTGCAAATAAAGGCTTCTATAAATATTCATGTGCAGGGTTTTGTGTAAATATAAGCTTTCATTTCTGTGGGACGGATGTCCAAAAGTGCGATTGCTGGGCCATATGGTAATTGTATATTTAGTTTCAAAAGAAATTGCCACACTATTTTCCAGAGTGGCTGTAACATTTTATATTCACACCATTAATGTGTGAGTGATCCAGTTTTTCTCCATCCTCATGTGTTTGTTGATGGCTTCTAATTTAATTCCACTATAATCTAAATATATACTTTGTATGATTTTAATTATTTTAAATTTATCAAGGTTTATTGACTGGCTTAGTATATGGTCTATCCTGGAGAATGTTTCATGTGAACTTGAGGCTAATAAGTTTCTAATCCTTATTTTTATACTTGCTGTTCTCCCTTAGAGAGAGAGAGAGGAAGCAAACCTAAGGTGGAGGACCTTCTACAGACTACAGTTACATGCTGCTTAATGATGAGGATATGTTCTGAGACATGCATCGTTAGACAATTTTATTGTTGTGTAAACATCATAGAGGGCACTTACACAAACCTAGATGGTACAACCTACTGCACACCTAGCCTACATGGCATAGCCTATTGCTCTGAGGCTACCAGCCTGTACAGCATGTTACTGTACAAAACAACACGAGACTAAATCCAGCACAAGAGAAAATGATATGAAATTGGAAGTAACTGTAACTGGGCATGATATTTCTCTGTATCTAGAAATGTTCTAAAATTAGATGTGACGATGACTATACAACTCTATAAATGTACTAAAGTGTATTAAAACAAGTAGATTTTATGGTTTATAAATTATCTCAATAAAAATTAAAAATTTAAATTATATATTAATACATGTTTAAAAATTAAAATTTTACGAGCATCAAACTAATATTTTTCATTGACTTAAGTAGAGGTTTGCAGGAGAATTGCAAAGGGAGTCATTTCTTCCTGCGTGATCCAATAATCGGTAGCATTTAAAATAATGTTGAGTATAACAAAAGATACACATTTCACACTTTAAACCACAACTGCATGATCTTGAGAAGCCACACTTAGATTTTGAGGCCAACTAGAAGAGAAAGGGTATTACCCAAAAAACCTGGGCTCATAGGAAAGTGGCCCCATGATGTCACCACTAGATGCAGTAGCCAGATGTAGTCTTGGATTGTCTCCCATTGGGGATGGTGGAGCTGTGAGTGAACTTATAGTTGCAAGTGAGATGGATGGACTATACTATCAGGACATTCTGGAATTTTTATATATAGGACTTGATTAGCACAAAGCAGAATGCCTACTGAGGAGAATTCTATACCAGTGCATAAAAGGTGAATTCCTGAGAAATGATGTGTCTTTAGGTGCCAGTAGTGAAGCCAACATGTCACAGACATGTTTCATGTGCCCAGACTGTATTTTTCTAGCAACTTCCCCCCTTCTAAACTAGCCACCCTCCCATTCTCATGGTTGTAGTGAGAAAATCCTCTTGGACTACCCAAAATCCCCGCCTCCCTTGGCCACAATGCCTTGTCATGATGTGGGAAATCCATCCACCACAATTTAGACTGGAAACAGAGAGAATGCCAGGCCAATACCTTTCCAGAGACTAAAGATGGAACACATCGCATACCGGAGCTAACACAGCCCTCTTTTTAACCATGTGGATATCAGGACCTTTCAATAAATTCCTCTCTTTCCTGAAATTAATTTCTATTGGGTTTCAGTTCCATGTAACCAAGAGTTCTAATAATTCCATTCAAATTTAAATCATTTTCTGCTTAAACTCTAGCTCTCCCACGATACACAAAGCTTAATTCACTTTAAGTCAAGCCTTTTACCACAGTTCAATGGTATCAGATGACAGCGCCTTCTCTCAGCAAAAGCCTCCTTTACCCACCCACCTCATCCCCTTACAATGATAAAAGTTAAAGCAATTCTACTGGGAATACTAGACAAGCAAGCTGTTTTAGGATCACAATAAAGAAGGTAGGAAACTGAACTAAGTCTGGGGAGTTGGAAGATTTGTCCATCCTCCAGAGAACAAATGATTAAGTGGTGTTAATGGCTGTTATTATAAACCAACCTGATGCAATGCGATATAAAGCTTCTGAAATCCCAAAGAATTGAGTGATTAATTTGTCAAAGTCCGTGTTAAGAGCTTTTGCAAGATCTATTTTCATTGTTATTTAACTTTGTTTTAATCATATTTAGATTAGCAGACACCTGAAGCTTGATGTTGTCTTTATGAAAATCAACTACTAGAACTGCTGAGTATTAAATTAGCCAGGAGAATGGAGACAGCACAAATTCACTATTTCCTTTTTTCATAACAGTTTTATTTAGTAAAAATAGCTAGCTTATCAGACTAGATAGAGCTATCATCAAATCTCCAGTCCACGTTGACTGGGTTTCTACAAACATCTCTCCAGGTAAAGGAATTCAATAATCCAGTATCTCTGGAACAAGCCAAGGTTTTTATATATGATGCATCATATTCATATCTCAGAACAAAATGATGAGACTATATACACTTGACTACATCCTTAAGTTAAAGTCTAGAACAAAAACAAACAGGGATGCTATGAAAATGTTAAGAATCTAACTCTCCTTACACCATATGAAAGTGTTACTAAAATGATGATAGTGGTAATAATGATAATAGTCACAGAAAAGGTAACAAAAATAATAAAACCATGTAGCCCAAAGACATCTAGAGTCAGGGATGTAACTGTGCTATGTATAGGAGGTCTGATTCTAATATTCATTAATGTGTAGTCCATCAAATTTGCATTTCTCTACTATTTCCCCTTAATTTTACTCTGGTTGAAAAATATCACCTTGACCACCAAAGTGAATGACTCTCAATTAAATTATTACATTGAGAACAACAAGGCATGACAGCTTTCTGCACATAGACATTTGGGGATGGAAGATATTAACCATATAAAAAAATTTAATGCATCTTACCTAATATCTGAGAGATCACATTTGTTCCCAGCAATAGCCATAACAATGTTTTCTGGACCGTGTTCTTTCAGCTCTTTCACCCATTTCTTCAAGGTGTGGAATGAGTCCTAAACCCAAAGTGTAAATCAATCACTAGAAAGACCCATCGACATAACAGAGTTATGTGGTTCCTAACATAACCGAATGTACATAACCCTATGTATTTCATACATAACCCTATATATTTCAACCAAGTAAAATACAAACCCAACACAATTTAATGGAAAAATATTTTCAGGACATTCATGTAGATAAACATACTAACCCTGTCTTGTCATAATTAGCTAAACTATACTTTAATAGCCTGTACAAGTTTCACTTTTCTAAAACTGAAACTTAATAAAGTGAATAAAGTCCTATCGATAATTTTCTTCTATAAATAGCATTAATTTAAAAGTATAGCCATGACTTAAGATGAAAAAGGACCTAGGCATAGAACTAAGATAATGCTCATACTTACTTCAGGAAAGAAAAGAAACACACACACACACACACACACACACACACACACACACACTTTATAGAGTCCTGTTTTCCTTTCTGCCTTTTACTCACAACTTTCCTCCAGGAAACAAGCCAAGGCAGACACATTTAGGTAAAAGTGGTCAGGAACTCCAGGACACAACTGTGAAGAATCATTAAACTACTGGTCCCTGTGCACTGAGTCAGCACTCCAAGTGTGAGAAAAAAATGTCAGCGTACCATTGCATCTATTTGTTGATGGATATCCTAGATCCTCAATGTGATCACTAAAAATATATTTATTTTAATGTAGACAGACACACTATACATACATAAACACTTTCCTTGGCATTTTAAATAGTATGATTGAAACACTAATAGAAAATAAGCATCCTATAATTATAAAACATGAAAAACTTAAAGATAGTTTTCCTTTTCCTAAAAAGCTAATATTCTACAGAATAATCCTAACAGGCATGACCTTGCCTCTACAAACAGAGTCAATTTTAAAAACAACTGTTCATTGTTGTTTATTTAATTTAGTATTACATGTAGGTGAAATAAACTCAGTATATAGTGTTCATAATCCCCATTCACCACATTATGAAATCTCATTCCAGGCTACTGTCAAGACTTACGCAGTGAAGTCTCTGCTTTGGTCTTTCTAAGACAGAGAATCAACATAAATCATCTAAATTCTAACAGGGACATTCTTACCTGTTTGGTAATGTCATACACTATGACAGCTGCAGCAGATCCACGATAGTACATGGGAGCCAGGGAGTGAAACTGTTGAGGAACAATGAACAGTTTTAAGCCAAACTGAACACATCTCATGAAATCTTAAATTAAATATAAAACTTTATCCTACATCATCTTTATATAAGATCACTGAATTCCCTTTAGAATTTTCCCAGGGTTTATATTAAATAACAAATTTTCCTCCTCAACCTCACATATGCTTATGGTTTATAGACCATGAAATTCACTCTTGGGCAAAGGCCAAAAATAAATTTTATTTTAAATATTAATATCTTATGAAATTTCTTTTCTCTACTGATCATCACTTATCTAATATGGCTGACCAGGGCAATATCATTAGAATTATACAGCAGTAAGAAAAAGATGCTTGCCAAGGGCAGGAAAAAGGAGTCTGGCATAGATCACAAGACTCTAGCTGAGCCATTAATGAGGAACACTGCAGCAAGGACATCTCAGCAACCGCCCTCGGGTCTGGATGGCTTTGTCCCTTGAATGCATGGCAAATTGTGACAGAGATGAGCTTCATTCCAAAATGTGAGCAATGCAAGTCTTGTTGGTCATTAGAACCATTTATCCCTAAGCAGGATAAGTACTCTGAGGATACATACAGATTTTATGTATATTTTGAAGAATATATCTTTGAATATATTTGAATATCTTTGAATACATTTGAAGAATATATTGTAGAATATATTGAAGAGTATATATTTGAAAGTCATTAAGAAAAAGATAATTCAGTTCAACAGAAAAATGGACAAAGAATGGATAGACAGATAGACTGACAGAGAAACAGGAAGAGATAGAAATTGCCAATGAATACTTTAAAACATATTCAACTATAATAAAAGAAATGAAAACAAAAGCAATGGTGAGGCACTTATTAATTTATTAAATATCTGAAAGATTTATCATATCTGGTCTGTGTGGATTTTCTTTAAAAAGATGCTCAGCATCACTAATTAATCATCAGGGAAATGCAAATCTAAACCACAATGAGATATCACCTCACACCTGTTAGTACAGCTGTTATTTAAAAAAAAAAGTGATAAGTGTTGGTGAGGATAGAGAGAAAAGGGAGCACTTGTACACTGTTGGTGGGAATTTTAATTGGTGTAGCCAATATGGAAAATAGTATGGAGATTCCTCAAAAACCTAAAAAGAAACTATCACATGATCCAGCAATTCCCCTTTGGGTATATACCCAAAGGAAATGAAATTGGTACCTCAAAGTGGTATCTGTACTCACATGTTAATTGCAGCATTATTCACAATGGACATGACACTGAAACAACCTAAGCATTTGTAGACAAATAAATGGATAAAGAAAACACGGTAGATATATACACAATGGAATATTACCCAGCCTTATAAAAGGAGATCCTGCCATTTGCAACAACATGGATGAACCTGAAGGACATTATGCTAAGTGGAATAAGCCAGAAAGAAAAAAACTGCATGATCTCACTTTATATATAATCTAAAATGTCAAACACATAGAAGTGGAAAGTACGGTGGTAGTTACCAAGAGCCTGGGGGGTTTGGAGATGCTGGTCAAAAAGGACTAAGTTGCAGTTACGTGAGATGAATAAACTCTAGAGATCTAATGTACAGTATGATGAATATGGTTAATAATACTGTATTAAATCTGGAAATTTGTCAAGAAAGATTTCGGGTGCTCTCATCATTTTTTTAAAAAGGTGATTATGTGAGTAGATACATTAATTGCATTGACTGTAGTAATGTATATGTACATCAATCACCATGTCATACATTTTAACTATATACAATTTTTATTTTAAAAAGAGAGACCTTCCTTTAAAGACACTGTCAGTAATATATATCAAAAGTTGAAATGTGCATGCTGTTTGACCCAGTAACTCCACTTATAGGAACATATACCAGCGTGATCATCACACACACAAAGATACTCATCCCTATGTTGTATGTGGGAGCAAATATTTAAAATTAACCTAAAGATTAATCACAGAGAATTCATTAATGCTATAATTATGTAATGAAATATTCCACAATAATTAAAATGATAGTGAGGATTTCTTATAGGAAAATAAGCTTTGATATACTATTAAATAAATAAATAATCTCAAAGTAGCATATGTGACATAATATAATTTAGGATAAAATGATATGTGAGTGTGTGTCTGTGTGTAGGTGTAACATAATGTTTCTCAAAATGTTAACAGTAGGATTTCTAGTAATTTGCACATTTTCCTTATAAGAGTCTGAGTAGCAAAAATTGTTACAATGGTTTTTAAGTTTTAAAAAGAAGCAGTCATTTTGAGGCATTATTAGGGGAGGGAACAGGGAGGGAAGGAAGGAAGGAGGGATGGAGCCTGAAGCTTTTCCGGCAAACAACAAAACCATCACTCATTCATTTTTATTTCCCACACAATACTGATCATAGAATAAGCACTTGCCAAACTGACATGATCCTATTTAGAAACCTGAAGCACATCACGGTATTGCATTGAAGAATGCTAGTGCGGCTCTCACGAGAGTGGGAGGAAGCAGGCGACTCTGCCAATTCCATGCCCTCCTGAAAGTCTCCGACTTGAAGAGAAATTGCCCTGGTGCCTCTGTGATTTTCAGACAAGGGATCAGGCTAGATGGAGCTCAGGATGAACCCAGGAGTTCCTAGCTAAAGGGCTTGGGCCACTTGCCAGGACTCCCTGGAGAACAGCAAGCTATTTACCGCACGTGCCTTTCCATAGTCACTGACTGCCCAGCACTGTGTGTTTTTTATAACATTAGGCGTCAATAAGTCTATTTTAATCCACCCTTTGGCAATTCACTCCACATGTAGAAAACAAAATTAAAATTCCTGCCCAGACAGAAAAAAAAAGCAATGTATTTTTTAAACATTCCTGTTTTGCTAAGGGTAGGAAATGCATATAGGTATCCTTTTAGCCCAATTATATACATTATTTCAAAATAACCTCCACACAAGAATGGTCCATTCAAACACACCAAGAAGGAGAGTCAGTACAAAATTTATATCTCAAAAATTAAGGTACACAAGCACAAGGAGGAGCAAATTGTGGACATTTTCTAAGATAGTTCATTTTCAACTATAACATCGTGAACTGAATCTAAAATGGTCTCATGAATTATTAAATAGAACTTTGTTTATAATGCATTACTTGTTCTTTCCTTCCTCCAAATGGAATCATTTTAAAATAAATCTGTTGGTAAAGCCACTTAAATGACTTTATTGCCAGGGACTTCGGAGTTCGATGAGTTAAAGGTTCACATCTCAGTTCCGAAACCCAATAATGCATTGACCAAAGGATAATATTTGTGGAGAACAAAAGGATAAATCACTTCTAGCCTACAATGTGTATACTTTTCCCCATACAAATATATAACAAAAGCACCACAATCGGTCTCAATACTCAACATGACATAATTCAATTTCCATGGGGTCAGAAGACTGATAAAACACTCACATAAAAGATTATTCCAGAAACAAAGTCCACAATCATAAGAGGTTGATACAATTTTTTTAGCCTCACCTTAAAAGTTTTTGAAAATTAGCACAACAGATGCCAATTCAAAATCCTTCCTTCCCTAACTATTTAACAGAATATTTGTAATATCATATTAAAGTATTCAGGTAATCCTCAGAAGCACAGGCAATTGTGAAAAGCTAATTTGTCCCCTCAAAAAAAATGGCTATTTATCTCCTTAGTATATGTGAATTTTTGTTTTTTAATTGTTGGCTATCTACAGGATAAGGGAAAACATATTGGCCTTCGAGCTTCTTAGACTCCTCAGCTTCTGTCCCCATTTGCAACAACTGGTAGAAGGATAAGCGGACATAAGCTTTCTGGAAAGCAACTGGACAAAGTATTCTGAGAGTCCTGAAAAAGTTCACATGCTTTGATTCAACAATTCCACTTCCGAAGGGAATAATCTGAGAAGATCACAAAGTAACCAGAATTCATTCTAGAATGATCAGTAATGCTGAAAAATTGGAAACAGCCTCAACATCTAACCATTAGGGATTGGAAACATAAATTTGGCATAGCCATATAGTGCAGCAGTCTCCAACCTTTTGGGAATCAGGGACCAGTGCTCCTATGAGAATCTAATGCCTGATGATCTGAGGTGGAGCTGAGGCGATGATGCTAGTGCTGGAGAGTGGCTGCAAATACAGATGGCTTGCCCACCTGCCACTCACCTCTTGCTGTGCAAACCAGTTCTTAACAGTCCAAGGACCGGTACCAGTCTGTGGCCTGAGGTTGGGGACCCCGATATTGTGTACTATTGGGCAGCAGTTAAACTCAAGTTTCCAAAAAACATGAAATGGCACAGGCAAGATGGCCTACTTTTATATTTTCCAAGTTCTATATTCCTATAGAACTCTGGGCCCTTGAGATGCTTTTTGGAAAAAAGCTTTCTTGGCCAAATAAATTTGATAAGCACTACGTATAAAAATGCTCCCCTGGAGGTTTACAAAGTATTATTAGTACCTTAAAGTCTCTGAAAATGTCTATAGTAAAGAAACCTATTTATTTTGATATAAACTCAGGATTCATAATTTATTTCTTTACCACTTTTTCAAGTAGTATATATTAACACCTAGGGACCCAGTGTGCTCAGAACCCACCATACACACATAATATGAGGAGACCTAGACTTAAGGCGGAGTCCAGAGACCTGTGTCTGGCTCTATACTCATTTCGTATTTTGTAACATGGAGGCAGCAATGGGAATAGGAGTGGTGGCGATAGCTAAAGTCCTTTCTGCTCTGTGAAGACACTCATGGCCATTGCAAGAGAGGCTCTGCATGGAACCTCCTTCCCTTGCCTAGCTCTTGATTCTTCTGAGTGCCTTACCTGCAGCACAGACCCTCCTTCTCTCCATCCCACATCATCCTGTGTGTGTATGTACGTATGTATCACATGGTGGAAATTATTATTCCAAAAAATCTCCTAATCCTTTAGACCGCCCAGTCTGCTTCAGGCAAAATTCCTTAAATGTAGGTTTGTGGCATCATAAATTCCATAGCAGCAAAATCCAGCACATCAAGAATGAGCAGTGGTGGAAAATACACAAAGTTTCCAAACAAGGACAGGCTCCAGCTGGGCTCGGCTTCCCCGGATGAGAATTATCCAGGCCAGAAGGCTCTGGCATCGCATCCGGGAATTTGCAGGGATTGGTTCTGTATTATGATTTTCAGAGAACTCTCTGTCCCTGGTGAGTCATTTCAGTGCAGCCTGGGAGCCAGTGCTGGTCTGTCTCAGGTGCCAGTGTGCAATCAGAAATTCTCACCCTCTCACAGGACGCTGGGGCCATGGACAGTCAAGGGCAGAAGTCAAAACATATCCAGCAGTCCATTAGGATTCAAACAAAAGGGAAGAAGTAGAGAAAAATTCCTGACATTCTCAACATTCTCAGCTGGCAAAGGCTGAATGGAAAAACCATTAATGAATGTTCTCTCTGTGCCATTCAGAAGAACATTCCTGGCTTTTACACAGACCCTTCTCTCTCCACAGAAAAGCAGAGCGCCTGTTTCATATGTCTCCTCAGATGTCTTAAAACAAAATAGTATGTTAAGTTGAACAGAAAAGGGCTGGGAGACCTATTACCAAACTATTAACAATGGTTATTTCTGAATTATGCCATTACTGGGAGACCACCACCTGTTAGAATATTTCTGAATTATTATTTTTTTAATTTTTACTTTTGGATACATTACTTTTGCAACAAGAGGGGATCTCTTTTCTCTTTCTCTCTTTCTTTTTAATGTGCCAATTAACATTAAAGAGCCTCCTCAGCATTCAGGAATCAAAGGGGTGAACCAAAAGAGCCAGGAGGAAGTGGGTTTTAGAGGTGACCTGCATGCTTTTGACTCCTTAGGGACAAGATGCTATGTAAACCTTCTGTAAGAGAAAATGACCTGACGCAAATCCAAACATTTTCCATAAAAAAGTGTTGGGGGAAGGCATGGATTAGTGATTTTTTTTAAAAAAAAGACAAGGTAATGAACTGGTATATTCTGATCCCTGGAATAATGTATAAGACAGAGTCAAGGTTTTAAAATGCTGTAGAAATACATTTTTCCCACCCATGAAATACCCAACTGCAGGGAACCTCAGCTCTTAATTCCTCTGTTGGTAAGCAAATGGAATTTCCTAAAAATCCAGAACTATGACCCACCCTGTCTCTACGTCATCGGCGCTTCTCATCACACACAGCTACTGCTTTATGCATCTGGAGGAAATGCGTGAAGGTCAGTCATGTCTCTCCTTCTCTCTGCTCTGCTCTGCCTAGGTTGGTTTAGTCTCTCTCACCCTCATTTCCTGTAAATGTCTATCTTTAAAATAAGTCTCCCTGGGACAGCAGGCACACATACATCACCCAGGTCACACCTGGCATAGGACAGACTTTAGCCTGAGCACTGTCCCATGGCAGGGCCTGACCCAACACCCCAGAGCTGTGTGCCCCACCCTGCCACCACAGTGCCCACAAGAAATCCTGCCCTTGCTGGGCAGCCACAAGGGGGCCTCCCGCATCTGTGACAGCACCTTGCTAGGAACGGGTCCGAAGCCCACAAAACACATTTACAAGCAAGTGGTTTCATTCACTCGCAGTGTGCCAGGCACCCCGACCTCTGTGCTGTCCTCAAGAGCAATGCCAACAGCATCATAATGCAGCCTGCAGACCCAGCCCAAAGAGCACTGCCTCAGTCTACTCCCTCCATTCCCAAGCCCAGACCATCTTTCCTTGACCACTTGTCCAGAAGTTTCCATCAGAGCATTTAGATGTTGCAGTGGCCTCCACACTGGCAGCCAGAGAGATCCTGTTTTTAACTGCCCACTTAACGATATTTACTTACATATAGCATAAAATCTAGATTTAACTGTTTATGGCAGAAATTTTCAAACACATACGGAGGAAGAGATCACAGTATAATGCACTTCCATGTTCTTATCGGCTAGTCTCAAGATCACCCCTAACACGCAGCCCCTGGAATGCTTCTACCCTCTCCTCACTTCCTACCCTGCCTCCACCACTGGAGTCTTCTGAAAGAAACATTTAACATTACATTGTGTTAACTATAAACCATTGGGATTTTTATCCCTTAAAATACAAGTCAAAATGTGCCACTTTTCTGTTTGAAATCCTTCTTACTAAAAATAAAATCCAAACTCTGTATATGGTACGTAAGGTCCTAGTCACTCATGCACTGGGCCCCTCTCCTGCCCATCTACAGCCCCTGTCCTCCTCACTGCTCCACTCAGCCACTGGGGTCTCAAGGCCTTCCCCAACATGCTTTCTTCCAGCCCCAACCCTCCTCTACTAGACATCCACAGGCTTACTCCCTCACTTCATTCATACCATCTCTCAACTGCTTCCTCCTCCAACAACTCTTCCCCGATGCCAAATGAGGGCCATAGGAGGGACTCAACAAATATTTAATGACTGAACACATGTGATGAATCATTAACCCGTGAAGGAAGGTAGACAATAGGGTTGTTCCTATTTTACAGATGAGAAAACAGGCTTGGAATGGTTACGCAAATCGCCCACAGACACACAGCTCTTGAATGGTAGAACTAGACCTTGAACACAGCTCTTCTGACTCCAAATTCCATGCTTTGTCCACTCCTCAGTTACTTCTCTGAAATGAAATAGTGCTTAAGTTGATATAATAAAGATATATGTTTATGCTAAATTTATTCATTCAGCAAGTATCTATTGAACACTTGGTATGTAACAGGTACTATTCTAAGCAATGAGGAGAAAAAAGCTCCCAGAGATGCCCACATCCTAATCCCTGGAACCCGTGAATATGTTATGTATGGTACATGGCAAAGGGGAATTAAGGTTACAGAGTTAAGGTTGCTAACCAACTGACCTTGAGATTATCCTGGATTGTCTGGGTGGACCCAATGTCAACTCAAGGGTCCTTACAAGTGGAAGAGGGAGGCAAGAGAGTCAGAAAGATTTGATGATGCTGTGCTGCTGGCTTTGAAGATAGAGGGGCCACTACCCAAGGGAGGCAGGCAGTCTCTGAAAAGGCAAGAAAATGAATTCTTCCCAGAGCCTTCAGAAGGAAACATAGTGTGCTCTGGTATGAGCCTGGTGAGACTCATTTTGGACTTCTCATCTTCAGCATGGAGAGAGTAAACCTACTAAATGTGTGGTCCCCTGTTACAGCAGCCATAGGCAACACAAAAAGGAGAAGAAGACAGACAAGAGCCCTGGCCTCAAAAAGCAAAGGTTTGCCTTGGAGTGAGGGGTGGAGTCAGGCCACCTTCAAGGGGGCTGCCCTGGATATAAGTCTCCAAACTGCGAATCTGTGCTCCGAGGACACTCCAGCTGGTCCTGTGTAGACATGTCCTTCAGCACCTCAGCAGCACGTTCCTTTGGTAATTACATGAAGTCCATGTGCCTAATTTCATGTCAAGAGTGAGATTCACAGGCTTCATAGGCCCTTTTGGCTATATTTTAACCAGATTTAGGACATTAGCTGCATAAAAGAAAAATAGGAAGAGGAGGGGAGTAAAGAAAACACAACCCGGTAAAGTGCTTCTTAGGTTCTATATTCATGCAAACCCAGCTTCTGGCTTCCCCAGTGCCCGTCTCCAGCTCGGCTGCTATAATTGTCACCACACATCCTATGATAGTCAGCAAAATGGAAACTGGCCTCAATCCAAGAAGCACAGACAGTGCCTCATAATTAGAAGCTACTTAGGGCATCCCAGACTAAAATGCACACCAGTAAAATGCTGTGGCCAACTTGTGAAGAATCATATAACGGAGTCACCTCCCCTCTCAGAACATGGCCGTCCCTGAGGAAGGCACACAGAGGACGAGGAGATGTCCACTGGGGAACACAGAAAAACAGTGGGATCTACTGTGACATAGAAAATGCAGAAGGGGTAAGGGCTGGGTCTCCTTTAGGGCAGGAGAAGCTCGTCTTTGCTTTTTAAGACCAACTCATGGTTGAGATCTTCCTCCCTGCTGTCACTGTCTCCCGCTTCCCATTCCCTTCCCTTCACTTCCAGCTTCCCCTCCTCACTAGCTGAGCTCAGAAATGTTTCAAGTGTTTCCTGAAGGACTTAATAAATTTATCTTAATATATGGACATGTTCTTCTTTCTCTCCTGTCAGTGTCATTCTGACACCCAGCTCTGTGCCTCAGCTCCTAATTTCCTAAATGACACCTACACCCCCAAACAGCACAACTCCAGAAACACATGCCAGTGCTGGTGGCTCCAGCTCTGCCCACACAGCTGCCCACAGACGACCCTCCTGAAATAACGCTGCCATGCTTTCCTTCTGTAGTTTCTGTCACCAGTGTTCAAGCATCACTGTGCCACTTCAGCTGTACCACTTCTTCTAAAAGGAGATGGCATGGCATTGCCCTATCAATAGCTGTTTATCTCATTCTTAATAGCACGCACTCTACCTACAAGCTTCTGATCTGTCTCCTTGCTATGGGGGAAGACCTGGGAGTGGAGAGAGGAAATATTTATTTCTCTTACAGGATCTCAATTTGCACTAATTAAAAGCACTGTTCTCTTGGGAGGGTGGGGAGGGGCGGCAAAACCATGTATTTACTCTACCCTCTCCCACCTAAAGGAGGTTCCTATGAAAATCACTCTCTAGTGAATTTGTGGGGAAGGTGCCACAGGGTGAAGCAGTCCCCATCCAACAGCAGGTTAAGAGGCAAATTCTGAGTGTGTGCTCTTTGCTGATAGTGTTTACAGCTGGGCCTGTATTTCCAGTGGCTGCAGAGCAAGCGGAGGAGAAAACAAAAAGCAGCTCATTCTGAGAATGTAAGAGGTCCCATTCTTCAAGGACTTCCTGAAGGTCAAACTTCCTCTGACTCTAATGACCTATGAATAGTGATCCATTTTCCTGACCATAGGCTCCAGGGCCCTGAAGAAAGAAGGAAAGAGAGCAAAAACAGTTTCTTTTTATGTGTGTAAAGCCTGACATTGACCTTGGATATTTGACATCTTTGGTTCTTTTTTCCTTCTCATGTACCCATTTGGGCCTAGCACGTACACCCCAGCTTTGCTTGCCTGCATCCTGGCCCTCTGAGCACAGGTTATCCAATCACTTAACCTTTCAACTATGGGAGACTGGTAGGTGCTTGCAAAATTAAGCCAAAGTCAGCAAACAAGCAGGATGGTTAAACAGTACATGATGCCCAGATTTCATGGCTTCATCTATTAAACTGTCAGCTCCTGGAGGGCATAAGCATGACTTTTCCTTCTTCAGGTACTCAAGGTTCAAAGAAAACTTTCAACAGGAACAAGTAATAATAAACTTGTTAGTGCAAATAGATGTTTATTACATTATTTTATGTGCTTTTCTGGAGTACCTGAAATACCTCACAATTGAAAAAAAGAAGTTTGTGTACTCACTAGGAAAGTGACTGTAAGCCTTTTGAATCAATGGGTTTCCAAATATCATCATACTATTTAGCAGTATGTATTAAGGTAATAAATCTGGTCCTGAGTGAGAGAATATTGCTCAGAAAAACTGAATCAGCTTCAAATAATACTATGCTGAAGATAGATTCCTTTTAAAAGACATAATTTAGTCAAATATCATAAATTTCAAGTCTAATAATGGTTTGGTAAATTTTAATAGATAACAAAAATAACCTTGCTTATGGTTCTATATGAATTTATTATAGGGAACACATTTAAACACTTTAAAAATTTAATACTTTATTCAGAATATTTCTTTATGTACCACTCTGGAGTCAAGGCTGCATTTCTAATCCATGCATAATCTCCAAAGAGACAAAAGACATTATACGACTTGCTTACCATTCATAATTTAATGGTTTAATGAGTAAATAACCTCAAATTCATCTATAGATTCAGTACAATTCCTATCAAAATCCTAGCTGATTTCTCTGTAAAAATTTATAAGCTGATCCCAAAACTCATGTGGAAATGCAAAGGACCCAAAATAGCCAAAACAATCTTGAGAAAGGAAAACAAAGTTGGAGGATGCATACTTTCCAATTCCAAAACTTACTACAAAGCTACAACAACAGGAGTAATGTGGTACTGGCATAAGGATAGAATTTTAGATCAAAGAAATAGAACTGAGAGTCCAGAATTAAATCATCACGTTTGTGGTCAACTGATTTTCAGCAAAGGTGCCAGGATAATTAATTGGTCAAAGAACAGTCTCCATCAAACTGTTGAGGCAACTGATTTTGTGTGATATTGACATACCAAGAATGAAGTTGAATCCCTTTTTCATAAGATAACACAAAAATTAACGACAAATGGATCACAGAGCTACAGGTAAGAGCTAAAACTGTAAAACTCTTAGAAGAACATACAGGAGTAAATTTTTGTGACCTTGAGTTAAACAAAGACAAGTATTGTCAAGAATGTGGAGAACTGGAAACCCCAAACATTGCAGGTAGGAATAGAAAATGGTACAGCCACTTTGGAAAACAATTTGACAGGTCCTCAAAATGCTAACCTTAGAGTTACTATATAATCCATCAATTTCAAAACAACCCAAACATCTGTTAACCGGCAAATGGATAAACAAAGTGTAGTACAATCATACAATGGAATATTAACCAGCCACAAAAAGGAAGGAAGCACTGATCTATGTTACAACATGGATGAACCTCAATAACTGTTATGATAAGTGAAAGAAACCAGTCACAAAAATTTACATATTGTGATTTCATTTACATGAAATATCCAGATTAGACAAATCTAGAGATTGAAATTAGGCTCTGTTTGAAGGACTTGGGGGGAGGCTATTTTTAGTTTGTACTTGTGTTCTACAATTTCATCTTTAAAAAGCACAAAATAATGAATTTCACTTCAGAAGTCAATCTATTCCACTTTAGATGTGTTTGTAAAATAGTAAAGAGCAGGGGTTTCCAACCCTCAGGCCTTGGACCAGTACCAGCCTGTGGCCTGTTAGGAACCAGGCCACACAGCAGGAGGTGAGTGGCGGTTGAGGGAGCAAAACTTCATCTGTATTTGCAGTGCTCCCCAGAGCTAGCATCACCGCCTCAGCTCCATCTCAGATCATCAGACTTTAGATTCTCATAGGAGGACCAGTCCCTGGTGCCAAAAAGGTTGGGGACCACTGGTAAAGAGTTTTTATGCTAATAATGGAACCATCAATCCAACTTTGTGGAATTTGTGACTGTGATTCATGTGAAACCTAAATTTGATAAATGCAACAGTCCACTAGGAAAGGCAGGCAGCTATTAACAATGAACTCGACCAAATAAAACAAAAGAATAAGATGATGTTAATATTTTCCCATGTGAGATTCTTAGAATAATGTTGCTCTGATGGATCAGACCAAGAGAATGCAGCCTGAAATTCTTCCAAGATATTGACATTTTTTATGGAGTTATCCTCTGGATTGCAATTGTGTTTTAAAGCAGAAACAGAATTATTTGGAAGCACATATCTAGAAAATGAAGGTTGCATTTCCTATCTTGATGAGACATTTTTAATAGCAATAAGGATATTCTCGTCCCCAGTTTAGTAGAAAAACAAAGAAAAACATCAAAAGAAAACTCAGTGTGAAAGAATGACTTGTTGACATATTAGGACGGAAGTCTCATCACCCCATCAGAAATCCTGACAGATGGAAGATGGGAGGACAGAACTGGACAGATCAATTTCTTTCTCTCCCCTGGGGACCTCTCTGAGCTGCGATTCCTGCATGCATCCTTCTGACCTACTGCAGCTCTTCCTAACAACTCAGCATAAAGCAGAAACCAACACAACTCATTGGAAGAGGACAGGATGAAAAAGCCCATGAAAGCCCACACTCACTCCCTCTCAACACCTCTCAGTAGCAATAAACTAAACACACAAATCTTGAAAATGTTCAGCTTTTAACGAATTAGATTCAACAATCAATTGGAAATGATTACATTTTTTAAAACTTTTTCCTACAGAGGCACTCTATGGTTTACCACTTGCCACTGAATCACAGGATGCCCGCCATAGTTGGTGGAATGAAAGCAAAATTAAGAAAGCAAATCATGAACGAATACTCTCTTATACAAAGAGAGGGAGGAGGAGTGGTATCTTTTTACATTTCTAGTACTCAGGGGGAAAAATAATTTTTCAAGAGTATGAATTTGTGCTATAAATATAATATACAATTAGTAATGGGCAGTAAGTAGGGCATTAACAGGAATGTCATGTGTGGTAGGCAGAATTTGGTTCAATCATTCCACAAATAAACAAATACTGAGTATTTAACACATGCAAAGCACTGTGCCGAGTATCATGCCCCTTTGAGGACACAGAAATCTATATCTTTATATTGTCAAATTATAAATCCAAAGAGATTTTGTTTATTTAAAGTTATGAAAACTAAAGAGAACAGTAGCATATTTCTACAAAGATTAGGAGGGACAATAAAACTCACTGGACTCCAACAATTAATGATACAGAACAAATAGCAATAGGCACAAGCAACAGCAGGGAATTTATTTTTAGCTCAAACATTAGGCAACGTCATTCCAAGTACAATTAAGCCCAGCAACAAGCTGCCAAAACGATTGAAAAATTGCCATCACTGGAGAGATGCAAGACTGCTCCAACGGACACGGGAGAAGTACAGCCTGAGGATAACTAAATCAGGTCTTAGAGGGTTAGAGTGATTGGATGACCACAAAGGCTGTGTAGATATTCCTCACACTCTTTCCACAAATCTAGATTTTAAAAAGCAGTCACTTGAAATTATCATCCAAAACTCAATAGCTCTTGCCTGAAGCACTGCTATGGAGTCATGCTTTGCACAAATAATACTAATAATTATAATAATATATAACACTAATTATATATATAATACTAATATAATACATATAATACTATGCTTTTTAAAAATACAGACATAGCAATTTGGTTACAGATGTCTAAAACCTTTAATAATCAAATTTTGGGAAAAACAATTACAATAATTAACAATATCATATAAAATATTTTCTATTGCTATTTTCCTTTGAGATGGTAAGTGGGCCAAACTACAAACCATAGCAGTCACTTTAGTGTACCAAATTTCATCAAAAGCAATCAACTAATTGAATAGCATATTAGAAGAGGTAACTAAATGTCAAAAACTCTGCTTAGATCATACAGAAATCTCTCCATAGGAACACTGTATTATCAAATAAAACAGCAGGTTATAAAAAATCTTTATCCCATTGACATGAAATTATCAACACACACATAGTGAGATAACTGAAGAATGGTCATCTAATGTCAATAATGGAAATACCTAGATAGTGGAATTTTGGATAATTTTACTTTCAACTGTATGGCTTTTGTGTGGTTTTTCTATCAGAACAACAGACTGCTGGATTCAAATTTCAGCTTTGCACTTTATTGATTATGTGACCTTGAGCAAGTTACTGAACCTCTCTGTGCCTCAGTGACCTCAAGCTGTAAATGGGGATAAAAAGAGTCCCTTCCTCAGAGTGCTGTGAGAGGACTAAATGCATTAGTACTTGGAAGGTAGTAGAATAGCGCCAGGTAGTAGAAGTAGTAGTACTGCTAATACTAAGCCAGAAACATTTGTCAAATTGAATTATTATGCTCATTAATAGCAGCTGCAAAAGCAGCTATTTCATGGACAAAAGTAAAAAGGGGAGCAAGAAAATCCCATTGCTCAAGTTTAAATAATCAAAAAAGAAAAAAAAAAATCAAAGAACTAGCAGAACAACTACAAAGAACACAAAAGTATGTAAAGAAGAGATCCCTAAGTAGATATTTTTTCTTTCAATCCATCACCCTCATTTCAGGAGTTAGCATGCACAGCTGACTAACAGAGTTGAAGAGGAGGAACAGGCAGTGGGTTCATGTATGGAAGTCTGTGCTCTCAGTTTAGAAGCAAAATAGCAGACATTCAAATGAGGTTAGCATTTGTGGGCCAGAAGATTTGTCCTCATTTAAAAAAGAAAAGAAGAGAGAGAAGAGAGAAGAGAGAAGAGAGAAGAGAGAAGAGAGAAGAGAGAAGAGAGAAGAGAGAAGAGAGGAGAGAGGAGAGAGGAGAGAAGAGAGAAGAGAGAAGAGAGAAGAGAGAAGAGAAGAGAAGAGAAGAGAAGAGAAGAGAAGAGAAGAGAAGAGAAGAGAAGAGAAGAGAAGAAAAAAAGGAAGGAAGGAAGGAAGGAAGGAAGGAAGGAAGGAAGGAAGGAAGGAAGGAAGGAAGGAAATCTCCTTAATCTACAAACCCTGGAAAGTCAGTTTTAAATGGGGATTTATATAAAATGAAAACCGTATAAACACACACTTGATTTGTTAGGAGTAGATAAAGAAAATGGTGGGTTATCTTGAACCCTGGGTTCTCTTCCTTTGAGGGAGAGAGACAATAACAAGAATCAATATGTGAATTAAATAGTATATTAGGAGCTGGTAAGAGCTATGGAGAAAAATAAATTGAGTGGAGTAGGAAGGAAAAGGAAGAAGATGATATTTTAAACGGGATAGGTAGAGAAGGTGACCTTTGTGCTTGGATCACAAAAGGGAAGGTTCAACCTATTTCTATAATTATTAGCTCTGATGAAAGTTTTGATCAGGCTGAAAGCTCTCAGTTAATACAAGATATTGGTTATTCCTGTGCTTCACTCATTTATCTTGACCACCCCTGATTATATACACTCTAGTTATTACACAAAATCTCTGTTACACACACAGTCTGTTGGTATTTACTATTTCACTTTTTAAAATCTAAAGATAACGAGCTTCTTAAATAAATAATCTTCTTTATAAATCCATATATCATCAAGTTCAAATAAAAAGAATTAAGAATGAGAGAGATCATCTACTGTTTCTGGTAACCCAACATCCATTCCCCCATTTCCAGTAAGAGAACCCAGACTTTCCTTGGGGAACTCAGCCCACCTGACTTTCAGTCAATGTGGTTCAGGTGGAGCTGATAGCAGCCCACCTCTTGGGTAAGTGTATTACCTGGCCCTACCAGTAGGAGCATCAAATACCCCTAGAATCAAGTTCTAGAGTGAGCACACGACTCAAATGACTAATGAAAACCCACAGGTGCTGAGACACAGTATGCAACTCTTGGGAAAGAAGTGCTTTCCATCATGGGGTTGCTAAGGTGACAGAATATTAGCCTAGAGTTGCTTATGCAGCCATCCTTGCCACCTTTAGGAAAGGGAAAAAGGAGAGTCTGTCTAAAAATGAAGCCGACCTAGAGGTAAGGAAGCAAATAAAAGGAATAGAGTTGGGTGCCTTTGATAATACATTTGGAATTCTTGAACTCAGCCCTGCCTTAAATGGGCACCGCCTTACATTTTTTTTTTCCTTTTTTGCTTAAATCATTTCAAGCTGGGTTTTTGTCACCTGCAATCATTAGAGTCTTGCTGTATAGAAAGAAACCAGAAACTGATTCCAGTATTTTCCTAGAAGCCAACGACAGTATATCCTTACCCGTTCCTGACCAGCAGTGTCCCAGATGAGGAATTTATGAAGTTCATTTCCACAAGGCACAGTTTTGGTCATAAAAGACGCCCTGAAAAAGAGAATCAACACCTCCACATTACCAATTACCCTCCACAAGCTTCACAAAGACTTTTGTTTCAAACAAATTAACGTTATGCCTCAGCAAGACTCCAAAAGCTCTCAGCCTCATCCTTGTCCTTGGGGCCACTAAGAAGAAAGATAGTCTAATAGAATCCTGTCACCAAAAAAAAAAAAACATTCTTCATTTTCTATTAGTTCAGCTGGAGGTTTAGGGTTTAAATGAAGGCAAAGAATGCATTCAAAATATTTTTCTTCAATTGTTTCCAAAAACATTTATCTTCAGTTGTTCTAAGATAATATGCCCAAAATCTGAAAAGAAAATAAAACCTTATATTTTAAAAACATATTATTATAACAATTAAGAGTGAAAAGGACAGCTGGTATTTGGGCATGTTATAGTTCGGGCTTTGCAATGGCCAAATAGAGATTGTCTTACATCTTTACCTGTGTTATCAATCCAACACTAGTAACAATAAATAGCATACTATATCTAATGCCATCCTGCTTGCATAAACACAGGAATAAAGACTGGTAGCTTAACAAATATCTATGCTTTCTCCACACATACACACACACACACACACACTCACACACGGAAGAATTTGAAATTTTCAGTAGATAACGAAACACCTGATAGTCTTTTTTGCATATTTCCTCTTAATAAATTTTTCTTTGTACTCATGAAAGATATAAAAATCTAATACAAGGAATGTTTAATACCCTTGACATGTGTGTGTATAAGATAAAGCTTCCTGTTCATTAAAAAACAGCAAGCATCCCCAATGGTGGGACAACCAGACATGAGAAGCCTCCTGATAAGATGAAATGAGAAGTACAAATATCACCTATGCAGTGTTCTGGCCAAAATAATTAATCTGAATTTAATCATGAGAAACCAATGAGGCAAATCTAGAATGTTCCATAATTGGCCTGAATGTTTCAAATAAGTCAATGTCATGAAAAGCAAACAGAAGGCAAGGAAATTGTTCTAAAATCTAGATTAAGAAGAAAGCAATAAAACAACCAAATACATGATATGGATCTTGACTGGATCCTTGATTAAAAGGAAAACAGCTTAAAAGACATTTTGAGGACAACTGGAGAAATTTAAATTTATATCAGATATTATCCCTGAATCAAAATTACTTCTTTAGGTATGATAATAGTTTCCTCGTTATGTTCTTATTCTTAGGCAATGCATACTAGTTTTTAGGGGTCAAGTGTCAGGATGTCTTCCTTCACTTTTATATGGCCAAATCGGCCCACCTGGTCCAGCACGGAGTCTAGCCCCGTGCCCCAGTAATATTTCCTCAACTTCTACTACTTTTCCTTAAGACAAACTACAGAAGTCCCAGGGAGAAAACGATGTCTCTGCAACTCCTTCATTATCCCCACAACATATACACACATACCAAAGGTTAGTAGTTAGAGAGCTCTAATTAAAAACATACAATTGCACTAAATAAAAATTCTAGTAAGTAATTCTTAAGTGATACGACCAAATATTATCAAAACCACATCTGCCCCATGACATTTCATTTCTTTAAAAGTGCTAAAAATATACATCCCAGACTATTGATAAGGGCAAATATATTCCAAAAATCGGAATATCTTTATTACTTTTCCCATTACAAAAACAATTAATGCACTTTACAAAACAGGAAATTCAAAAAATGAAAATAAAGAAGGAAATGAAAATCAATTGTCCATTTCACTACCTAGCCACAATCAATGTTAGTATAGTTAGTTTATGTCCTTCCAAATTATTTTTATGTAACTTTTATCCCCAAAATTCATCATGCTCTAGATAAATTTTGTTTCTCTTCCACTTTATATACTATGGACATCTTTCTATTTCTATGACTACAGACCAACATCATTATCTAAAATGAATATTACATACCATGTTATAAATTTATTCACTACCCCAATGATAGACATTTTGGTCACCTATTTTTCACTATTATAACAATGATTAAATGAATATCTCCTTGTACCTAAATTTTTGTGTTCTTGTACAACTATTTCCTTGGAGTCAGTTCTTAGAGGCAGACATGCTCCACTTTTCTATGTTCACTAACTGGGTTATACCAACCCACATGCCCGTGCCAGTGTATGTATGAGGTGACCTTCTCCCAGACAATACGAATCTTTCAAATCTTTACCAGTGCGACAGGTAGAAAATGATATCTCTGTCCTGTATTCATTATGCTTATTAAAATTTGGACATCACTGTAGTGTCTATTGTTAACTTGTATTTTTCTTTTGTAAATCTTTACTTCATGACCTTAGCCAGCTTTTCAGTGCGGTGTTCATTTCTTGTTATGCACTTTTGTAGTATTTATATTAACCTTTGTAATAGTGTACTCTAAAAAATATTTTTCCAGTTTAAGCTTTGCCATTTGACTTTATTTATGTAATTTTCTCCATAAATGTCTGCTAACTTTTTACGTAGACAGCTATATTAATATTTTGTTTTTGTATTTATTTGTGTTTTGGGTTTTACTTTGATGTAAGGCAGATTTTCACTTATTCCTCAATATATTCTAGGCAGTGGGATAAACATACATCAATACTACCCTTTAAAACTTCTCAATAAGTTCATGCCTTTAAAATCTTAGAATCACAGACTTTTAGAACTGGATAAAACACAAAATATCCAAGCCAACCCTTTCACTTTACAGATGGGGTG
The DNA here is from genome assembly GCA_028627145.1 of Eidolon dupreanum. Lineage (NCBI taxonomy): Eukaryota > Metazoa > Chordata > Mammalia > Chiroptera > Pteropodidae > Eidolon > Eidolon dupreanum. The sequence continues at coordinate 45,048,179 of CM053504.1, forward strand.
GGGTAGAATTTGAGATCTGAAACACTGCACTGACCCTGGTCAAAGAAGAATCCACAGGTACAGCCAGGAAAGAATGCAGAGGCCCTCATTGCCAGCCAGAGTAGAAAGAGCACTTAGAAAGTCCTCAGTTTCCTCACCTGTGAAATAGGACCAATAGCTATTCTACATGATCTAGAGGGCTACTGTAGGAATGAATGAGAAAATGATATCTGTGAAATGTCCCCCTGACACACAGTAAGCCTGTGAGGAACAGCTTTAGTAACAGTAATAACATATATCATTCATACACACACACACACACACACACACACACACACATGCACACACGCATGCATGCACATGCACACACCCCTCTGTTCCTGATTTCTTGCCACTAGGAGAAAGACTATCAGTATTTGAAATGAAGACAGATGATCATTCATATTTTGGTTGTTTGGGGGATTTTTTTCAGCCTCTTTGCTAGCTTTCACTTTTAAGAACTTCAAGTATATTTTCCTTCTCTACAGATTTCCTTCCAGAATGGTGGAAGGGGGAGCATCGACAATGCTGAACTGATTTCATTATCTATGGGAACCAAACTCTGGCACAGAAGTAACTCAATTTTCTTGTAAAGGTTGAAATAGGGACACAAACACATACACACACACACACACACACACACGTATATACATTCAAGATGTCGACACAATCTGCTTGAACATCAGAGCCAAGATTTTTCAGTGTGAGTCACAAGAGATGATAAGAATTAACTCTCTCAATGCCATTTTACAGCCTATGGCCTTTTACCAATGATAGTGTGATCTCAATAGGAAGAATAGGGTGAACTCTGAGAGTGGACTCACTTGGTTTGAGTCACAAATTTACTGCTCACTGGCTGCATGCACCTAAACAAGTCCCCTAGCTGTTCTGACCCATGGGACCAGCAGGGCAGCTGGAAAAACACTTCTGCACCAGGGACATGAACTGAAGTGCCTACTGGATCAGGCGGGACATGTGAGTGATGTGACCTAGGCATAAAAGTAATTAAAATAAAAATAATAGTAACAATAAACAGTGGGAGTGACCCACCTACAAGGAGTGCTTGCGACTCAGGTCCAGCTGGATTCTGCTATGTGAGCATGTGCTCCAGGGAAGCCAGAAATGTAAGTTTATTATGTAAAAATCTCCTGTTTTTTTATTATTGGCTTAAAATTTTTACAACAGGCTAAACAAAAGCAGGCTATAAACCAAATTGCCAACCTACCAAATCTACAAGCTGAGGGATAGTGCACAATCTTTTTGATTCCATTTATGCCATCTTCCAAGAAATCTGTATGTTCCTGCTAGCTTTATTTTTCTGAAACTGTTGTTAGGAAACATTTTCTCAAAATCCCAGAAGAGAGGATAAATTTTGTGCTTTTTTTAAATTAGAGAAATTAACTATATCAGAAAAAGACAACACATAAGAATGGAGGAGCTGAATTTAATCTTGACTCCAGACAAAAAGTGAGGAAAGACATAGATAGAAAACAGAATGGCACATAACTCAATGCTATGATCATTTAAAATTGTGTTTATGAGGAAATTTTAAAGTGTGAGAAAATGCTTACATTTGAAGTTTACAGGAAAAGAACAGAATTCAAAATCATATATACAAAAATTTTCTAAATAATATCTAAAGCTAATGAGTTTATAGAAAAATAAGGACAATCTTTCTGAAAAATAATTTATCAATGTCCATCAAGAACTTCAAATACATTCTTATTCTTTGACTAAATTATTTCATTTATTACTCTATGAATTTAATCCAATGAAATATTCAGAGGTACACACAGGTATTTATGTCCGAAGATATATATCATAATATTATTTGTAATACTTTAAAAATTTTTAAACAACTTAAATGCCTTAAAAAGAAAATACAGCTATTAAAAAATCATTGTTTTTAAACACCATTTAATGGAATTCACAATATAATGATGAGTGAAAAACATTTATATATACACAGGAAAAAGACTGGAAAAACATATACTAAATATTTACAGTAATTACTCTAGGGGTAGATTATGGGTAATTTTTCTATTTTTCCTCATGGTTTTCCCCATCTTCAATTTTTATGATGAGTACATAATACTTTCACAATCAGAAAAAAATGTTTATTTGAACATTATTAAAAATATTATTGTGAAGATTATGTGATAAGAAAACATTCATACTATATTGTAGAACACAGGATAAGAAACTATATATACTAAGATTTCTATTTTTATAAATTTGGTTCTTTTTAGCTTTTTTAGAATGAACAAAACTTTTATGATGAGAAAAATTAAATTTTAATCTTAACTCTGTCATGAAAATGCACAGACAGCATTTTAAGTATTCCATTTATTCCATCTTCTAAGAAATCTGTCTTCACAAAAAAGAATAAGGAAGATCTGCATGGATGGAGAATGCATTCTGCAACATGTTAGGCAGAGTGTGATACCATTTTTGTTTTTAGACATTATATATTTGTTTACCTGCATATACATAAAAAATATTTACAATAGATATATTAAATATATACTTTGGACTCTAAACCTTAGAAATATAAATTGAATAATATGGGTCTGGATAACTAGTAAAATCTTACTTCACTTTTTATTTTATATATTTATGTATGGTCTGGACTTTTCTAAATGAACATTATAATTTAAAGAATAGATATATATTTTTTTTTGGTTAATAGTTTTCTGTTTTTAGAGAAGTTTTAGGTTTATAGAAAAATTGAGCAGAAAGTACAGAGTTTCAATATAACATAATTTTTTTAAAACCCAAAACCACCACAATGCCTTTACTAGACAAAGCACTGTCAACAGTGTTTGGTCATCTCCAAAGTGGCTACCAATGACCAACGTAGAGGTGAGGGGGCTTCCCTATGCTGCCTCTCCCACTATAAGGCGGAGTTTATTTCTCATCCCTTGAGTATGCCTCGCATTATGATTTGCTTTGACCAAGAGATTGTGACCAAAACAACATACCTATTGTATAGGTATAATGATGTTTGTATCTATACATAACAATCATGTTTAAAACTTTTATATATTTACCATAATTTGTGGTAGGACCATACATTGCCTTTTTATTTTTTAAAAATCATTACAATAAGAATACAAATTTGTTATTTAAAAAAAAATTTAAGCTTGAAAAGTAGACAGTGGAAACCTCTCTTCCATCTTCTAGAATCACACATCAGAGTTAATCACTCTTATTGGTTTTACTTTTATTATCAAGAAACACAAAGTGGTAAATTAAGGAGGAAAAAAGTACATCACAAAGAAGAGTGAAAAGAATTTCCTCTATAAAACTGTCCCTAATTTGTAGAAGTCCCTATGTTGGGAGACAATTCTCTATGGGTTTCTTGTGAGCAGAGGTACTATCTTTTTCCTAGACTGTGTTTTCAAGGATGTTTGTATAGCAAATAGCCTTGAAAGGGAGAGATAAGGTCCCCCTCTGGAGCAAAGTACAAACATGCTTATTGCCCATTATAAAATATTTGGGTTCCCTAACCTGGAGTTCCTCTCCTATAACACAAACCACCACATGTGGAGTGTCACCTGACCCTCTTCACATCATCCTGTGAGAAACTGGAGCTCAGAGAACCAATGTAAAATAATACTCTGGCTACTGCTATCTCCTTGGTTTCTGACCCAGGATCCCTATGTCTTCTGCCAGCATCCATGACAGGGGGACAGATAATTTGTTTGCCTGCAGACCCTTCACAATTCTTGACACATGTCTTTGTGAACATGTTTCTTTAAGCCACTTTTTAACTACAAAATGTGTCAGTTTTTCTCACCTCCAACCACTAGCCGATCATCCAACTGCTCTGGAACATCTGTTCCCTGCCATGAATTTTCTCCACCTACTACTGATAGAGACAATCACCCCTATCATCAATCCTCCAGGGTTCACAAAATTTATAAATGCATTGTTTCCCTTCTGACGAAAATAAAACCTGGCTCTCTGTAAAGAGTATACTATCTTCAGGGAGAAAATTAAGTGAGGCCAAGTTCTAAGAGTGAAAAACCATGCACCTGCAAAATGGCACAGCAAAAGCACAACTGGCAAAAAAATCCATGGGAAATGGAATACAAAAATGCTTCAACATCCCAAGGTCAGGATCTCAGAAGTGAACAATCCTCCCCTGTGGCCATAAGCATTAGAACAGAAACGCTGACACTAGATTAATCCAGAAAAGGAAAATCAATCTGCCCCACAGACTATGCAGACAGCTCTGCTGTGTGAGTGGACAACATTTCTAGGTTTACTGGCAGGCAAATTATACCAGAGCCTTTGGGGATTTGTCCTGTGTCTCATCTTCCATCTGGAAAGAAAGCTGGCATGATCTGCAGAATAATACTCTTGGAGATCAAAGAACGGGCCTTAGGCTGCAGCATGACAACAGTTGACTAAAAAAAAAAATTATTGACCAGGACATACAATTTAAAAGTGCCTGAATTTCTGTCAAAGTCTTTACCATTGGGATTGATTCTCATTGGCTGGGATGAAAACCGCTTGAAGGCTTAGGCACAAGGTAACCTCCCTGAGAGCTTCTAAAGGAAGAAATGTGAAAGAGAAGAACACACAGGAACTTACCCAATGGTCGGGCTGATGTTGTGGTCAAAGTGATCCTGGACAAACCGGCACACAATGCTCGATTTCCCAACCCCGGTGTCCTAGAAAAGAGGGAGAACACAGCCATGAAGCCCAAGGGTGCCAGTTCTACTGAGTATAAACAGAACCAGAGGCCTGGAGAGGTCATTTCTGGCTGATAGGAAGGGCGGGGAGATTTTCCTCTATTTCTTATTAGTACTTCCTACAATGAAATTGTATTGCTTCATAGAAAGAAAAAAAGTATAATAAAAGTAAGTTTTAGAAACATGTCCCACATATATATAACAATTAAACTAGAACTGGCATGTTCACAATACATGTATTTCTAGAAGCCTGGAAACTTTATTGTAGAGGTCTAGAGGGAAAATATGGCAACACACTCTAGTAGAGACAGAATTGATTTTGTTCAGAATCTTAGCACTCAAAAAATATGTTATCTATTTTTCCAAGTATCACCCTGTGAGCCCTATGAATTCTAATTTCTGTATTTCTAACATTTTCTCATTAGAACCTGATGGCTACATAATAATCTCCAGTTTTGCTTAAGCATCTAAGGTCTCACCTCAGCTCTTTCTCTGTTAAATAATTCTTTAAAGCTAATTAGGATAAGGGTCCAGATACACACTGGAAATCAAATACAGGTATTTCTATCCAGTCTCTTCCAAAACCCTTGCAAAATGATGTAAGGAATAAAATATACAAACATACAAGGTCAAAGAGATAGGGGAAGAGACAACACTAGATGAGTGCTTTCAATGAAAAGCACTTGGCCCAGTGGTCACTGAGAAAGAAGAGCTGGAGCCTTAAGTGCCTGCAAGGAGGAAAGCCAATGAGAGGCAAATCAATTCATGCCACAGAATTCCAAATATATCAAGAATTGGAAGATCAGACTGAGAAAAGAGTCAGTGAAAGGCTCACACAAGCCTCCCTTTGGCACCTCAGAGGACAGATCCTCCTGCATTCCAGGAGCAAATGGGAGGGTGACTCTCCAGGAAACCTGCATCACACAGGGGCTGGGCTTGGGGACTTCAGATACAGCTCAGGAAGCAGATGTCACTGTCTTGTGTGAGCCCAGGTAGAAGAGGCAGGATTCCCCTCTGGGAAAGAGGAAAAACTCTGCGGAACCTGAGTCTCCCAACTGAGTCTCCTTGGAGTCTCCCAACTAAAGGCCATGTGTGTAACAGTCAGCAAGCCTCGGTGCAAACAGAGCTTTCAGTATACATTTTAATCTTTCAAAAAGATAAACAGTCAGCTAAGAAATACCAGACATTTATACTCACACACAAAAAAAGCGTAGACTATTTTAAAGATCATTCAGAAAGTAAGACTGACCTCTTAGAAATTTAAAATAAGATGGTAGAAATGTAAATTTCAAAGGAAGAGTTACAAGGCAAAGTCAGGAGATTGTCCCAAAAATAACAGCTACTCTTCTGGGAGGGGTGGCAAGGCCAGAAGAGGTTCACAGACTGCGCACAACACAGATAAGTCCCCGTCAATATATGCTTATCTCAAAGGATCATAGGGACATTTTGAAATCTCTAAGTGAAAACAAATCAAGACATATTTAGCCCAAAAAGAAAAAAATGGTCCTATAGTTCTCTTATATTAAAGGTATAACTCTAAAAGTCTAAATACCAAAGAGAAAATGTTAAAACCCAGAGAAACGTGTTTTCTTTAGACAGTGAAATGTGAAATAAAACTTGAAATATCAACTGGCAATCTGAATTATTTTTACTCTTTCTCACTCCTATTCTTAGAGACAAGTCCAGCAAACCTGGGACAAGAGTGGCATTAGCTGGTGATACTCATCAGAAAACCATTCTTCCATCCAAGCGAGAGCTGCCTTCACGATTCTGAGCCCTAATAAAACAACTGCACCAAAAGCCATTTATCTGCAGTGTGCAGATCAATGTGCAGAGTTCAAAGAGGAGATGATAGAATTAAAACATCAGCTCCTCAGATTCCAAATCAATGCCACTGCTATTTCTGAGCTGCATCCTCAGTATGGATTCCAGCTAATGTTCCCACAGTCCCCTGAAACACGACTCAAGTTTTTTCATCTCAGTTGCGTTTAAAACCCCCTGTATGAGCAGCTCCTGGCCGTCCTTTGGTCCATGTAACCCCAGAGAAACTGAAAACTGATGAATTGTGCTGCCCTGCCTTGAAGACAAGGAAAACACACTCTTTCAAACGAGTTGCTCTCTGCAAACTGCCAAGTGGGCAGGATGGGGACCTCTCCCCCAACAGCGACCTCACCAATTTTTATTTTTACATCACCACATTCATGAATTGCAATACCCTCCCCACCTCCCATAGAGAACTTTCAAATTATGGTCCCACAAGAAGTGCTAAATGGTTAATCTCTGCCCTCTCTGCAGCCACTGAAGCCATTTCCATAATGAGAAGGCAGGTTAATGAGAGAGCCTATATTGTCTTTCTCCAGGTCTCTCTAGCACAGGAATTCTCTTTCTCAGGGCTCTTCTACTGGTCCATTCTTCACTGGTCCAGCAAGCAATCAGCACGTGCTACCTTCCACATGTCAGCAGTAGGAGAGCTGTGGCCAATGGGAGATTACATAGCCCCTCCCTTGCCTCCCAGAGTTCCACAGCCATGAAAGGTACCTGACAGAGGTAAATACCAGCATACAGAGGTGGGCAGGGCAGCTCTGCCTGAGGCTAACCCACAGCCCAGAGCTCAGGACACAAATCCTTACCTCCCAAGCTTTGTTCCTTTTTGGCCTTTCTTGGTGTCCTTTCAGATTACACCCAGGCTCACTCTACTTCCAAGCTGAGAAAACTGCCCCTCTGAAATGCCTCTAGTTCATCTCAGGCCTAAGAGACCCTTGTCCCTATAAGCAACAAGGCATTTACTCTCTGTAAGTGGCCCTTGGTGAACAGAGCTTTGGCTAGACTTAGCATCCTCACAACCAGGACTCTGCTCTAGGAGTCTATCCATTCACTCTATCCAAGGGCTCTGCTCAAAACAACTGGCTCCAAATCCCCAAACCACCACAACAGATCTGCAAAGGCAACCCTAAAAAGACCTTGAAGATCAAAAATTCAAAAGTCATCTCATTCATCTCTACTCATCTACAGATAATTCAAGCTAAAACACCAGCTTTTCTGGACAGTTAAAGCAGCAAACCTGCTCAAATTTAGATTTAACAATTAATTATTCTGCATACACTCAGTGTTTCTTTTCTTTTTACAATTTAACTCTCAACATTTCCCTTTCATTCACTTACACATTTGAATGGGGGTTAAAAAAAAATAAGACAAAAAAGCAAATTTTTAGTTTGTCTCAGAAAAGAAAATATTCAATATACAAAGAATTGCCTCAAATAATCTCTGGCCAGTGGCTTTGTGGTGGCTCAAAAAATGACCTCCAGGGCCTCCATCTACCAGGATGACTGCCGTTCTCCAGCTGGCCACCAGGGGAAGACCCTGCTCAAGGACTGCTGAGAAGAGCCTGAAGCCAGACACTGGGCAATTTTCATGTATCACTCAGCTCATTGCGATTTCCTTCTTTTGCAGGAACCTCATTCAGATGGTGACACATATACACAAGAGGAAAATGCTAGTGAGTCATGACTATCACACAGGAAAACATAAAGGTTTAAAGCAGGAAAAGAGAAAAAACCTACTGGGTGAATAAAGGAGTCTGACGAAAGAGAAAGGATGAAAGAGGAGGATCATGGCTGCCCATCATTCTTTAAAGGCCACTTTATTTTTAGTGGACTTACACTGATAGAAGGAAACTCATCTATGCATATATTTTTCCATTTCACAAGAATAGCCCATGTTGTCTAATCTCCTAGTTTTGCAAAAGAGGAAGCTGCATGACTTCCTCAAGTTCACACAGCTGCCTAGTAGACTTAGAATCAAATTTTCTGAGTCCCAGTAAAAGCCTCTTAAAGGCTCTTACCAAGTAAAATCAACTTCCCTGCCAAATGTAAATTTCTTCAAGAGAAAAAAGTCTATTTTCTAGAACTCACGGACACTTTTAATACTGCTTTCCAGTTTCACCTTCCATAATAGCATCATGTGTTCTTAAGATACAGCTGCTGGGATTGACTGATTGATTGACTGATTGATTTTACCTGTAATGAGGGGGACATGCTACCAACCATTGAGGAAATATTTGAATAAAACCAATCTTGATTCCACAAACCAGGAATAAAGGTTAGTAAAATCCTCCCTGGGGGATAACCAGTGTTTCACTGTATTCTCCTTTGTAAGGTTGATGTCAGATACATGCTGAGGCCTACCAATTGGTCCCATCTACTTATTGGGAATTGGATCCCTCGTGCTAGTCCTCCCATATATGATATTATTTTGGGCTAATAATACAATTCTCTGAGAATGACCACTTACTCTGACATAACAATCTCTGCTGTTTGAACTGTCATAATTATTAACCATATGCAAATATGTAATTATAAAATCACAAACCACAAACTTTCAGCTGCTGCCACATAAAACTCAAAGCATCACTCAAGTCACTCCTGGACTATTACAAGCTTCAGGTAGGGGTTTCCACCTTTCAAGATAAAAAACAGTAAATCCTAGGCAGATATATCACTGCTATCTAATCCTGCTCTATTGGAAGACTTTACTAATCAATCTAGGACATATTATTTTATTGAATCCAAAAAGGACCTCAAAATCTTTTCTGCAGGGAATCACAACTCGATCATGGAGGGTTCTCAGAACAAATGACTGTTGTCTCCCCATCACTGACTCTTCTGAACAGTCAACACACTCCAACCTCAGTAAATGCTGCATCGTAGATATGTTAGACACCTTTACAGGTGGTAAGGTTTTAGGGGAAACTAGTAAGAACTATACATTGTTGATAACATTATAAATCAACATGCTCCTTTTTTTTTTTTTTTGAAATTTGAAGTTTAATTGTAGACTTTTAAGTATTATGATACATAAGTCTTACATGCTTCTTATGGAAAGAAAATTATAAAACATAAAAAGATGCACAGACTCAGGAATTTCATTTCTAAGAATGTAGATAAAAGAAGGAAAAAAAAGAGAGCACAAAAGTTTACTGAAGTATTTATAAACATTATAAATGGCCTAAAAATAACTATATATTCAATAAGTTATACCATAGCAAGTAATCTTTTAAGCTTTCATTTCATGTCTATCAAAATGTCAAAGAGGCAGAATAAGATTTGCCCATAACATATATTATGGAAATGATAATTCCAGCATCTGTCTCTGCTCTAAGGGTCAGAGAGAATCCATGTGGCAAGGATTTTTGCATTTATTTGTTTACTTGTTTCATTCAGTCATGCATTTATGTGTTTAGACTTTAAGCCTTACATAGTAGTAAAAAATCTTAAGTGTCTTACACATTAATATATAATATAGGAGTTAAATTAGAAATTTAGGAGAACTATAGAGGCCAGCCAGATCTTGTGGGTGCAGGAAAACAAAATAAGGAGAGAAACACGCAGAACTTTGGAATGGTGAATGGTTTGATCTTCTGACTTCAAAGGTGAGGGAAGCCAAAGTACCGCAGAGTTTGACCCGGTGGAATAAAGGTTTTGGTCAAGGGCGCCACACGTGGCCACTGGCACCCCACCCCCACCAGCCTACCACCCCCAGCCTTGCACATAATAGCCTTGTATGGAGACTAACCACAAGCAGATGCCATTCGGGGCAGCGCCATGCACACCTGGTTATGTGTTCCACTTCAGGGAAGATGGGGGAGAATGGAGGAAGTGCGTGCTGCTGCTAAAGAGGGATATTATGAGGGAAAGAGCTGCCGGTTCCTGTATCGGGAGGGCATCGCGCCCAGGGCTTCTGCCCCTTACCTCGTGTCAGAGGTCTGGGTCCCAGCCACCCAGCACTTCTCGATGGCATCACCCGTCCTCCTTTCCATAGCCTGAAACCTGGTTCCACCCAGAACATAAAACAGAACAGGAGGCAACACAAAGGAGTACCCTCTGTCAGGCTCAGGAATCCAATCTGGGAAGCTCTGCAGTCAGCACTTAGAGGTGACAAAGAAACCATACAGAAATGCAGCACAAATTCCACATGAACCCACCACGCCTTTTTTAAAGCTTTGAACAAGAGGGAGAGGATACACACCCCCTTCCACTCCTCTGCACTGAAATTATAACAAAGCAACTACGGAAAACCCCAATCACACGCACAAAGTCAAAGGCTACTGCTTCTGAGGAGCCTGAGGACACAAGGTCAGACACTGCATATCATTCCCAGAGCTTCCACTGCGCTCCCCAGAGACCTCCGATGCATCACTCTGATTCTCCCTTCCCACAGGAGGACCGAAGTACTTTACTCCTGGATACCATTCAAGGGTGTATTGGAATTACAGAGGTAATGTGCCTCTTGGCCCATGAGCCCTAAATAGTGTCTTGTTTGTATAAAATAATTCCTATACATCCCTAGCACTTTTTACCAGATTATTTAGCACTGAAAAGAAACAGGATCAAGATTTATAAGTCACAAGAATCATTACCGCCACCCCCCAAAAAAAGTGCCATAAAAGCAAGAAACATCATTAAACTCAAGTACATAATATGCTTGTTTTATTACCACATATTCCATCAGATTTTCTCTGGTAGTGGTGAGACCTCTATCCAAGCAAAGTAAATCTCAGCCTTCACACTATGTTCTAAAAAAAAAGTGAGCTAAAAACGCAAGAAAATCCAACTCTAAGCTTCTTACCGTATTTAGGAAACCATATCACAAAATTTTTTGCAGAAAGTATGATATAAATAAAAAGCTCCTGAGCATTCCCAGAAACAACTCTACAATTTCTTCTGTCATGGTTATTTTGAAGCATGTTAAGGGTGCATATTATGAGGAATGTGGTAAATCTATTTACAAAGGGGAACTACCTACATTATGACAAAATGGAACTGAATTCAAGCTGGAAAAGGTGGTTTCTGCCCCAAGTCTGAGAGTCACTAGATTTTGTTTTCTCTATCTACCTCATGGAGGGAAAACGGCTTACAGACCTAATTATAAGCATAGAGATAAAACAATGAATTTAAGCATTTAGATTATTGCCCCATGGACATTAGTGAACATAGCTTGGAAATTCCACAATCCTCTAGATTTATATCAAAATAATCTAAAGTCCACATACAGAGAATAACATATCATGTTTGAGGTGCAACAATGAACAGGAGACACAGGGGAAATCCAACCAGAGAATATGAAGAAATAAGCAGAAACTAGGAGCATGAAAGCCACAAGAAAGATGATTAGATGGTTCAAAATGAGAGACACATATATTCACTTACTTATCTCACTCCGTCCTCACCACATCCTTTGTAAAGGGGAGGACAGATGGCACTGTCCACATTTCCCATATAAGGAAAGTATGGTATAAAAGTTTACATGAATCCTCTGCAGTCCTTTAACTAGTAAAAGCATCATCAAAATTCAGACTTCCCTTTCAACCATATCCAGCACTTTGTTCACTAGTCAAACTCTCTCTCTCCATAAAGCATACATCCATCCACACATTCATTCATTTATTCAGTGCTTGTGCAGTCAGCAACACACAAGGACAAGAGATAAGAAAATAAAGTCCTGATACTGCATTCAGGACACTTACACATCTGACTTAAACTTTACGAAGGAATCAGACAGGAGGTTAAGGTGATGGTGATAAGAGATCATTGTACAGGTAATCACCAATACATCAATTGGATGGCTGAGGCCTATGTCCCAAAAGTGCATTTATTGGCTAATCGTTTGAAATTCAGATATGCATTTTTCCATTGAAATAATGCTACAAATAAATAATGATTATTTCCCAAACTTGCGCTGAACTACATTTTACAAGGAAGAACCCAATATCCCTTTATGACACTGTTTCCATAAGAAACTTACTCTAATTTCAAACTGGGGATCTTAGCCAATGGGAATCAGACTTCCAGGCCTTTACTACAAGTAGAACACCCCAGGAAAGTAAGGAGATCTTTGGGGAACAAACAGTCTTGTGGGTCTGAACTTCAGTAATATTGTCAATAGTGCAAATCTTTCATAGGAGCAGGAGTGGGGAAAAATAGTAATATGAACAATGACAAAAGCTAATATTTACTGAGCACATAAAAAGTTGCAGGCACAGAGCTAGGCATTGTATATGGCAAAGTGTCAGCTAGTACTCTTCAAGGATTGCTTCTGCTCCATTATATCTCTTCTATTTTTCTGGGACTCCAATTATGCCTGTATAAACCTTTTTCATCTTATCATATATATCTCTTATATTATTTTTTCATTTTCTATTTTTTTGTCTGAGTTTCAGTTTGGAGAATTTCTTCTGAGCTATCTTCTAGTTCTTTTCACAGATGTATATAACATGATAATAATCCCATTTATTAATTTCCTAATATCAATAATTATATTTCTATTGTAAAACTTTCATCGTATCGTTTTCTACTGCTTGACAAATTCTGACATCATGACTTTTATTTCCTTAAACATATTCTACATATTTTGAAGTACATGTCTGATAATTCCATTATCTAGATCCTCTGTGTGTCTACTTCTATTGTCTATAAAGGTTTTCACTCATATTGACTTGTCTCCTCATATCTTTGGTCATGTCTGATTAAGTCTTAGCAGCATTATTTTACAAGAGGAAATCAGAGCAATTTGTCTAAGGACATGGGTGTCAAAGATCTAAGACTCCACCCCAGATATTCTCTGGCTCTTAGATGAGTATTGAAAAAAAAGATGGCCTTGCTTCTGAGACATCATCCACTCCAAAGAAACTGATGCTAGTAAGAAAACACTTATAATATCAAAAAATACTGTCCCTTTTAACTATTGTTAAAATTATTTGCCTCTAGTTATTCCAGATTTGGCAGATCTGGCAGATCCTGAAGTTCAGTAGTAATTCAATCATGGAGTGCTCTGGCCCCAATGGTGGGGTGGCTTCTTGATCCTGCCGATGGCAAAGGAATGTCCTAGGAGCCAATGTCACTGACATATTGGGAGTGAGAAAAGATGAGTGCCAGAGGCTCCATCCGTCTCCTCACCCCAGCTCTTGAAGAAATCCTCGTGGTCACCATCTCTCCTCCTGCCTTATTTCTCAGATAACTTAAAAAAGAAAAAAAAGAAGGAAGACAGTTCTTAATTGGAGAAGAAGAGGAGGAAGTTCCATAACTCCTTCACTTCCGTTAGTCTTATAACAGCCCCTACTGCTTCTCTGCATTTCAGAGAGCAATTTGTCCTGCTGTGCAAACTCAGTTTATCTAATGAGTCCTAGAAGGTGTGACCTTAACTATTTAAAAAAAAAAAAATTTAACAGTTTTTTAATTTAAATCAGACTTCCTGCCAAAAGAACCAACTCTATTTTTGCTGCCTTTCTTTCCTTTCAAGGAACACGTGTGTGGGTTCTTGGTTGGGTAAGATAGATCACTAGACAAAAGTTATAGGCTCCCCTTGTCCTAGAGGGACAATCCACTAATTCATGAAATACCAGGCCCACAGAGGCACCAAGAACCAAACGTTGGATTTTATTGTTATACTCTGTAATTTTTTTTACCAAACTCTCAATATTCACTGTTCCTGAATTGCAGATCTAACAAATAAGGATAAATGATTATTATAATTGCAGTTCCCAATGATACCCTGTGTGTGGCCTGGACCTAACAACTTGCTCCTGAAAAACAGAATATGGCAAAAGTGATAAATGTCCCTCCCAAGGTTAAGTTATAAAATGTTGTGACTTGCCTTTTTTTCACACTCTTGCTTAGCCCCTCTCACCTGCTTGCTCCAATGAAGCAAGCCACCATGCATGGGGGACCACGAGGCAAGGAACTGAGAGAAGTTCCAGCCAATAGCCAGCAAGGCCTCAGTGCACACCTACAACAGGCTCCCAGCAACTGCATCTGCCAGCAACCAAGGAGCTTGGAAGCAGACCGTGCCCTGGTTCCATCAAAAGGTGACTGCAGCAACAGCTGGCACCTGATTGCAGCCTTGTGAGAGGCTCTAAGCCGGAGGACCCATGAAGCTGTGCCCAGATTTTTGACCTACAAAATTATGAGATAATAAGTGCTTGTTATTTTAAGCATTATTTTTTTAAATTCAGGTATAACTGGCATTTAATATTATATTAGTTTCAGGTATATGACAATGATTTAAGCCATTAAATCTGGGGGCAACTTGTTACATAGCAATGGATAAAGCATTACAGATGTAGCAGATAACATTTATTAAGCACTGACTCTGAACCAATTTTACTTAATCTATACAGCTACCCTAATGAGGAAGGCTTATCCCCATTTTGCAGAGTAGAAAATTAAGGATGAGGGCAGGTCAGTAGTGTGAGAGGTTGCCCCTCAGTGAGGGCAAAGTTGTATAGGACTTATGAGGCTTTGCCTGAGAACAGCGGTTCTGAATATTCCTACAGAAGTCCACTGTTGGGGTCATGAGAAAAAAAAAGGTACTACATTGCTTTAACTGAAAAACCTATTTGGAGAGATAGAAGCAGTGAAGATAAACCTAAAGTCAGCAAGTGAAGCTCTCATGGATAAAGAGCTACAATAATTCAGTTTTAGGGTAAACCTCTAGGGAAAATATTACAGCACCCAAGATCAGAAAATGGAGAAATGGAGATTTCAGAATTTGCTGTTACAATCTCGTCATAGACGTTTCAGAGTTTCTTTGAGTAACTATTCGCGCAGCTACCTGTGAAGCATTGTGCCATTTCATTAAGTGCCTTTTCATCTAATTAGAAACATTCTCCTTCATCTGGTATCATTTCCTCACACTGTGAGTCAACAGGGCATCAAACCCCAGTGGGTGGGCTGTTTTGGTTCCTCCTATCCCCCTCCTCCTTCCACACATCAAGCACGGGACTTAGGAACCATGGCAAGACATTTCAGGAAAAATGCAGGAATATTCTCCCATCCAGGGGTTGAGCCACAGCCAAGATGGTTGGTGGCTGGACCTGGAAGATGAAGGGAAAAAAGAAGCATGGAGACACATCCCAGAGCCTTTTCTCATCTCTCCACTTTAGATAATACTATTAACCCACCTCAGAAGACTGTTCTAAAGAATAGCTCATTAAATTGACCCTAAATCTCAGTGAAGAAAATGTGTAATAGTGAAGTCTTAGACAAAAGACAAAGCAAACAGCCTGCCCTCACACCTGCTGTGAATGTGTTCATCGGGACCACCTTGGACTGATGCGCCCCTTCTCACTGTCCTTTCCCCCTCCAGCCAGAGGGATTCTAAGCAGACGCAATCCTGAAAACTGACGCATCAACACATCAGAGCTACAGCACCCAAAGATCATTTAGGGTGTTTGCTGCTATTTCTATACTACTATATCCAATGGCATTGCTGTTATTTCTATACTACCATAAACAGTGTGAACAAAAAGAGGACTGTGTAGAAAGTCTGACAAGGTCAGGCGGCTACCTGACCAGCTCAGTGACCAAAAGTAACTACACAAGATGTTCTCATCATAAATTCCTAACTGGACAGGTCCTGGTGGGTAGTCCTGCTCCAGGCTACAGCTTCCTTAGTAAAAGGTTAATCTTTGCCTGAAGTGAGCCCTGTCCATTGTTCTTGTGCATGTTAGATAAATACCTTTGAAATGCCAGAGTAATCCTTTTTTCCAGACCCCTCAGAGCATGAAAACTCCTCATTGTTATCTTGTTGCCCATATGCCATCTCTATTAACTATAAATGTTAAATCTTAATTATTCTGCACTACCTATGTAAAAGAAATATGTATCTCTCCATTTTACTTTTTATCCACTCCTAGAGACCTCCCTGTTTGTTTTCTCCCACTGCTTCAATCTACCATCAATGGATTTCATGTAACTTCCTTACATTTTCTCCTTTGATTCCAAGTATATATAATGAACTGCAAAACTGCCATTCTCTGGCACATTTTTTCTTTTCTTTTTATTTCTTTCTTTTTTTTTTTTTTTTTAAGCATTTTCTAAATCCATTGAGATCTTGCTTCTGGGCATGTCCTCAGTTTGGCTCAAATAAACTCTAATAAACTCTTAAAAATTTTTTCAATAGGTTTGAATGTTCTTGCATCAACAACAGGCAAAAGCCCTTTCCATTCAAGTGACAGGCACAACTATGGACTGAAAGAGCTCTGGAATTAGGACGAGGAGACATCTCCCTCCGACCTCTCCTTGTCTCCACCAGCCGTTCGCCCTCACGCAAGCACACTGCTTTTTAGCCCCATCTCTAGGATGATAGTCAGAAATAGATCACAGATGTCAGGCACCCAATATCCCCCCAATCTATATGTAAATCTTGTGGGTAGGCAAGTTTTTCTGGTGAGATGGTCCCTCATCAGATTCTCAGTGTCACCTATGACCTAAATATTTTTAAGATCCACTGAAAACACAAACACCCTCTAAGTCCCTTCTATTTTAAGAAGCTGAGCATCCATATTTCATGCTTCCTTCTCAATCTCTGAATGTCTGTGAACACTGGGTCCAATGCCTGGAAAAGACAAAGCTACTACTGCTTATCCATCTCAAATCCACACACTGCTTCATCTCTAAGACTGTCAGTTCTGCTTAATCTTCTACTGCTCTTCTTCCTGTTTCCATCCACTAAGGCGATCAGGTGAATCTGAAGACATTATAATTATAAGTCACTCTGTCTTGAGGTCCTGTCCTTCGCGCTGCACTTTCAGAGCAGAGGTCCCAGCAGCAGTGTTCATCCAGTCATCCTCACAGGGAGGCAGGCAAGGAATGAATGAACCATCAACATATACACATGTGCATGCATGCACACATGCACAGCTTAGAACCTGGACTCAGAAGCGTCAGACCACTTATCACTTGTATGACATCAAGAAGGGAAGAAAAGAGCTATTACTGGTAAGTCCCGGCAAATTCATACGTCCCTATCCCCATAGAACTCTTAGTCCAGTGAAGAACAGATAAGTTAATTGGAACTATCGTATGCCATGATGACGGCTATGATGGAAAAACAAAGGAACATCTGATCCACATTTGAGAGTTCAAGGAAGGTTTCATGGAGGCAGGTGCATTAAATCTGAAACCAAAAGGACAAATTAGCCAGATGAGGAGGAGAGCAGGGTTAGAGACTGGAAGAAGAGAATAGTAGGGAAGAGATTTCCAGCAATGTGATAAGCAGAGGCCAGGGGAGAAAAAGGTGAAAAAAGGCAAAGATGGCTCCCTATGAACATGTGGATGAATGGGCCAGGAGCTGGCAGATGCCCCTTCTGCCTCTTCCTCTGCCCTGCCCTGTTGATCCTGTTCTAAGGGATTGACCTTAAAGAGGCTCTCTAACCAAGAGACTCTATCTCGCCACTTCTGCCATTCCTACACATGTTCCTGCAGGGGATCTGAAGCACGTGTATGCATGTACACACGTGTCACACATACACACACATATACATGCACACACATGCACATTCACATACATGCACACAGGAACACACACAGACACACTCATACAACCTGCACAGATACCATTACACTGGCCTGCTAAGCACTGTCCTGGATTATCCTATTGTCAACGGGGCTAAAGCATGGACAACATTTCACAGGATCCCTTTCTCAATAGGGTTCTGGGTTAGAATTGGCCAAAATAGGAATCTGTAGGAAGTCAAGAACAGCCATTACTCTGTCTAACCACTATGTTGCGCAACTGAAACTAATACAAAATAATATTGAATGTCAACTCTAGCTGAAAAATATAAATTAAACAAATTCATTCACTAATTAAAAAAAGAAAAAAAACAATGCTGTTACTCTGAGGGTCTTCAGCACACAGGTAGAACAAGGCTTCCGGCAAAGCCCACTCACATGTCCACCTCTTCTCCTGACAGTGGCTCCAGGCCTACCACCAGATGTTGGTGAGAAGCAACAGCTATGCAGAAGCAGTGGTGGCCCACAGACATCAGCCCCAGCCTCTCTGCAGGCCACTCACTTCTGGCTATACTGGCTTCGCAGAGTTTCCATGAACCCCCCAACTGGATCACCATGTTACTGTTTCTCTGGGTAGAGGTGCTTCCTCTGTTCTTCCAGTTCCTTCTAGGCCTTCCCTTCCCCAGCCACCCACACTGGATTTAAGTGGGACAACTGTAATAAATCCCTTTTCCCTCACACAGTAGTTCTCTGACTAAACCCTAACTGATGCTGATACACCCACCGAGGAGAAGCAACCTGGAAACAAAATAGCTGGAGCACAAAAATGAATGTGCCATGGGTAGAGAGGTAATTCTGGCAAGACGATGTGAGGATGGTTTAACCATGAGCAAAAATGCATTAATCAATCAGAAAAGGCCCTAGAACATCCACTGACAAGGCCAAGGGACTGGTTATTCACTCTTTAGGGAGTCTGGACTTTGTCCTGAGGGTAGTGATAACCAACGAAATCCACCCAGTTATGGAACTTTAAGAGGACTAGAGGAATATCAAAATAGGAAACAGAGGCCAGTTAGGAAGCTACTCTTTCAGCTGCATGTTTATCAAGCATCAACTATGTACCAAACATTCTCATAGATGATAGTGGCCAGAGTCTATCATGTCGATGCTAAGACTACAACAAGAGCTCAGCTTACACTCTATGCCCAATTTTGTAGGGCAGACAAAAGGAACAGTTCATACATCCTAACTATAACAAACTTGAAAAGTTAGTATCCTCAGACCACTCACTAATATGAATGAATACTCATGGCTTTGCAGACTGCCAAGCTGAGATCCTGTGTAATGTAGTTAGTTAACTGCTGTGATCAATTCATTAAAACACTAGGTTATAACTATGTGATTTAATCAAATAAGATATACACACACACACACACACGTGGATCATATAGAGAGGAGCAAGCAATCAGTACAGCTTCACATTACTTATAAGCCAGGAATATTACAGCCTGCTCACAACTTATCTACCTTTCTAACTCCATCACTGTTCCAGTTAAATAATAATAGTTTTTGATCCATGCTATATTAGGAATTGTCTTATACTCATGAAGGTCAACTATGTCGAGGCCAATACTTGATATCACACTAGTGTCAAGAAAGGGACTTGCAAGAAAGGGAGTCTGTCAGAGGAAGGCGGGTTGGGCCACAGAGTGTGAGAAAAACCGCCCCATAACTATCGTGCTGACCTGTCTTTCCCATGGTTTAGAGTTCTTATGGTCTTCCAGCAGTTCTCCAAGTATTGAAGAGACTTTACAAATACAAATAAGTCATCAATGAATCTCCAACTCAAGGAAAATTACTACAACCCTCTCTTTCAATCTTTGCTGTCTGGAAATAAATGCTAAAATATTACACTTAATTTCAAAAAATTTGACCAGGAAACACAAGGCTTCCTACAACACAGCAACCTGAAGACTCCACCCCACATTCCAGCCTCTGAGCAGAGGTCAGCAGAAGCCCTCACTCACCCCCATCGCCCACCCTCAAAGAGTCAAAGATGAGGCACCCTCGTTCTTTCATCGTTTAAAGGAGACAAAGAGGCTGTGCCTGCTAGGAATGCAGATGAAGACAGACTCAGTTGTGGACAATTTTCCCTGAATCAGTGTACTCTTCACATAAGCAGTAAAGCAATGGAAATACGCTTTCTGATTCCTAAACAGTGTCCTAAACTGCTCCCCAGCAAAAGACCAGTTGAAGGTCAAAGAGGAAAGCAAGTGACTGCAGATCTGCTCTTCACTGCTACACTGAATATTAAATTTTAAGGCCAACCTCATGTCATTAATGCTAAAGTACAAACCTGGTCTAAAAAAATACCTGCCACTCCTCCAGCATGGAAAACCAACCTGAAACCTTGCCAGCCAGTAAGAAGTTCCTGCTGACAGAGGTTAAGCTCAAGGGCACTGAAGTGAACCTGGCCTAAAAAAAAAAAATAAGTGCATGTGGACAGTTCAGTGGAAATTGCAACAAAAAATGGTGACTAAGGGAAAATTAAAGAGAAGGCAGTTAAAGACTTGAAGGAAAAATGGAGCTTCTTGCCTTCTGAATCATGATTATCAATGAGCTACTAACAACGCTAATCATGTAATTCCTAATGATGGTGATGGTGATAGTTAACATTTTGTTAAGCTAGATTCTGTGTTAACCTGCATGATCTCATTTAATCTTCATCCCAATTTTATGAGAGATGTACAATTATTACCCTTCACAGTTGGTAAAACAGGCTCAAGGAAGTTCAGCAACAGAATCCGGTCCAGGCTTCAAAAGTTCTTGTTCTTCATTCTATACCCTACTGCCTCTTGCCCAAATACCACCTGGGCTCCCAATCCTGTGGCAAGTCCCAGAGGTACAAACAGTTATGATGATGCATTAATCTTCCACTCACTAAACATACCCTGCATGCCTACGCCATCCCAGGCACGGTGTTAGGCACTGGAGATTCAACAGAGTATCTCTTAACCCATAAGTGCATAAGATACACACAGAGGAACAAGGTAAGGAGCCAGACCTCAAGGCCTTTAACAGACCTGAAAAGTGGACTTCTGTCTTAACTTCATGACAGAAACCAGCAGCCATGCACCACACCCGGGGACAATCTCCCTCCCACCTGCAGTGTAATTGCTCAAACCTAGGGATAATCCTTGGCACCTAACAATTTCCCTTATGCAATGATGTGCTAGAACACGCCCTTCATCAAAAGTTTATGAGAAACTAAAATGATGGCCTTTCTTTACCTTAACCTATATTCCAAAGGCTTCATGGCTTATAGAGCACACTCACATTCAATATTGTACTTGCTCTTCACAGTGACTCTTAGGCATCGTTATTCCCATTTTATACATGGAAAACTTGAGACCCAGTGCAACTCACAGTCACACTACTCACAGAACTGGGGTTGGGCCGTGCCAGACCACCATCTCCTAGTCCTTTCTTTCCCCATCACTGAAGTGTCTTCACTCTATGTCTCGATTCCTAAAAAGTCAAAAAAGCCTTCTAGAATTTCAGCATGAGGGACCAGGAGGAGCTTTGAAATGCTAGGAAGGAAAAAGTCCAAAACTAAAAAATCTCAAAATTGATAAATACAGGCAATTTGTAACTTGTAAATGAGTAACTTTTGTTAACTCAAAAGTAGTTTAGATATTAAAAACAATTATATGCAAATAAGTATAGACAACTTGATAATAATCTCACAGCACTGGCCATCTTCCTCCTCAAAATTATATAAGGGTATAAGTATGTGTTTGAACTTCATACACTGACACCATTAAATTCCACTTATGGAGACTTCAAGATCTGTGGATATAAATTTCTTTAAGAATTTTATTTTAGGGTCAGGAAGGAAACTGTATAGTTTATGCCTCTCAAGATAGGAACCATCCCTTGTATGAATCACTAAATATTCCTAGTGATATTGTGGATAAACATCTTATGTGTAGTATAAACATTCCATAACGTAATGGTCTCCAAACTGCTTTGATTGCACATCTCTGACCACAAAAAATGTTTGCATGCATCCTCTAATATGTGCATATTTATTTACAAGTTGTATGCATATACTATTGTACTGATATTATATAGTATATAAAATATACACAGAAATAGAAATTTTAAAAGAATGATATATCAGTTGGGATCTTCTCAACATTGTGCAACCAACGTACGGAAATCACTGGATGCTAAAGCTAGTAGAGGCTGCAACTGTCCTCCCTATCTCCAGATTTCATAACTCTGTTCTTCAAAAACCCTCACCAGTGTCACAGATAGACATAATAACCACAACCAAGAACTGAGAGAAAGGACTCTCACTGTGTCCTTTCACACAGAGGCTGGGAAACACGCAGAAATGAAGCTCCCTGAAACTAGAACTGTGACATGTGAAGCAATGCGGGAGGCAGCCATCTTGTAACCCCCAGCCCAGGAGGCGGGGGCAGGAGGAGCTGTGCCGAGAGAATGAAGTCAAGAAGTCCAAAGACAGTACTCCCAGGACTGCCACTGATCCTAGTTATACCCTCGTCTTCCTGAGGCCCAGCTGCATTCCCACTTGAGGGTTCCATGGGACACTCTGATTTTTTTCTTTTAATTGGGCCTCGGGCCATGTTCGAACCTTGTGATGTCCACTGCAGCTTGACCCTTCAGGAGAAAGCATCCCTAAGGATCTTATAGATGAGCCCTGGGCATATTATACTTTGCCATATACCTCTCCACTGGGCCTCTTCACTTTGCCATTACAGACACTATATTTTACAGGCACTAGCTCAAGCTGGTTTCTGCAACAACTAGTCCATCTGCCTCTGGCCACAGCATCAGGAACACTCGGCCACATTTTACGCTTGAGCATATTTCATCTGCATCATGGGCCATGGTCATGCACTGCTATGCATGCACTCAGAATCTGAGTTACAGAAAGCTATGTGCAACTTCCAATTTGTCAGAGAACGTTCATTTCTATATTCTAGCTTTACAAAAATACAAGTGATTGACTTTATTTAAAAAAAAAAAACATGAAGGAAAAATAAATGTGCTATGAAAGATAATTACTTGCTCTAGGTGCAAAGTCATCATTCTGGTTTGGACCCTTTTACCTGTTAATATTTTGATTCTGAGGAGCAACAACATGCTGCCCTGGCTTCCCCCAGCGAATTCTCTCGTAAGCAGGCAGGAAGACTGCAGTTAGATTGAGGCAACCAGCCGAAAGGTTTATAGCTAATAATTTGGTCAGATGAACCAAAGGAAGTATGTTTCTTCACTCAGTAGTTTGGACAGCTTCAGGGCCAAAAAAGAGATTGCAGATCTTCTCTGAACTCAGAGCACAAACTTCTGCTCTACCATGATCTGACCACGCAATCTTAGCAGCTAATTTCAAACTCAGGTTTCCCACCCACAAATCTGGTGTCTTACCCAAACTGACACAAAATATGTTCCCAAGTGTCTGATGCATATGAAAACATGCTGGTAAACCTGTCTACAGAGTCAGCTGCTTTGTGTGCCTATTCCACTCTCCAAAAAAGGATTAGGATATTTAAGAAAGAGTTCTCAGAGTCCTAGCATGCCAAGCCTACATTTTTACCACGAGACAGGATCCTCTTCTGTTAAATGGATCTAAATGGCAAACTGTATCTGTGGTGGCCAGGAACACAGGGTCAGCCAGGACACACAGACAGCAGCAGCATCCTGCCATTCTGCTGACTGAAGGAAAAAATTTTAGAGCTTGATTTTTCTATTACATTTAATCTTGATTCTAGACCCAAACCAGCTAGCTGTTTATGCTCCCTCAAAACAGTAGCAACAAGCCTGGCTGACATCATCACACTTAATTCCTTCTCTACAAAAGCCAAAACACACAACCCCAGTGTACAAGCCTGGCTGACATCATCACACTTAATTCCTTCTCTACAAAAGCCAAAACACACAACCCCAGTGTTCTTGCTCACACAAATCTCTAAAACATCCCCTCCTCTAATAAGATGTCACAGATTCACAAAGCATCCCAACTCCCTATCCTCTGGCCTGCTCAGGTCATACAGTTTGTAAGCTAGGCGACCAGCTACATTTCAATCTAGAGCTCAGTTTGGGGAGATACAATGACTTAGTGTTAAGAAAAGGAAGAAACAGCAAAGGGCCCACTAGCCCAAGGGTCAGGAGTTTCTTCAGGCCAGCCTTTTAATCTGGGACCCAGTGGCTGTGTGGCGGGAGTGAAGTGAGGCCTAGAAAGTCTCAGTGTGTCTCACTGGTGTGGCACCCCAGAAGAACAACCAGGTCTTGCCTCCCCTACAGAGAATAATAGACTCTAAAGATTTCTTTTTGTATGCATGCCAAGCTATAAAAATCATAGATACACTGTTTTCTGGGCTAATAGATCAAGATCTGGTACCCATTCTTGGAAACCATTTTGCAAACCTTAATCACAATTGTTTTTACTCTTCTTAGTTACTCCCTATCTCTTTTAATTGGAGGAGTACAACATAAGAGAACTCCAATAAAATAGAGACCTCCCCCCAAGAGGACACAGCCTGGCAAAATGGGAACAGAAAACAGTCAAGGAGTAGAATGTAAATAACGATAACCCCCAGTTCTCCCACAAACTAACTGCATAACAGAATGTTAAGGTGTTCAGAGGGTGGGTTTGGGGTCAGACACGTGGAATTTAAATTTTCTGGGTCCCTCTGTGTTTCAGTTCCTCATCTGTGAAACAGGAGTAATAGTAGGGCCTTATTACTATTACTATTGCAGTGAAGATTAAATGAGATAATACATTCACAGCATTTAATACAGTGCTGGCACACTGCCAATGTCCAATAAATGCTACTAATCATCATGATGATTATGTGGCCATCTAAAAGAATAAAGTACATCTATATGTGCCAATACGTATGGGAAAAGCTCCAAAATGTATTGACTGAAAAAGTTACATGCAAATCTGTAATGATTCATTTCCTTAAAACATTTCCTTAAAAAAAAAAAAAATCACAAGAACTGATTGACTTTATTCACAGTGATTGTCCAAAGTAGAGAAGCCTTCCCTCTTTTTTTTTTTCTGTGCCTTTCTGTGTCATTTGAATTTTGTAATCCTACACAAGGTATTCCTTGTATTTATTTTTTTTAATGAACAGATGTGATCTAGTCAGAGGGATAAGAGTACAACTTTCATATTCTTCTTTAAGATTCTCTATATAAATATAACATTTTACAATAACATTTCCCCCCACACTCACCCCACCTTCACATGATCAAAAAATTAAATGACCATCACCTAAATTGCAGATTCTTGCCTCTGTGAAGTATGCCACAAGTAATTTGTGTTAATCAGAATTAACGTATAAAGCCAATAAGATGGAATTACAGGAAATTCATTGTAAATTGCAGATAATTCTGGAAACTCCCAGAGTGTGATTCCTGTGTGGATGCCACCAGCCATAGGCGTTATATGGACTGAGAGTTTTGGGTAGGAAAACATTAAACTACTGATCTAACCCTCTTCCTCCTGGAAAATAATTACATTCATATATCACATATATAAGCTGTCTACACTCATTTGTTTTTATTGAAGTAAAATTCACATAACAAAATTTACCATTTTAATGTGAATAGCTCAGTGGTAATTAGTACCTTCACAGTGCTGTGCAACCACCACCTCTATTTAGTTCCAAAACATTTTCTTTACCCCAAAATAACTCCACCCTCATTAAGCAATTACTCCCCATCCTTCCCCTCCCACAGCCCCTGGTAATCACAAATCTACTCTGTCTCTATGAATTCACCTATTCTGGATATTTCATATAAATGGAATTATACAATATGTGACCTTTTGTGATTGGCTTTTTTCACTCAGCATAGTGTTTTCAAGGTTCATCCACAATGGAGTATGCATCAGTATTTCATTCCTTTTTTAGGCTGAATAATATCTCATTGTATGTATATACCACATTTTGTATATCAAGTCAACCAATGATGAACATTTGAGTTGCTTCCACCTTTTGCCTATTGTGAATGGTGCTGGCTGTAAACATTTGTGCACAAGTATTTATTTGAGTACCTGTTTTCAATTGTTTATAGTCTATACCTAGGAATGAAATTGCTGGGTTATATGGTAATTCTACATTTAGCTTTTTGCAGAATGGCCAAACTTGTGTTCCACAGGGTCTATACCATTTTCCATTTCCACTAGCCAT
Organism: Eidolon dupreanum; assembly: GCA_028627145.1. Classification (NCBI taxonomy): domain Eukaryota; kingdom Metazoa; phylum Chordata; class Mammalia; order Chiroptera; family Pteropodidae; genus Eidolon; species Eidolon dupreanum. The sequence goes on from CM053504.1 coordinate 45,074,411, forward strand.
ATACAAGGCTATCTCACCACATCCTTACCAATACTTAGTATTTTTCTTTTCTTTTCTTTTCTTTTTTTTAAACTAACAGCCTAATGAGTGTGAAGGTGTATTTTGTTGTGGTTTAAATTTGCATTTCCCTAATGACTAATGATGTCTAGCATCTTTTCATGTGCTTTTGGCCATTTGTGTATCTTCTTTGGGGGAAATGTCTACTCAATTCCTTTGCCAAATTTTTAACTTTGATGAAGTCCAATTTATGCATTTTTTTCTTTTGTTACTCATTCTTTTGTTGTAATATTTCAGAATCCAATGCCAAATCTAAGATCACAAACAGTTAACCCTCTGTTTCCCACTAGAAGTTTAATAGATTGAGCTCTTATATTAAGGTCGCTGATCCATTTTGCGTTAATTTTTGTATTTAGTATGAAGGGTTCAATTTAAACATTTTGACATCCAGTTGTCCCAGCACCATTTGTTGAATAGACTATTTTTCCCCATGAATAATCTTGGCACTCTTTCTTGTCAAACATCATTTGGCCACAGATGTATGGGTTTCTTTCTGGAAACTCAATTCTATTCCATTGGTCTATATGTCTATACCTATGCCATTACCATACTATTTTGACTACTGTAACTTTTTAACAAGTTTTAAATCAGAAGTCTGGGTCCTCTAACTTTGTTCTTTTTCAAGAATAATCCTCTTAATAAGCTGCTGAATTCAGTTTGCTACTATCTTGTTTAGGATATTTACATCAGTACCATAAGGAATCAGTCTATGGCTTTCTTCTCTTGCATCTTTGTCTGCTTTTGGTATCAGGGCAATGCTAGCCTCATAATTAAGAATTATCTTTCCTCTTGTATATTTTAGAAGAGTTTGAAAGAGATTAATGTTATTCTTCTTCAAATGTTTTGTAGAATTTACCAATAAAGCCATTTAGTCCTTTTCATAGGAGCACTATGAAGACATGGATACAACCTAAGTGTCCATTAATTTACAAATGACTAAAGAAGTTGTGAGATATATAGTGGAATATTATTCGACCACAATAAAAAAAAAAGGAGAAAATCCTACCTTTTGCGACAACATGGATGGTATAGATTTGTGACCCTGAGGGCATTATGCTAAGTGAAATAAGTCAAACATAGAAAGATAAACATGATATAATCTCACTTATATATGGAATCTAAAAAACAAAGCAAAACTCTTAGAAAAAGAGATCAGATTGTGATTATGAGAGGTGGGTGTAGGAGGAGGGAGAACTGCAGGAAGGACGTCAAAAGATACAAACTTCCAGCAATAAGACAAATACTGGGAGTTTAATGTAGAACATGATGACAATAATTCACACTGCTGTATGGTACATATGAAAGCTGTTAAAGGGGGTAAATCCTGAATTCTCATCAAGGGAAAAAATCTTTTTTTCTTTTTTTGCGTGTTCTTTCTATTTTATTTATATGAGATAATGAATGCTAACTAAACTTACTGCGGTAATTATTTCACAGTATTTGTAAGTGAAACAATTATGCTATACACCTTAAATTTATATAGTGATATATGTCAATTGTATCTCAGTAAAACTGGGCGGGAGTAGCGGGGTGGCAGGGACATCTGGTCCTGAACTTTTCTTCTTAGGGAAGTTTTTGATAACTGATAAATCTCTTGACTTGTTATAGGTCTGTTCAGATTTTCTATTTCTTCTTGAGACAGTTTTGGTAGTTCGTGTTTTTCTGGAATCTGTCCATTTAATCTACCTAATTTCTTGGCATAAAATTACTCATAGCATTCTATCGTAATCCATTTCATTTCTGTAAGGTCAGTAGTAATGTCTTTACTTTCATTTTTTATTTTATTTATTTGCATCTTCTCTCATTTTTCTTCATCATGTAGCTAAAGTTTCTCAAGTTTGTTGATCTTCAAAGCACCAGCTTTTGGTTTGTCAATGTAAGAAACATCCAAACCTGTAGAGAATTTTTATAAGAGTTTATTTGAGCCAAACTGATGACATATGTGGGGAGCAAGATCTCAGATGCTCTGGAGAATAAGTTCTGCAACTTCTTTTATGCATTTGAGATTAAGGAGAAAACATAAGGAAGATTACATGAAAGTGGAAGAAAGCCTGGTGGGAATTAAATTACAGGATAGTTAGCAAAATTATGTGCTTTCTTAAGGGTGGTTATGCTTTACAGTGGTATTCTGACATCTCTAAGGTGTGTTAACCTAGATGCACAAGAACAATGGACAAGTCTTGCTTAAAAACCTCTCACTAAAGAAGTTATATGCCTGGAGCATGAGTATCCACCATGATCTGCCCATTTAGGAATTTATGATCAGATCACCCTATGAGGTTACTTTCAGTGAACCACTTTTTTTATCCACAGGTTTCACTGTTTTTTTTCTATTGTCTTCTATTCTCTATATCGGTGGTCCGGACCTGTGCTCCTATGAGATTCTAATACCTGATGATCTGAAGTGGAGCTGAGGCTGTGATGCTAGTGCTGGGGAGCTGCTGGAAATACAGATGAAGCTTAGCTCACTCGCCTGCCTCTCACCTCCTGCTGTGTGATCCAGTTCCTAACAGATTACAGACCAGTACCTGTCCGTAGCCCAGGAATTGGGGACCCCTGCTCCATATCATTAAAGTTAGGTTCTTGGTTTGAAATCCTTTTAAATGTAAGCATCTACACTACATATTTCCATCTCAGAACTGCTTTTGCAGCATCCCATAAGTTTTGGTATGTTGTGTTTTTATTGTCATTCATCTCAAATTATTTTCTAAATTCCATTGCAACTTCCTCTTTGGTTGTCTGAGTCTACATTCATTTTTACAGTATTCAGAGAAAAACTAATGTCTTGAACCCCTTAGGATTAATTAGTTCTTCCACCTTTTAAATCCAGGTTCCTCTTACTAAGATCCATTCTTGTCACTAGTTAACCAGGAAGCAACACGGCACCTTTTTTATTTTTAATAGGGAACATAAAATATTGTTAAATAATCATTATTGTTCAACTATGGTCTTGTTTTAAACATTAAATGAAGAATAAACTCAAATATAAAAGCTAAAAAAATTATTATCAAAGGAAAAATCATGACTCTCATACAGATATAAAAATAAACAGGTAAAGATTTTACTAACCTCATTATTAATAAAGAAATCAGTAAGGTGTTACACCAGTTCAAAGGAGAAGTCAGAGAAGCACAAAATTTATATGATTAAAGGAATGATCTAATTAAAGCTCGAAATGAATTTACAAATGAACGACAAACTGGCTTTTTTTCAAATGAAGGTGGGCAGTGTTAAAAAATTTAACTTCCACAGCTGAAAGTCTTTTTAAAAGAAAGGGGTTACTGGGTCGTTGCTAGCAAGAAAAAAAGTAAAAGGTCAGCTCCTGGGACGTGAAGTCTAAACCACCAGCAGTAGAGTCAGGTGGGAAAGGCAACATGTCTGCCATCCTGGGGCTGACAGGCTTTTTTTTAATGATAAAGTAGGGGGGAAGAAAGATGTAAGCGGTTTTGAAAGAATTTACATTGGCTATAATGGGGCAAGAGAACTGAAAGTTAAATCAAGCTATATTCAGAGACTGCAACGTGCTGACCAGCCCTACCGCCAGATCACAAGGAAACCTGAAGAACAAAGGAAGATTTCTACTGGGATTGCTAACATACCATTTACCCACACCTGCGAAGGGGAAACAGTCTAAGTTGTGTCTTACACAAAATAAACTCTATCATTCATTCCCTATGGCTAAAACCTTGGAGAACCTATGTATCAAATGTTGGGAATTGCCAGCAGGCCTTTCACGCTACATATTTTTACCTTACACGCTGCATGCTCATACCATCAAAGGAAAATGGGTAAACAAAGTCTTTAAACTGTAATTTGCAGAAACTAAGAATGATATATAAACTGAACTCCCCAAACACTCAGGGACTGCCTCTCTCTTTGTCTCTGTCCTTCTCATTATCTCTGTCTCTCTCTGTCTCTGCCCTTCTGAATCTCTCTCACCCTCTGCCTCTGAGAAAAGACCATGCTCTCTCTGTGCAGTATTACCCCTTCTCTTAAAAACTTTCTTTTTGACTCTAACTGTGGCGTGCACTTGAATTCTTTCCTGTACTCACTCAAGAACTCTCTCAGGGACATCTGCCCTGTTCTGCATCAATTATGCACAGAGTGGGAGAAGGTGAAGCAGGACTAGCTTGGGGATAGGCGCAGAGTTCGTAAGGAAGAAGAGTCTGCTCCTTTGGGTTGGTTGTGGGAAACAGTCCAGAAAGTTCACACGTAAACAAGAATCAGAGGCTCCTGGGGTTCGATGTTGCCTGGCTGTTTTCCCTGTTAGATAATCAGGAAATAGCCGGCTGGAAGTTAATTCAAAGTTCCAACATACACTCAGGAACGTGAGCAGTCTTGTTAGCTAGCCCATCGCTATTAACAGGCTAACTGTTCTGTCTCTTTCGCTCTCCAGCCTGATGGCATTTAGAAAAATCTCAGGATTTTTCTCTTGTCAGGGGTCATTTTGACCACAGATTTTTTCCCAAATCTACAGACAGTAATTGCTTTGTATTACTAGCAGTTATCTACAACTTACCAAGGTATCAAACAGACCAAAGGCAAGAAAAGGATAGAATTAGAACCTTGGAAGGGTGTTCTCCCATGAAATTTAGTTTTTTATTAGAGTCATCCAGTAATTTTTTTGCTTATTTCAAATTCCCCCACAACTTCACATAAAAAAAAAAAAAAAAAAAAAAAAAAAAAGAAGAGAAAAGCTAAAGGCGTGGATGAGAAAAAGAATTAGCCAAGGCAATTCCACCACTAAATAAAAATGAGAACTAAAATGAAAAAAGATTAATAGGCTTACATGTACCATCAGGCCCCAGTGTAGGTGGGGAGGTTACCTGGGAGAGGAGGACAAAGCCCCAGGCACTGACTGTGAAGTGAGTCTGTTGCCCCACAGGTACTGCCACACTACGGGAATCTACAGTAGCAGAATCTGTGGGCTAACGTCCAGATCTCTCTACAAACTGAGACGAAGGCCTAAAAGAGAGGGGCCTCACAGGCCGTGGACACAAGACCAACTAACCTGGACTGTAAGGCAGCAAAACCTGGAGCTTCAAGATCTCCAGATCTCTCACTGCTTGCCAGAGGGAATATGGAGACTGAGCGTGTCATGGATGAATAACAGAACCGGTTTTGCATATGGGCTAAGAATGGGGGTTTCCTGGAGCCCAGAAGCAGAGAGCAGATCTAGGTGGTTGAGACTCAGGTGTTTTCCTGAACCCCCCCAGGGTCTAATTTGTCATCCATCTGAGAGCTCAGAAAAGGATGGTTCGGGCACTACCTTCCTAACCAATCAGCCGTCCTTGAACCAGCCCTTCTAAAAATCTAGAAAATAATAGTAACTTTCAAATATTTTTCAGATAGGCATTATATTAACATTCAGGTTTTATTATTTGGCTTAAGGGAATATTTCATTTTCATTTTTAAGTGATGTGCAGTATAATTCAGATATTATATCTCCTGTTTATTTTTGGTAACAAACATACTATTTTATAGCTTTCAAGCATATGAAAGTTATTTCTACGTCTGTTAATCATCCTCTTCATATGCCAGTAATGCCTATACAGAGAAAGCACCACACAAAACAAAAAAAAAAAATTTTAAAAAATCACAAAATTCAAGAAAAATAAATTATTTTGAGCAAAACTATCTCCATCAAAAGTAGGTTTGGTGTGTGTGGTGGGGGGGAAGGTAGGACTCGGGGCTGAATTATTAAAGCATTTGACCCTGGTCCTTATTTCACTCAGTAAGCATTGCAGACTGTTTACAATTGCTTTTGAACATTTTTCCAAGTGTTTTTTTAAGTGTACAATTCAATGGCTTTTACTATATATTCAGAGTTTTGCAACTATCACCCCATAATCAATTTGAGAACATTTTCATGACCCCAAAAAGAACCCCTTCACCCCTTGGCTGACAACCTCAAACCGCTCGCTCCCCTTCCAGTCCTAGTCCCATCCATGTTTATAAATAAAAATATATCTTTTAACACAAAAAAATACTATAAAGAAACACTGAGAATGTCCTCAGCATGTACACTTGCAAAGCAAAGGGCTGGCCCCACACTCCCCTTCTCATTATATTAACAGTACTTGGCTGTTCCTCTCTTGCATTAGCATTTCTTTACTCTTCCGGCCTAGACAAAGGGGATGCCTGTTCACAACAGGAACTTCCCAGAAGACACATGCAGCTCTTCAATGGGAAGCATCTACAGAGAGTTTATGCCCTAAGAGTCTTTGAAACCCTCAAAACCCTATTTCCACCAGTCCTGAATTGTGATGTCATGATTCTTATCCAATACTAAATTCCTGCTTTGAAAGACCACCTTAAATAAAACTTGTAATTCTCAATCTTGAGACCTTGCCTCCCCCTGTTGAGATGCTGCAAACACTTACCTTTACCAGGTCAGCAGTGAACTCAACTCTGTCTTATTCACAAGCTGTTAGTATGGTCTGGGGACAGCTTTGGACAGGAGAGAGGGCAGAATGCCAGAGGCCTAGAAGCCACTTTGAGAGACCACTATCCCACTTTCCCTGCCTGTCCCAGGGACCCCTGCAGCATCAAGAAACCTGTGGGAGATGGTGATGCCCTTACCAGGAAAAGGGAATACAAAAAGAGGAACAAGTATGGTAGCTAGCAGAGAGATGAGAGGGTGGGAGCTGAGGGAAAAAAACCTAAATTTGGTTTGTACTGATGGAATGGAATGTAACTAAGTAGAACAAGAGGGTCCGCGGGGGAAGGGCCAGCCAGATTCCTGCCTGGAGGCTTTCCAGCTTGATATCGGAATCCTGACCTTCCAGCCAGACTTCAGGTCTGGAAGGCCCAAAGGACCTACCCCTAAAGCCCCCGGGGCACCGACACCCCAATCCGGATACTCAACTAACATATGATTAACATTACCACCCTATACCACCTACCCCCACATAACCCCATAAAAACTGCGCCCTCCCATCCCAGGGCGACTTCTCTGGCCCCTCTCCGAACCAGAGAACCTCGTCCGGGAGCCCCCTCCCAATAAAGATTTCTTTTTAAAACTTCTCTCAGCGTGTCACGTGTTTACCTTACAATAACTACAGAATTATTTCATGTTATAAGTTTCTTAAACATTTTAATAAGTAAGCTTCTAGTTAAAACCTCTAACATTTTTTTTATTCAAAATCAAC